>LR880969.1:824812180-824832771 GCA_904067115.1 Aegilops sharonensis | reverse complement strand
TTGAGCATTTTTAAATACACCTTGGACAATTCTCACATATACGCTGAAGATTTTTTTTTGAATAATGTTATATACGTTTTAATGCACGTTGAATGTTTTATAAAGCACAATGAGTATTTTTAAATACATGAAAAATATTATTCATTTTTTAATATATTTTTAAATACATGTGCTTTTTTAAATAATATGAGTAATTTTTGAGACAAGTTGAGTTTTTTTTTCCAAATACAGGTAAGAATATAATATGTTATTTAAATACATCAACACTCTTTTAATAACATGAATAATTTTAAAATCCAAGTTGAACAATTTTTAAACACATTTTTATTAATTTTCTATAATACAAGATGAACAAACTTCTATGTACATGTAGAAGAGACCGTCCTCAGGCATGGAGCGTAATGCAATGGAGTGGATTTTCTACCACATTGAGTATACGAAACATGAGGATTTGATCATAGCTCTCCATTACCTTATCGGTGATTTGGCATGCACGGCGAAAGCTGATTCACAAAGACAGACATGAAAGCCCATTGTTGACTAAATGCTTCGTGGATCGACTCATCATCGATTTGGATCCCAATTACAGGTGAACCATGCCGGTAGCTGCTGGGCCTCATGGCCGCCTACGCCGCCGGTAGCTGCAGGTTGATCACCACCACCATATACATCATCTCCCTCGTCGGCGCCGTGCTCCTCTACATTGTGGTGCAGATGGTCGTCGAGCTGCTCTGCAAATTGCGAATACAACAGTAAGCGTAACTGAGCTTATATTATTACATGTACTCCCTCCATTTCATTATGTAGTGTAGTATATAATTTCTTTTTTTGAAAAATTAAACCTCACAAACTTTGAGTAATTTACAGAGAAAAAGATTTAATCTACAATGTTAAACATATATCATTAGATTCATCATAAGATGTAATTTCATGCAAGTTGACTGTTTTTTATGTTCTTTTTTTTTGCGGGGGAACTGTTTTTTATGTTCGTCATAAGATATCTGTCGATTTGCTTCATATCTTTCATCAACCAGCTGCTTACTAGTACATGTACTTGTAGCTGCTTACTTCATCACCCATGGATAGTGGGCGGGTGTGCCGATGGGGGTTGCGAGGACAACACCATAGTGTCGTCGTCGCCCCATGTGCACGAGACCCATTTGGTACGTCACACTCGCCGCCAAGATGCTCTGCTTGGACAGCGTCTGGTTCACCTCTTGGGCTGCATGTCATGGAGAACTAGGTTCCCCGCGGTGCGGTTCATATACCCTTCGGGCCAGACACCGCCTGGCGGGCTCAACCCTGCCTGGTAGGTCACAGTGGACGCCAACGAGGCCAGCAGCAGCACAAGAGGCCGTGTCTGCTCCAGCTTGTCTTCGATGTTGACTTTCATTGTCCGCGCACCTTCTTCTTGCCCATCAACGACGACGTTGATTATCCTTGTCCCAAGGCCAACACAGGCAACAAGTTTGTTACGCCATTCCTTGATCACGCCCAAACCGAACACCGACACCAACACAATGTAGATGAACACCGCGCCGACGAGGCCGGCGATGTACACGGTGGGGGTGATCCACCTGCAGCTGCCGGCCGCATAGGCGACCATGAGGCCTAGTAGCTCCACCAAGACGCACACAAGCAGCACGTACGACCGGACCGGACGAGGCGGTCGGTCAGCGTCCTGCTCATGAGCAGCATGATGATGGCAAGAGACGCCACAAAGGAGTTGGCGTTGGCGTAGAAGAAGGCATGGTATCGGGTCTTGTAGCGCCCGTCGTGCAGCAGCGGGGCGCCAGCGCTATGCCCCGCCACGGTCTCGCTCTAGAAGCCTCCCGGCGGCGCCAGCCCCGCGGCGTATGTCAACGACGTCGCGAAGGTGGCCAGCAGCAGCGGGAACTTGCGGCGTTCCTTGATGCGTCTCTCCTCCACCGCGTTCGAGGCCGGCGCTTTCCTTCCGAGTAGTAGTAGACAGCTATTTTGACCGCATGAGAAAGGTAGTAGATGGGCACGGCAGGAGATGGAGGACACGCCGAGGTGGAGGTGGAGGGCCACGTAGATGAAGACGGCGGCGAAGAGCGCGGAGACATAGATGGAGCCGACCACGTCGCGGCAGCTCCCCGCGGCGAACGCGGCCATGAGGGCGAGCAAGTCGAGCAGCACGGCGAGGCGGAGCACGATGAGGCCCACGCGGTTGCCGCTGATACGCCGGTCAAGCAGGAACATGATGATGACCAGGAACATGATGTATACAAATAGATGCATCACTCATTCTAAATAAGTAACAACACACATAATTTGACTGAACATGATGATAGTTTTACTTACACTACTTCTTACTGTCTCAGTTAATACTCCTAGCGCTGCACTTAAACCTAACTCTCACAGCAGGTTCAGTCACTATTCAGAGCTGTCTTGATAATTTGATCCACTCTTGTGTTGAATCGGTTCAGTTCATGAAATTTTTTTGAGAGTCTTCTTGTTGTGGATATCCAGCTGAATCTAAATTATTCTGCTATAAGGTGGTGGCTCTTGGCCCTCGCGACCGTCACAAGGAAATCAGGCAAGCTGATCCCGGTTGCTCTCAATCTCCAGGAAGGCGACCATGTCCTCCTGCCTGAGCACACGGTGGTTTCCAAGTCAGGCCTGCTCCTCCTCACAAACAAGTGTATGCCGCTCATTTCACCCTCGTATTACTTTGTCACTGCTGTTTCTTCTTCGCCCTTGCCTGATGCAAAGCAGTGCGTCATATCCTAATTCAGCAGCATAGTAAGAGCATGTTGTTTGCATCATACTGGCAATCTTCCAGTGTGAATATTTGATGCCATGTCAGATTGCCCGTTGTACTGTTTATGACCATGCAAGTTTATTCAGTGGTCTCCCTAAGTCGCTGTTAATTAGTAGTCTCATTGGTGGTCAGGAAACATTTCATTGTACTGTCATTGAATCCATCGATTACACCCGTCAACATGATACCAAGATAGATTTTGTTCCAGTAGAATGTAAATTATGAAATGTGAATCAGGTTAACATGTTATCCGGGAAGCTCAAGAGGATTCTAATTTGGTGCCTTCTGCCTCAATGGTAGGGTCTCTCCGTTATGATGCAGGGGAATAGCTTCCTCTCTCGTCTCTGACGCATCTCTCCGTGCATGATTTGATTCTGCATATGGGGTTTCCGCCCATTACTCGATGTGTTACAGGCAGCAGTAACCGGAGATGATGTTGCATTGGCTGGTTATTAGCTTATCAATTTGTTTCTCATGGCGTGGGATCAGTTTACCTCACCTTGTCTGCATTTTTCTCACTCTTGTTACTGTCCGAATTTGCTTAGTGCACCTCACTAGGCGTGAGAATACTGAAACTTCATTCAAAGAGGTCCTACCTAGCTGGAGTGGATCTGCTGATGCGCATGTCACAGGGATTCGATCAGTTATTGTAGCCATGTGACAGTGCGCTTCTCCAGGAAATTTTAGCTTTCCTAAATAAAGAATAGCAGATTTCTTACTACACATTGTTGTCCAATGAGTCAGTATACAATTGTATGATGGCAACATTAGTATTTTTTGCATTTCTGGTGATACCTTTAGAGTAGTTCTATCTCACAGTCCTAGCACTGCACTTAAACTTAGCTTTGAGAACACGTTCAGTCAATAGTCAGAATTGTCTTGATAATATGACTGTTGAATCAGTTCATGACTTTAGAGTGTTGTTGTTGATCCAGCTGAATTCCGGTAAGGTGGTGGCTGTTGGCTCTGGCGAAAGTGACAAGGAAGGCAGGCAAGCTGATCCCGGTTGCTCTCAAGGAAGGTGAACATATCCTCCTGCCTGAGCATGGTGGTCTTGAAGTCAAGCTTGCTCCTGACAAAGTGTATGCCACTTATTTTACCCGTCGTATCACTTTTATTACTGATGTTGTGATGTTTCTTCTTGGCCCTTGCGTGATGGAAAACGATGTGCAATATCCAAATTCAGCAACATAGTAAGCATGTTGTTTGCGTCAGATTGGCATCTTTCCATGTAATTATGTGATGCCATGTTAGATTGCCAGTTGTACTCTTTATGCCCATGTAAGTTTGTTCGGTGGTCTCGCCAAGTCGCTATTAGTAGTCCCATTGTTGGTCAGGAAACATGGTTACTTTCTTTAGCAAAAGAGTTGCTCACATTTCATTCTGCGTGTTTGCTAATTTCCGTACTTTATGATGTCATTGAATCCATCAATTACACCCACCAGCACAATCTCAAGATAGAATTTGTTCCATTTGAATGTACATTATGAAACATGAAGGTTAATATATAACCCAGGAAGCCCAAGAGGATTCTAATTTGATGCCTTCTGCCTCTTTCAAAATGACCAAATGTGCAGTCATTCACAAATATTGTTCACCAACAGGCATTGAACTATATACTAGGCATTTCAGCTTGCTCAGGTATACTTCATTTTGTCTTACTAGGCATTTAAGTTTGCTGGGGTATACTTCATTTGGTTGATTTGTTTCAACGAATGAAACTGGGTTGAATTAAGCTTGTTCTGCAAGCATCATTTATTGTGGTAACCAGCAGGGTTTAAAATGCCGGGTATCAGTTTCATATCGAGTAGGTTTTGGCATCTCGAGATGACACATAGTAGTTAAGTAAAGAAATATTATCGAAAATTTCATCTAAGCTGGATCTTGAGCTTTGAAACCAAGTTCCATTTGCTTTATTTGAGTCTCTGAATGTATAATCTTGTCTCTCAACTAGTTAAATAGCTTGTACAGCTTGTTTTGTGATGTGGTGCCTGCTTCTTTCCTTCTTGTGCAGGACGATGAACTGCCTACAGTAGCTGAATCTTGACGTATGGTTTGTACAGCTGAATCTTGTACTACCTACAATAGTGCATTTTCATATTCTTCTTGGCCCTTGCGTGATGCAAAACAATGTGCAATATCCTAATCCAGCAGCATAGTAATTCTGTTGTTTGCATCAAATTGACATTCCCATGTGAAATATGTGATGCCATGTCAAATTGCCAATTGTACATTTTATGCCCATGTAAGTTTATTCGGTGACCTCGCAAAGTTGCTATTAGTAGTCTCATTATTGGTCTGGCCACATAGTTATTTTTTTCCAAAAGAGTTGCTCATATTTTCATTGTGCGTGCTTGCTGATTTTCTATTGAATGATGTCATTGAATCCATCAGTTACACCCACCAATACGTTCTCAAGAGCAATTCTGCAGTACTGATTTTAGGATGGTTTGTATGGACAGCTTATAACTATCTGACATGTGGTGTAACTCTTGGTTCGGATAAAGTGCTTTATTTCTAAGTGTTTTTTCATCCTATAGCTTTTGATCTTAATGACTTCTTTAAACGAAATAATAATATCTTCATAGCTGTATACGGTTGTACTTGTCAATTTGCATTTAACTGAAAGAAAATGTTTTTTGTTCAGATAAAGAGAGATTTCTTTAACTGTAATTTTACAGTCTGTGTATGTCATAACTTGTAGCGGGACATTGAGATTTTGGTTCACTACTTCTTCCTTTTGACCAGTAGTAACGAAATTCTGGACTCTTGGTCTCCTTACATAATTTCTCATATCGCTTTAGGATGCAATCATGTTGCTTCACACAATATGTTGTTCTAATGTGGCCTGGTTATGTTGTAAGCTAGAAAGCGCAATTTCTCTTTTTAATGGACCCTTATTTTTCTTCTTCAGACCTCGATGACAATCTATACCCGGTGGCCTCCGGTTCGTGCTCATCTTCATCAGCGCCAGATTCATCACCAACAAGGACGCAACCTCCTCTCTGGCGTCACGGATGGTAACCCCTCAATTCCCCATCCATCCTTCCCTTCCAATCTGTTCCGGTGATGCAAAAGTTTCCCTTTTTTCCGATTAGCCACTCGCAATGGAGTTTGAGTTTTGGTGATAGGCACATGTACCCCTGCGATTCTAGTTGATTGTTGAAGCAGGGACGAATCCAGTGCTTCTGAATTCTATTGACTGTTGGTTGTTGGTTGTGCACTCTTCGGGGCGGACGGACCTTGCTCATGACCACATCGGATTGATTGTAGATGTACTGCACGGCAAGGGTTGATTGCGCCTGAGGAGGGAGGGGTCGGCCTAGCCTTCCTCCTCGTCCTTTTTGCTATGGTTCATGGCCATAGAGACATTGCTTTTCTGGTGTTAGGATTTGGCACAGCATGGCCTCGATTGGTTGCTGTTTATGGTCAAATTTTTAGCTGAATTTGTTAGGATTTAGCACTGGTTGAGGTCAATTTTGTTCCTACTGTTGAAGTGCCGATTGTTGCTTGAATTGAACAGCAAGGTTAACCTTGAATTTGTTAGTTGATGAATTGATGCCTCTATAAGAAAAGACACTAGGTAGTTGAACCGGGAGCTGCTACTGAATTTGGGTAGCTGCTGGGGACGCCTCTCTCTCAATTATCTTTACTCCCTCTGCCATGATATATAGAAACCATCTATTAATCTGGTATTGCTGGTGTAGCTCCCAATCATAAGTTTATGAAGTGTTCATAAGTTTATCTATAGAAACATCTTCCTTGTTTTCTTCCCTTAACTTGCCAGTATGTGCGCATATATACAAGAAATCAAAACCCAAGAGATATCAGCAAAAAAAAAGGCACTACGAACTGAGAGAAGTAATTTCAGTGCAGCCTCAAACACTTTCCCTATCTTTTGTACAAACTCTTGCCGAACTTGAGAGTCACTAATATTATCATAAAGTTCATAGCTGAAAGACAATGTAACATGTTAGTTGCGGCTTTATTTGGTTTCATCGTATCTATGAACATAGAGAACCTAGGTAAAGTTGTACCTCTCAAGATCATGGTCAAATAGCAGAGTCATCTCTTGTGGTACATGAAACAAATATACCGGATCGGAACACACACCTGCACTTGTTATCTTTATGGACCATGGCACAAATTTCTGATATCAGCAAAAGGGAGTTCACTTCGATTGCTTTTTTCTGGTGCCATTCTCAATGTTCTGTTCATTCACACGCAATGTACATGATGCATATGAAGTATAAGTATAATCTCTCTTTTTTGTTAAAAACGTTGCCTTTTTGTACATGGATTATTAAAACCTGCCCTATAAACTCACATATGCTAGAAAATGCACTACTTTCAGACGTACCAAAAATACCAAAGTGAAGTATGTTGAGTAGTAGAGAAGCTAAAATAGACATGTATGATCGTGGCCATGTTTATTATTCCAGCAATTTCAGAGGCATATTGACAGGCTACGGAAGTGGGCTAACTACCAGTCTCATCTCTCCCCATTCTCAAAATAATTATGCAAATCTCAGATAATAAAAATACAAGGATGCCCAAAAATCTACAGTAGAAGTGAAATAATGCTATTGTTTTTACCTTTGAAAGAGTAGCCAATATGATAAATCTAAACTTTAACTTTAGACGCTTTCACACACCCTGGGCACTGGTCACCAAAAAGGCAAAAACTATTCTCCGATCAATAGTCAGTAGTTCAACTCTTCAGAAAGCATGATTTGCATTACTTTTAACATGTGTAATGAACATTACCGATAACTTTATATCTTATTTGCTCACCAATGGCAACTGGAATGTGTGTGTTGGAATAGAGGCCTGAAATACTATAAGCCTGAAAAAGAAGTACAGTAAAGTAGTCGCTCCCAGGTAACTGCATGAATAAGAATGTATTCTGCATGGCTTGTCAAAGAGGTGAGCGCCGGTGTCAAATGCTTCATATCATCCTGTCCAAGTTCGAGAAATAAGCCTTGCTTCATATAATTGCAATTTGGGCATTCTGTCAATTCATTAATATATTTTGCTCTCTTTCAGTTCAGGGCCTTCCTTTTTCTTGTGCCAGCACATGCCACCTAAACCCAAATGGCTGAAAATATGTGCCATCACATACCACCTAAATCCAAATGGCTGAAATACCATTCTAGGGAATACATTCTACATAAGCTTGATGACAGAACTACTGCCAATGTAAAATATTTTAAGCCTAATTGAGAACTAATGTCAGAAAATAAAATTATCACTCTTGCATTCTTGGTATACACAATGAGATGTAAACAGCCAATGAGGTTGTTAGAAGTGATAAAAATGGAAAATCAAAAGTAGTGCAACATATTAACAAAAAATTGTAGATCAAGGACTGACATGACGATAGGAAAATGAGTTAATGATGTTATTAGAAGTGATAAAAAATGGAATGCACAAGCAATGTATAATAATACTAAAAAGAATTATAGATTGCAGTTTCGCATGACTATGGGCAAATTATTTTTGCTTTCAGCGAATTTATGGAGATAACACAGGTGGCTCTTAGCTCAGCAATCTTGCATTTACTGTATATATCTCTTAATGACTTACTACAAGTGTGTGTTATTAAAAAGGGCAGCCCAGTGCATGTAGCTCCCGCTTGCGCAGGGTCGGGGAAGGGTCCGACCACTTTGGGTCTATAGTACGCAGCCTTTCTCTACATTTCTGTAAGAGGCTGTTTCCAGGACTTGAACCCATGACCTCATGGTCACAAGGCAGCAGTTTTACCACTGCGACAAGGCTCCTCATGGTCACAAGTGTGTGTTATTAAAGTAACGAAATTGTTCTTCACAAGATCGATCCCTGATAACACATTCCTGATAATCAAGGGCCAACACATCAGATTTATGCATAGAAAAGAGACCAAGTTGATGCAAACTCTTACATATTACAATGTCGCTGCCACCGCAATTCAGGCAACTCTTGTGTGCCGCCTTGTTCTTCCATATCGCAGCAAATTCATTTGGTGCACAAATTGTTAGGCCAAATGCACTTATTAATATTACAACACATAGGCAAGCTAGACATCTTCGTAAAGAGGGAATACATTCTTCCTACATGAGATAAAAAAAATGTGCATTAGACTTCAAAGCAAAATGAGCCTGGACCATCAAGGGAATCAAATTTCAGAGGATCACCAGGGGCCTCATCTCGCTGTAACTGGTAGGGAGGAGCAGCCACTTTATTCATTCCTAATATAGCACAAGTAATTTATTAGTTGTAATAACAGAAGAAAATGCAGTGGATATCACAATTTGGGATATGATCGAGAACTCCTAATTGGTAATGCACTATTACTGAACTATAGACATAGAGAAAGCTATAATAGGAAGTAGCATGACCTGAATCAATTGCTCAGCTTCTCAAAGAATCAGAGATTGTATATATGAGAAGTAAAACCGGTGTTGGCCCGTAGATCTAAGGAGGGAACAAAACTAATCAGAATAAGTTGCACTACTCTATCATCAATAACATTATAGGGGCGCCCAATGGCGAGTCCAGTAGGAGGGCTTCAACAGGCTCTAGCCTACCCTCCAAATATACATTTTTTTACTACTACATGTCCTAGGCTCCTAGCCCAGCAACCCAATCTCTCATTCTCAGCCATATATACAATACCAACAGCCCACAGGTAAGTAGCCGACAACACAACACCAAATATAGAGTAGCAATGTGGCAAATTAAGAGCTTATTTGAAGAAAAAGGATTAAGAGATATTGACTATATTTTGCTAAATAAATTCAATTTTTGGTTAAAATTTTGATATACTTTTGTTGAAAAATCTAGCAAATACTTAATGTTTCCAGTAGTAATCTAGGAAAGTTTTACCTTGTTTGGAGCAAAAGGACTAGGAGATAACGACTATTTAGGTAGATAGATTTGAACTTTCGTTCAAAAAATTTCATTAAAAATAACCAGAGAATGACAATACTAATACATATGTTTTAGTAGTACTCTGAATATTAGCTTATTTGGACAATAGGATTAGGAGCTAATGCCTTTTTTTTCTTTTTTGACTGAAATGCCTTTTTCTCTTTAAAATACGTTAGTTTTCTCGCTGTTAACTTTGAGCTCACCCTTCATTTTCTTCCTGGATTCGCCACTGGGGGCGCCTAAATTTTATAAAGCAACAACTCATGGAAACTTCTATTTTGACACACCGGACCTCTGCTTTATAGGCCGCAAAAAACTATAGATAGTGACCCACAAAATTATTGGAGTTCCACCCTAATATATTTTCTTCACTGGTTGCACATCATCTTCCTCAAAACAGAACTATCTATACCAGAGACATTGACGTCGCTTGATAACAAATATCCTCTTATTAAATGTCATGATGAGAAATGTCACCCAATAGCATTCAACATTCTGCAAATTCACAAAGGTAGAATTAACTATTGGCTATTTAAGTAATCATATTTTTTAGATGAGCACACACATTAATGTCGATCTTTTCTTCAACGTTAACATCTGAATCATCTATGTGTAGACAAAAATTAAATCGTACAATAAGTTCTACACTTGCATGAAAAAAGGGAGAAGGAAAAAAAAGAAGTCCTCACCTGCAATCGACATGTTGAAGGTGGAGGAACGGACATATACAATGCTCTCGTCACCGCGTGCAACCCAGCTAGCTCCAGCCCGCATCACTGCAGCAAGACAGTAGCTGTGGTAGTGCTGCCCCTGCTGTTCCATAAATCCTATATGTGGAAGACCTCGGTTGCGGGCTGGGCATTGTCCTCGACGACGGCGCATTGATGTAGCTAGGTTTTGCGATTAAGGGTGCTTGCAGCCATAAGGGAACAAAGGTAAAACTGAAAATTCAATGAGAAGCAGCACAAGGAGAACTACAGAGGTTAAAAAAAGGACCATGTCTGAATCTTTTAACTCACCGTGCACACGTTCTTCAGGCATATTTTGCCACTGATCCTAAAGACACGTCCATACATTACATCGTACTGCTGGTCAACAGAGCAAGATCAAAATACCAACATCCATTAGTTCAACATGTGTGTTGGTACCAACATTGTATGTGCCATGGGCTTGGGGGCCTGGAGCTCAGACCTACCAAAGGGCATCCCAGGGGCGACGTGGCCGAGGGCGTACCTGGAGCCCGCGCCAACGCTCCTGTCGTGAGTTGCCGTACGAAACCTGCAGCACATTAACACACAAATTTGACAAATGATCTCAACAATCAGGCGAAGAGGTAGGGGGAGCACTAACTGAGGTAGGAGGAAAATGATCATGGCGTGGTCGGCAATAGAACATCTCATGGTGGCGGCACCGGAAGGACATGGTCTTGTGCACGCCCTCCTCGACACCATTGCTGTAGTTATTGTGGCTAGCGAGAGGTTGTGGAGGGGAAGTGCGCAGCTTCAGGACATTGTGATCTGGAGACTCCGAATCTCCGATCACCCGTGCCGCTCATGAGATGGGAAACCCGGCGATGGTGCGTGGAGTCGTCGAGGGGCACGCGGTGACCGTGAGCAGCGGCGGCGGCGCATGGAGGCGTCGAGAGCAGGCTACTGGTTGTCTGGTTCACGCGAGACAGGCCTGGCGGGGGCGCGGCGCTAGGGTTCGGGAAGCTCCCTTTCTTCCATTAGGGCAGCGCGAGGCGGATATGCTTCATGCGTGAGCGAGGCATGCAGCGATTTGTGGAGCGATTGGGGCAGGCGAGGATTTGGGCGAGAGCGAGGAGTTGACTTCGTCCGAGGTGTCGGTGCTGGTTATCGATAGAAGAATTGCGCGAGGTGGAGGTGGAGCGATACGAACGAGACGAACGACTGACCGTATAACACGGGGACCGGCAGGGAAGACGGCGACCATCGGGGAAGACGATCGGCAGCGACGGCTCCTTCCTCAGTGGAACACGGCGAAGGAAGCGATTCTAGACATGGTGGGGGCTTGGTCTTCGGCGGCCACCTCGAGCCCTTCCATCACGGCCGCGCGACCTCAGATCCAGGAGCAGCTTCCTTGACGATGCGCGTCGCGGACGTGGAGCTTCGCCGCCTAACCTTTACGATATGCAAGCGGATCCGACAATGGGGAGAAGGGTGGGAGCGGTGGAGGTGTCTGAGCGGGAGGAAGCAGGGGCAGCGGCAGCGGAGGAGCAAGAGATGGGGCAGCGCCACATCGGGAGGAGAGGGAAAGAGAGCGGTCGCACGAGGGGTGGATCGAGAGGAGGGTTTTTTTCGTGCGAGGGAGGCTAAGGCGTCGTCATAGTTGTCCCT
This sequence comes from Aegilops sharonensis, assembly GCA_904067115.1. Classification (NCBI taxonomy): domain Eukaryota; kingdom Viridiplantae; phylum Streptophyta; class Magnoliopsida; order Poales; family Poaceae; genus Aegilops; species Aegilops sharonensis. The sequence goes on along the minus strand of LR880969.1, from coordinate 824,820,720 downwards.
GGTTAACCTACGAAATTTCGTAGATTTTTTTAGGACGAAAAAAACCAACAGAGATAGGACGAAAATTGACCGGCGGAGACTACCAACTGCTCCATTAGAAGTAGATATATGTTTTGGTTGCTAGCGCCGATGGAGTTTTTTGTTGTTGTTGAGATAACCTACTTCTTGTGGACAATTGACTATCTTTTAATCTATTGAAATGTTATCAAATCGATCATCTGTTTCGTGCAATCGAAAATCCGGTAACTCTGCAACTAGAATACCCGGTAAAACTCTGCCTGAAAACCATCTGGTCAAGGTGACTCGAAAATTGTTTTTTGTTGGTTGTGTGAGATACACAAAAACATCAAAACTGAATCCCGGCCCCTCCAACTAAACAATTGAAAACTGAATTGAATTAATCAAAATGTACATAAGTAGTTTGTTTCTTCGTGAATGAAAATGTACAGGCAGTTCATATAAAATCAGACACAAGTTGTCCGATCAGCGGCACTTCCGATCATGACAATACTCAGAAAAAAGAAAATGGAATTAACTCAAGGTAATCATCTAAAAAACTGCCAATCAAGGGAATGTAAACAAGAAGAATAAATTAATTGTTTTTAGGTGAATAAGAAGAGTTAATTAATTAATTAATTAATTACACACCATTTGCGGCTGGCTGATGATGATCGTTGCGTGCTCCCGAGTGTTTCAACCCCTTTTGTGAAAAGTACTTCCACACCGTGAGCTCCTCGGCCTTGGCCCGCACGACGTTGAATGACAACAACACGTAGATCAAGGTGAAGACGACCACCGCGGCGACGAGCGCGATGACGTACGATGATGTCTCCCAGTCCCTGCAGCTGCCAGCGGCGTACGCGCCCAGCAGGCCGAGCAGGTCCAGGACCACGGCGGTCTGCAACGCCCGCAGCGGCGCGCCGGGCTTCTGCTTCTTGGTGGTGCGATGCAGCAGCATCAAGATGACGACGACCGAGGCCACGAACGACGTTGCGTTGCAGTAGAAGAAGGCCTGGTACCGTGCAGCATTGAAGTCAAGCAGGATCGGGTTGCCGGCGACGGTGGGTGGGTGTGCCGATGGGGACGGCAAGGGCGACGGCGAGGCGGTATCGTCGTCGCCCCACGTGCCGCCGGGAGGCGCGAGACCAGCCTGGTACGTCACGCTCGCCGCCAGGATGCCGAGCACCATCAGGTACTTACGCTTCTCATACTCCTCGCTCTCTAGTTTATCCATGGTGGTGATCACCTCCTCGTCGCTCGTGTTCTTGCTGCCACCGCCCGGCCCAGTCGACAATGTCTCAAACAGCCTCGTTAGGCACTTTGGGAGGCACTTCGACCAACCCTTGCGTCCGAGCCAATGAAGCAGGATCTCCAGGATGAGGAAGGCCACGACGGCCGCCACGAGTGCAAATACATAGATGGAGGTGCGCAGCTTCCGGCAGCTGCCTGCGGCGTAGGCGCCCATGAGGCCCAGTAGCCCGACCATGACGCATACGTAGAGCGCCTTGGTCCGGATGCCCGGCTTGGACAATGTCTGGTTCACTAGGAGGAGAATTACGGTGACGGACGCCATGAACCCCGCCGCGTTGCAGTAGAAGAACACCTGGTATCTGACCCCGTAGTAGTCGAGGAGGATTGGGTCGCCGGCGGTGACTAACTTATCCCCATTGCTCTCCGTCCAGAATCCGCCCGGCGGGTTCAGCCCTGTCTGGTACGTGACGGTGGCGGCGAGGATGGCGAGTTGCAGCAAGAACTTGCGCTTCCTCTCGAGCTTTTTTTCTTCAAGAATACGCTCAGATCCAGATGGAGGAACTTGTGCCGCTCCTTCCGTTGCTTCTTCTCCTCCTTGCCGGAACGACTCGCCACCAAGGTGCACAACAGCAGCAGCAGCAGAAACATGCGCCGCTCCATGAGCACCTTCTCCTTGCCGGGATGACTTGTCAGGATTGTGGATGACGAGGAAAGCTTCTTGAGGTGCTTCTCCTCCTTGCTGGGACGGCTCTTCTGGGAGGTTGATAACATGAGGTGCGTCTCCTCCTCCTTTCCGGGGCAACTCAGGGGGGAGCAACGCTACATGCATGCGTTGCACCCACCGTGTCAGCCAACTCTGCTTGCCCACGACCTTGGCCATGGTGTAGAGGAAGACGGCGACGGCCAGCGAGGCGACGAAGATGGTGGTGGTGGGATCCCGGCAGCTCCCGGCGACATAGGCGCCCATGAGGCCGAACAGGTCAAGTATCATGGCAGTCTTCAGGAGCATGGCACCCCAGACGGTGCTCAGCACCTTACTCTGGACGATGATGATGACGACCACCGACGCCACGAATGCTGCCGTGTTGCAGTGGTAGAACGCCATGTACCTCTTGAGGTGCATGTCGTGGAGAACCGGGTTCCCTGCGATGCGATTCTCATGCCCTTCGGGCCAGACGCCGCCCGGCGGGCTCAGCCCTGCCTGGTAGGTCACCGTCGCCGCCAGTGTGGCCAGCAGCAGCACAAGCGACCGCGTCTGCTCCAGCTTTTCTTCGATGTTTATTGTCCTCGCTGCAACTTCTTGCCCAGCACCGATGTTGATTGTCCTTGTTGCAACTTCTTGCCCATCACCTTTTGGCCCAAGGCCAACACAGGCAACGAGTTTCTTACGCCATTCTTCGATCGCGTCGAGGCCGAACGCTGACACCAACACAATGTAGAGGAGCACGGCGCCGACGAGGGAGACGATGTACACGGTGGTGGGGATCCACCTGCAGCTCCCGGCGGCGTAAGCGGTCATGAGGCCAAGCAGTTCCCCCAGGACGCACACAAGCAAAGCTTTGGACCGGACGAGACGGTCGCTTAGCGTCCTGCTCATGAGCAGCATGATGATGGCGAGGGAGGCCACGAAGGAGTTGGCATTGGCGTAGAAGAATATGTGGTAGCGGATCTTGTAGGGCCCGTCGTGCAGCAGCGGAGCGCCGGCGCGGTGCATATCCTGGGTCTCGCTCCAGAAGCCTCCCGGCGGCGCCAGCCCCGCGCCGTACGCCAGCGGCGTTGCGAAGGTGGCCAGCAGCAGTAGGAACTTCCGCTGCTCCTTGAGGCGCCTCTTCTCCTCCGCGTCCGCGGCCGGCGCTTCACTCCTCGAGGCCACGCGGAGGTGGATGGCGACGTAGACGAAGACGATGGCGAAGAGCGAGGAAACGTAGATGGACCCAGGCACGCTACGGCAGCTCCCGGCGGCGAAGGCGGCCATGAGAGCCAGCAGGTCGAGCAGCATGGCGGAGCGGAGCACGGTGAGGCCGACGCGGTTGCCGCTGAGACGCCGGTCCAGCAGGAACATGATGATGACCAGTGACGCCACGAAGGCTGTGGCGTTGCAGTAGAAGAAGGCGGTGTACCGGGCCGAGTAGGTGGACACCAGCACGGGATCGCCAACACGGAATGGGTAGACCGCCGGCGCCGGGGACGACGATGGGTCGACCGCGAGGGAGGGGGCGCCGGCGTGGGTGTTGCCTCCATCGTGGTCCTTGGACCACACGCCGCCGGGCGGGTTGAGGCCGGCGCCGTAGGTGACGCTGGCGACCAGCGTGGCGAGCAGTAGCAGGTACTTGCGCCACTTCCAGAGGAACTCGATGTCTTGTGTCGGCTTCATCGCCATGATGCCGGACGGGGAACACCGCTGCCCCGTAATATATGTTATGTAGTATATCCATACATTATATAGTGCTCCGGTCGTGTCTGGCCGCCGTGTGCTGTGTCGGCTCCGGGAATGATGGCGATGGAGTGCCCGTAGGCGTCTTCTTTCGGGAAGGAATCGTTCAAAGGCACACATTGCTTACACATGGTAGCTAACAGTAGTAATATATCCATTGCTGAGCACTCCATGTCCCTCTCCACGCACCAAAGAATGGGATCCTCCTCTCTCCCGCGCACCAAAGAATGGGATGCTCCATCACTTTGGCCCCCGTCGTATCGTATCAAACCTTGCCCTCTCCTTCTCATTTCTCTCGCTGTCTCGCATCGCAGTCGAGCTGGATATGTACTTGCACGGCGAAACGTAGCACGCGCGAGGAGCCGGTTGCACGCGACCCAGTGTCGTCCTGGTGAAGGTCAGGAGGTACGTACTGTCGCCCCAGGTCAGCAAGTGAAGACGACAAGTTGACTTGACGGCGCTACTCTAATACTCCCTCTTGATTAAGGATGGCTCGAAAATTAGATTCTGGAAGGATAAGTGGCTAAGTAATGCTACACTCCGTGAACAATATCCAGCTCTATACAATATTGTGCGTCACAAGGGTGATACTATCGCCAAGGTTTCAGAAGGGATTTAATTGGACCTAGACTCCAATCATGGAACATACTACTCCAGCGGTTAGCCACGGTACAGTTGTCACAAGGGTTCGATGTATTTTCGTTGGAATCTACATGGGAATGGGAAATTCTCAGTGGATTCTATGTATAGAGCTTTGATCTAGTCTGACGTGCCAGTTGATAATAATAAGAAGATCTGAAAGATGAAGATACCTCTTAAGAATAAAATCTTTGCATGGTATCTTCGTTGCGGAGTCATTCTTACTAAAGATAACCTTATTAAGAGGAATTGGCATGGAAGTACACAATGTGTCTTTGTCCGCATGATGACACAATAAAACATTTATTCTTCCAATTTAAATTAGCTCGTTCTATATGGTCAGTCATCCAAACAACGTCTGGCTTGTATTCTCCTTGTAGTGTTGCTAATATATTTGGCAACTGGCTACATGGGATTGATCACAAGTTTAGAACTCTTATCAGGATGAGAGCGCTTGCCGTGATTTGGTCGCTTTGGCTATGTAGAAATAATAAGGTTTTTTGGTGTGGATGCGAGTTCATCGCATTCACCATGTACAACATCTTCACCGACTTCGACAGCGCCTTTCCCCGCCGATGAGCGCATGCACACCCTCCCGGACCCCACCGACGACGACGAGTGAAGGAGTTGGCCATGGAGGAGAGGAGTTGGCCATGGAGGAGTTGGCCTTGGAGCAAGCAAGCAAAGTCGGTGGTGTTTTATTATTGTCGTGTTGGGTTGAACTATTAACTATCTATATAAGTTGTAATGGTACTATGTATGTCGTGCTAGCCTTATATCTATATTAGTTGTAATGTGGTACTGTATATCTAGCTCATGCAATGCTACTACTTATGCTACTATATTGTGATGTGTTCTATGGTTTTTTTTCTATCTAGTTGATATATATCGTGCTTGATGTTCTATCTAGTTGATCTATGTGTTACTAATAAAAGTTAGATTCCATTATGGACATGTGTGCATGCATGTATCTAGTTGATCTATGTCCTATCTAGTTGATCTATGTTCTATCTAGTTGATCTATTTGGGCCAATAGCTCCTGTGCGACGTTTTTGAGGTGAATTGGCAAGAGTGCGACGTAGTTCGAGCGAATGGCTGTGGTGCGACACATTTGAGCAGGTAAATAGCCCACACACGACATGGCTGTTAAATGTGGTTAAATTGGTCGTCAACCAAGCCCGCCCATTTATGTTAGGACATGTGGGTCCAACTTAATTGTTGCTCAAAACAGCTGACCGTGCCCTGCCGCCCGACCGTGCCGGGCCCGCCACTCTGCCCCCCTTCTTCTCCGGTGGCGGCGGATCTTGCGTTCTCGGCGGCGGCGGCGGAGCCCTCGTTCTCAACGGTGGCGGAGCCTTCGTCCTCAGAAAATGGTGAGTGAATTCAAACCCTAGTCGCCTTCCCGTTCCTCTCTCGGACCCGTAGATCTCAGCTCGTTTTCTCTGTTTTCACTTGCGGAATCGATAGGTTGTGAGGGGAGCCCGTGGGCATACTGAGATGGAGCCGCCAGATTCAACTTCGAATAGGTAATGCGCCTCTCTCCGATCCAATTTTGCATGCAATTAGGGGGTGGCCTCGTCTGCTCTTTCTCACGGGCTCACACTGTCCGCCACTGACAGAGGGGATGCTGCCGCTCGGACCTTCGAATTGACAGTCAATTTCTTTCCATCAAAGGCAAAATTAGTTGATGGTAGCATACAAAACATTGAGAGAGACACAATTGTTAAATGGGAGGTTGAGTTTACAGAGATTGATCCACAAGTTCTACAGAACATGAGAGAGACGGCAGTGAAGAAATGGGTGGAAAAAATTGGGGAGAAAATTGTTTGGGGTCCAGAGCAAGAAGTATCATTGTTGCAGTTTGATGATTGGAAAGGAGAGTATGTTAGAATAGAAGATGGTGAACAGATTGTTGAAGAAATCGATCGGCAAAACGGCTGGACAAGCAAACGGGCTAATTTTTTTGCTGAGCTCGTTGATCTGAACATTTTTTCGAAGGTTGGATATGTGCCATCACAATTGGCTGCGCAGATGGTAGACGATGATTGGGCTACACAGAGGCCATTGATTCCCATGTGTACTGAACTTACAGTAATAGCCGAAGAGGGACATGTGACTGAAACTGAAACTGAAACTGCAGCAACTGTTGATTGGAATGTAGTTGAATTAGATGAGCCTACTGATTGGTCATTGCACCAATGCCTGACATTGAGATGGCCAAACTTTTTGGCATTCCAGTTGATGACAGAGATAAGCAGGAGAAGGGCGAATCTAGTTTGCCTGCTAATGCTGATGAAGAAGTAGATGGACAGTTGATGGAACAAGCTGCAGATGAAGTAGATGATGCACATGATGATGAGCTGGTGCATGTGTATGACAAAGAAAACCCTGTCATTGAAGTAGGCAAGTTGTTCCCAAGCATGAATGAGTTTAGGATGTGTTTCAAGACTTATGCAGTGAAACATGAGTTTGATGCCAAGACTGTTTGGACTGATAGGAAGAAGTTTTATGCGAGGTGCAGAGGATTTGATGGTAGTGTGAAGCCTTGCAAGTGGTACATATCTGCTAGACTGCAACCTGATGGAAGTACTGTCAGGGTTAACCAAATCCCCAATCAACATACTTGTATTACAAGTTCACAGACAGTATCAACCATGACATCACAACTTTGGGTTGCAGAAAAGATCACCCCAATTTTAGCCAAAACACCAAACACTACTGCCAAGAAACTCAAAGTAGACTTGGAAAAGATGTACCCCATTAAACTGAAATATACCACAGTGTGGAAGGCAAAACAAAGGGCAATGAAAAATTTATATGGTGATTGGGCAAATACATTTAGGATGCTTTACAACTTCAAAGCAGAGGTGGAAAAGAGGTCACCTGGCAGTGTTGTGGAGATAGATACAGAGGTATCACCCTCAGGTGAAGTCAAGTTCTCCAAGTTTTTTATGGCTTTGAAGCCTTGCATCGATGGGTTCAAAGCAGGGTGCCGTTCATATTTGAGCATAGACTCATCATTTTTGACAGGCAAGTGGAATGGTCAGTTGGCAGCATGCAATGCTCTAGATGGACACAACTGGATGTTTTCTATTGATGTTGGCTTGTTTCAGTCAGAAACAGAGGCTTCATGGACATGGTTCATGATCCAGTTGAAAAGGTGCCTAGGGCCAGTGTCACCTTTGGCTATACACACAGATGCATGTAAGGGGCTTGAAAATTCAGTGAAAAATGTTTTCCCACATGCTGAGCAGAGGGAGTGCTTCGGTCNCAGAAACAGAGGCTTCATGGACATGGTTCATGATCCAGTTGAAAAGGTGCCTAGGGCCAGTGTCACCTTTGGCTATACACACAGATGCATGTAAGGGGCTTGAAAATTCAGTGAAAAATGTTTTCCCACATGCTGAGCAGAGGGAGTGCTTCGGTCATTTGTGGATGAATTTGATCAAAAAATTTAGAGGAGAAGAATTTGGGCGCATGTGGCCAGCAGCAAGATCTTACACTAGACAGACACACAAATATCATCTTGATAAGATAATGGCAGCATGTGATGAGTTTGGTCCATGGCTGAACACCTACCATTCTTTGTTATGGTACAGATCAGCATTCAACACTGCCATCAAGTGTGACCACATCAACAACAATTTGGCAGAGAGTTTCAACCACAAGGTGAAGGAGTTAAAAGATTTGCCTGTGCATGACATGGTTGACCAAATCAGGATCATGCTCATGCGGTTGTGGGAATTGAGAAGAAGGATAGGTGATTGTCTGCAAGGTGATAAGCTTCCAGCAGTGGTACAACAGGTGGTCAATAGGAGCAGAAGTCTTTCACATTTGTTTGTTGAAAAATCATCACCTTGGGGTGCTGAAGTTAGAGATAACAAAACTGGAAGGAGACATGTTGTTAACACTGAATTGCATGATTTCACTTGCCTCGAGTGGCAACACACTGGTAAACCATGTGAGCATGCCATTCTTTTCTTAGCATCCCAACCGAAGATAAACATGCACCCATATCTGCATGAATATTATTCGGTAGCAAGATTCAAAGCTGCATATGCCACTCCAATTCCAGCACTTACAGATCAGTCTCAGTGGCCTGAAGTGGACATTGAATTTTCCATGTGTCCTCCCTTGACGAAAAGAAAGGCTGGCAGGCCTAAACAGAGTAGATTCAAGGCATGGTTTGAGAAAGGTGGGAGTAGTAAGAAGGGAA
>LR880969.1:824792688-824804840 GCA_904067115.1 Aegilops sharonensis | reverse complement strand
AGCGAGGGTGTTGGCTTTTCCCAAGGATCGAACACACGATCACGTTGCAGCTCGATGATATCTCGCCTGCGCTCACACAAACACCGGAACCACAACACACGCACAAGAACGCAGTAACTCAAAGTTGGCCAGAGGCATATGTCGTGCCTCGTAATAATCTCTTTATTGCTTTTCGTTTTTCTGGTTACACCGATGCAGGCCGATGCATATATATAGGTGCAGCAGCCGACTCCAAGCAACCGACCATGACTCCTATTTCCTAATTGCTATTAGACTTCAACTCGTACACGGCATGCAAGCCCGTCGGGTGCAAAGTACAACTTCTATCTAGACTAGGACACGGACTATTACATGGGAAACAAACCGGCTTATACTACTCCCTCCTTCCCGAAATATAAGGCACGGTTTGACTTTTCTGGTCTTCGTTGCACAACTTTGACTATATTTTTTTATGTATTATATGTCTATAAAATTATTATACATACATATGAAATAAAATTGCTTTGCAAGACAAATACAACGATGTCATTTATACATGTTCAATCCATATACTTTGATATATATTAGTGGTCAAAGTTGTGCATCAAAGACCGTAAAAAGTTAATCACGCCTTATATTTTGAGAAGGAGGGAGTATGTATTTCTACTCTTAATAACACGTTTGGATTACTAACAGAGGAGTCATCAGCCGGTAGTGACGTTAGTGGCGATGATGAAGTATCGCCTCACTCCGGGTGCAAACCCATGATCTTCGTTCTCATTTTCACCTCGGCCGCCGGGTCATGGGAGACTTTCCCAGGGAACCGATAGTTAGTTTCAGATAGGACATGAGCGTGCTGGGTGAACAGATCCGCATGACAGAATGCGTCAAAAAAAAAAAAAATTCTTGTCTGAACTGTCAAACTACGGGATAAAAACTATAACTTACTCTTTCTAAAATTCCTCGTCTGGCTCAAGTAAGATGTCGTCTCCAAAATAATATTATAGAATTGTGCTACATCAATCATAAGGGATGAGAAGTTTGGAACAAACTGAGGAATATAAATCTCTACAGTACACACAAGATAGGGAAGCATATGTTATTTCATAATTTGTGTGATCTGCTGAAGAAACAGTGCACTGCATTGATTCGCTTTGTGCTGCGTAGCGTGAAGCAAGCAACCAAACTGCAAACTCACACGATAGATACATGAATAAACCTACTAATATCTAGAAGTACGACCAAAGATGATTTGAGCAAATCGCTTTAGAGACATTAGTAATACACTCTAGTGATGGGTTCCTGGACATTTAGCACATGAATAAAGGCGGAGGCAAAGATGAAAAGTGGATTCATGCTGGATATTGTATTCTGCGAGTGTGAAGCTATCCTCCAACTGCCACCCTGAAAAGATGAGGCGTTGGCTTGCCGGGTCAATACCCTCCACCTGCTGAATTTTCTCCTTGACACTGCAGATGGTATCTGAGCTCTGAACATTAAATGTCAAGGTCTTTCCTTGCAAATTCTTGACGAAGATCTGCATCGGCCTGGGTCGGTGGCAGACCATAAGATCGAGAGTGGCTCCATTCTGGATGTTATAATCGGCCAAAGTACGGCCGCCCTGTAAGATATTGTAAGGATAAAATCCGGATGTCCTCGTTATCTTGTGAAACATAAGGCGCTGCTGGGCGAGAGGGATACCGTACTCATCATTAATCTTTGCCTTAACACTGTCGATAGTATCTGAGCTCTCAACATAGAGAGGGTTGTCCAACGCCTGGATGTAGATTTTCATCCCTGCATGGAGCCGGAAATCGTCAAGAGTAGATCCATCTTGGATATCATAATCAGCGAAAGTACGGGTTTCCTCCAGTCGTTTCCCATTGAAGATAAGGTGGTGTTCAAACAAAAACATTGCCTTCATCATAGCACCGATGGTATCTGATGGATGGACCTGCGTGGTCATCATTCTGCCATTAAGGCTCCTCACAGAAATCTTAATCTGTCCGGGGAAGCGGGGTTCAGAATGAAGGGTAACCCCCTTTTGGATGCCATAGTCGGCCAAGGTGCGGCCGTCCTCCAGCCGCTTGCCAGAAAATATGAGACACTGTTGGTATGGTTGAAAATCCTCCTTGTGATTAATCTTAGCTTTCACATTGCCGATAGTATCTGAACTTTCAACATCAAGAGTGACGATGCTGCCAGTGAAGGTCTTCACAAAGATCTGCATCTGAAACAGGTGTGCACACCAAACATCAATAATTTTTACACTAAATGAGACGATCATCAACATCTCCGACAATGAATAGAACAAATAACATAAAGCTACACATAAGCCCCACAAATAAACACATACTTTAAGGGCAATCATTCCAACAGAATTTACATATGGTAAGATCAGCAAATCAATGGCAGATACATGACTCTGACAGTGTGTATTCAATTTGGAAAAGTAGAATTTTTTCCAGTTAAACATAGATTGTGAGGAGGTTAACATATAATCCGGGAAGCTCAAGAGGATTCTAATTTGATGTCTTCTGCCTCCTTTAAAATGACCAAATGTGCAGTCATTCACCAAGATTAGTCACCAACAGACAATGCACTACATACTAGGCATTTTAGTTTGCTCGGTATACTTCCTCCATTGAGGCAAGGTTTAAAATTTCGAATATTGGCTTCATGTGTCGTTCAGGTTTTGGCATATCAAAATTTTAAGATAAGATTTTTCGTATAATTCCCATTTAACACAAATAAAATATATTCAAGCATAACAAGTATATGATTTAAAGTTGTATAACTTGTATTTTGGCCTTTGGTCTTGATGGAACATTAAAAAAACAGCATGTACTGTATTATGTACATATGGATCGCTCCATATTAGGCATATCATGCAAGATATCAATCACATCATCCTATATATCGGGTCTATATCGACCTAGGTGTGCGAAAATAATATTTACAACATGGTATACTAAATTGGTGCCGATATGGGGAGCCAGAATAGTTCCAAGTCAGCGTTGGGGAGGAAACGCTAGACGGCCCCCCGCCGCGGCGACCCCCGGATCGGAGGCGCGGCATAGCACGCCATCGTACATGGGCTCCGTCCCGTTTGCGTGCGGTAACAGCAGCTGTAGTCGCCGCCACAATTGGAGCAGATGGAAGCAGAGGTGGAGGGGAAGAGGTACACAACGCGGGGAGACGGAGTGAAAAGGTGCTTGCTTACCTTGCCGGGAGTGGGAGTAGGAGCAGGAGCAGGACATTGCGCCATGGTGCGTGACGGCGCGCGTGCAAGCTAGGGTTTACTTTTTCAATTGAACTCAGCTAGGGTTTAACTGGGCGGCGGCGGGTGTGCCCGATCATATATAAGATGTCGTTGGCGTCCTCACGTCTTTGCCCAGGACACGTTTACGGTTTCTATGCATGTTTTACCTCCGTCGAAGACGCACCGAGCGTTGGACGGACCAGTTCCTTTTCTTGTTTTGTTTTTCCTACTATACTTGTGCAGGGATACGTGATGGGCTCTTCTTTACCTGCTAGGCCTTTTTTCTTCATGGGCGTGCAAGAAATCCTGTATGCGTGATTTTGTTTTAGACTCACTGTGTGTGTGATTTGACATGAGAGGAATCTATCAAGCTACATGTTTTGTTCTCAAATTGGTGGTGCGTAACTGTCATGTTTCTTTTCTTATGCTTTTTTTTTTTTTACTTCTCTCTTGTCGTTCAGGTATGCGCTATGAGCTTGGCTTAAGAGGAATTTTTTTTCTTGTCTGGTTTGAACTTTCCTTTTTGTTTTTCGGGCAGCAATTTTTCAGCGGGGGAAACAGACTGCCCAAAGAGGGGGACGAAAGCAGTTGAGAACTATTGGGACAACTATTTGTATCGATTTCTACTGTTTCTTTATTTTCGATTTTTTACTATAAGAAATATAACATGACCGCGTCCACGTGACGGTTTGACGACCCACCTCCCGCCACGGCCGTCCTTGATGCCTTGATCCAAGCCGTGACATTCTCAAGCATCGCGCCAGTATTAGGCCCGGCCACGACATCTTCCATGGTGTTGTGCACGACGTCCCTTCGCAGGGTCGCATATATGCATGCGCCCATATGAAACTTGTGATTCTTAATTAATAAGTAGAGTTAATGATAATAATAAATGACATAGCAGGCGGGATTAGTTCTTTGTTATGAAGAAATATCTCATCTTATTATGGAAGGTTATCGAGAAAAATGTTATGTCTGTCTGTTAGGAAGGTGATCTCACATATATGATGCAATTTATGAATTCTAAATTACTTATTGTTTACGTGATTGAATTGAATCAACACCTATCAAAGGAAGCACGAAACAAGATCCCCTAATGGGATTTGGTTTTTAACCGGAGGAAGAAGACCCAGTGGGAGGGGTGGTGGGAGGTGGGATGAAGAAAACCGGACGAAAATAAACCGTACCAAGCTATCAACTGCTCCATTAGGAGTTAGAGATAGTCTTCATCCATCTTTGTGAACGCTAGGTTACCCATGTAACAAGCGCATGGTGGCTGTTGTCCATGTCGGCAAGCGGCTCGGTGATTGGCCATGTAGCTGAGAGCCGGTTGATTGTCCTTTCCCACGAGCTCTTTCAAAATGATTCTCCGCGATTAACTGCCATGTAGCTGGCGCAGTGTTTTCGCATGAATGACTTCTACAAACGACTATGACGACAACTACCGGGTAATGTAGGACACATTCTATTAACGAATGTCAGGCTCTCTGTTTCAGTGACAAGAAATATAATATGACCACGTCCACGTGGCGGTCTGACGACCCGCCTCCCGCCACGGTCGTCCTCGCCACTGTGATCCACGCCCAGGCATTCTCGACCATCGCACTAGCGTTAGGCCCGGTGACGACATCTTCCACGGTGTCGTGCACAACGTCCTTCCGCAGAGGCGCACGGATATAGCTGATGACCCACAAGTATAAGGGATCAATTGTAACTCTTTTCGATAAGTAAGAGTGTCGAACCCAACGAGGAGCAGAAGGAAATGACAAGTAGTTTCCAGCAAGGTAATGTCTGCAAGTGCTGAAATTGTAAGTAACAGAGTAGTTTCATAGCAGGATATATTTTTGTAACGAGCAAGTAATGATAGTAGTAACAAAAGTGCAGCAAGGTAGTCCAATCCTTTTGAGGCAAAGGACAGGCCAAAGCGGTCTCTTATAGTGAGCAAAACGTTCTTGAGCGTACACGGGAATTTCATCTAGTCACTTTCATCATGTTGGTTCGATTTGTGTTCGCTACTTCGATAATTTGATATGTGGGTGGATCGGTGCTTAGGTGTTGTTCTTACTTAAATAAACCTCCTACTTATGATTAACCCTCCCGCAAGCATCTGCAACTACAGGAAAAGTATTAAGAATAAATTCTAACCATAGCATTAAACTTTTGGATCCAATCGGTCCCTTACGGAATAGCGCATAAACTGGGGTTTAAACTTCTGTCACTCTCGCAACCCATCATCTAGTTACTACTCCACAATGCATTCCCTTAGACCCAAATATGGTGAAGTGTCATGTAGTCGATGTTCACATGACACCACTAAGGTAATCACAACATACATACTATGAAAATATCGAACACATATCAAGTTCACATGATTACTTGCAACATGATTTCTCCCGTGACCTCAAGAACAAAAGTAACTACTCACAAATGATAATCATGCTCAAGATCAGAGGGATATTAAATAGCATAATGGATCTGAACATATAATCTTCCACCAAATAAATCATATAGTAATCAAGTACAAGATGTAATCAACACTACTAGTCACCCACAAGCACCAATCTATAGTTCTTGTAACAAGATTGAATACTAGAGATGAACTAGGGTTTGAGAGGAGATGGTGCTGTTGGAGATGTTGATGAAGATAGCCCTCCCCAAGATGGGAGAGTTGTCGGTGTTGATGATGACGATGATTTCCCCCTCCGGGAGGGAAGTTCCCCCGACGGAATCGCTCCGCCGGAGGGCAAAAGTGCTCCTGCAAAAGTTCCGCCTCGAGACGGCGGCGCTCCGTTCCGTAAGTCCTCTCCTTATTTTTTCTAGGTCAAAATGACTTTTATACCAGAAGATGGGCACCGGAGGTGGGCCTGGGTGAGCACAACCCACCAGGGCGCGCCTAGGCTCCCTGGCGCGCCTAGGTGGGTTGGTGCCCACCTGGTGGGCCACTTCTGGTACTTATTTGCTCCAATATTCATCAAACATCCCATAAAAATTCTCCGTGAAGTTTCAGCTTGCTTGGAGTTGTGCGGAATAGGTAGCCCGACGTAGCTTTTTCAGATCCAAATTTTCAGCTGCCGGAATCCTCGCTCTTGGTGTGCACCTTGCAAATTATGAGAGAAAAAGCATTAGAATTACTCCAAAAAGCATTACTATGCATAAAAACATCATAAATAACAGTAAGAAAACATGATGCAAAAAAGGACATATCAATAGCCCATAGGAAACTTGTGATTGTCAATTAATAGTAGAGGTAATGATAATAATAAATGACATAGCATGCAGGATTAGCGATTTGTTATGAAGGAATATCTTATTTTATTATGAAAGGTTATCGAGAAAAATATTAAGTCTGTCTTCTAGGAAAGTGATCTCACATATACGATGCAATTTCTAAATTCTTAATTACTTATCGTTTACGTGATTGAATTGAATCAACACCTATCAATGGAAGCACGAAACAAGATCCCCCTTAATGGGATTTGGTATTTTAATGGGAGGGAGAAAAACCAGTGAGAGGCAGTGGTGGGGCAAAGAAAAATAGGACGAAATTAAACCTTACCGGGCTACTAAGTGCAGTAATGACTCAATTTCCAAATTGATTCGATGCGAATTAATTACTATTTAAGTGGACCAAATTAATTGCATACGTAATTAACTGTCTAGTTAATTAATTGCATCAATGGTTTGATTTTGAAATTGATTTTGTGCTCGATTTCTAAAATATTTTCACATGAATGGCTGCTATACAAACGACCATGATGATGACTACCGAGCAATGTATGACACATTCCCTTCACGAATTTCTTGACATTTAAATGGACACACTTGATTTGAGAATGTGGCATGTCTGGCTCTACAAGAAATATAATATGACCGCGTCCATGTGACGGTCTGACGACCCGCCTCCCACCATGGCCATCATTGATGCCGTGATCCACGCCTTGGCATTCTCAAGCATCGTGCCAGCATTAGGCCCGGCCACAACATCTTCCATGGTGTTGTACACGACGTCCCTTTGCAGGGTCGCGTAGATGCGTGCGCCCATATGAAACTTGTGATTCATAATTAATAGTAGAGATAATGATAATAATAAATGACATAGTAGGCGGGATTAGCTATTTGTTATGAAGAAATATCTGTTTTTCTTATGGAAGATTATCGAGAAAAATGTTATGTCTGTCTTTTAGGAAGGTGATCTCACATATATGATGCAATTTCTGAATTCTTAATTACTTATTGTTTACGTGATTGAATTGAATCAACACCTACCAAAGAAACCACGAAACAAGATCCCCCTAATGGGATTTGGTTTTTTAATGGGAGGAAGAAAACGTAGTGGGAGGGGTGGTGGGAGGTGGGATGAAGAAAACCAGACAAAAATAAACCGTACCAGGCTACCAACTTCTTCATTAGGAGTAGAGATAGTCTTCATGCATCTTGGTGAACGCTAGGTCGCCCATGTCACAAGTGCATGGTGGCCATTGTCTATGTTGGCAAGCGGCTCGGTGATTGGCCATGTAGCTGAGAGCCGGTTGATTGTCCTTGCACACGAGCTCTTCCAAAATGATTCGCCGCGATTAACTGCCATGTAGTTGGCGCAATGTTTTCGCATGAATGGCTGCTACAAACGACTATAACGACAACTACCGGGTAATGTAGGACACGTTCTATTAACGAATGTCTGGCTCTCTGTTTCAGTGACAAGAAATATAATATGGCCACGTCCACGTGCCGGTCTGACGACCCGCCTCCCGCCACGGTCGTCCTCGCCACTGTGATCCACGCCCACTCATTCTCGAGCATCGTGCTAGCGTTAGGCCCGGCAATGACATCTTCCATGGTGTTGTGCACGAAGTCCGTTCGCAGGGGTGCGCAGATGCGTGCGCCCATATGAAACTTGCGATTCTCAATTAATCGTAGAGATAACGCTAATAATAAATGACATAGCAGGCGGGATTAGCTATTTGTTATGAAGAAAGATCTCATTTTATTATGGAAGGTCCTTGAAAAAAATATTATGTCTGTCTTTTAGGAAAGTGATCTCACATATACGATGTATTTTCTAAATTCTTAATTACTTATTGTTTACATGATTGAATTGAATCAACACCTATCAATGGAAGCACGAAACAAGATCCCCCTTAATGGGATTTGGTCTTTTAGTGGAAGGGAGAAAAACCAGTGAGAGGGGCTGGTGGGGCGAAGAAAAATAGGACGAAAATAAACCTTACCAGGCTACTAAGTGCAGTAATGACTCAATTTCCAAATTGATTCGATTCGAAATAATTCCTATTAAAGTGGACCAAATGACTTGCATACGTAATTAACTGTCTAGTTAATTAATTGCATCAATGGTTTGATTTCGAAATTGACTTAGTGCTCGATTTCTAAAATATTTTCGCATGAATGGCTGCTACAAATGACGATGATGACGACTACCGAGTAATGTAGGACACATTCCCTTAACGAATTTCTTGACATTTAAATGGACACACTTGATTTGAGAATGTAGCATGTCTGGCTCTACAAGAAATATAATATGACCGCATCCACGTGACGGTCTAACGACCCGCGTCCCGCCACGGCCGTCCTCGATGTCGTGATCCACGCCATAGCATTCTCAAGCATCGCGCCAGCATTAGGCACGGCCACGACATCTTCCATGGTGTCGTGCACGACGTCCCTTCGCAGGGGCGTGCAGATGCGTGCGCCCATATGAAACTTGTGATTCTCAATTAATAGTAGAGATAATGATAATAATAATTGACATAGTAAGCGGGATTAGCTATTTCTTATGAGGAAATATCTCATTTTATTATGGAAGGTTATCGAGAAAAATGTTATGTCTGTCTTTTTGGAAGGTGATCTCACATATATGATGCAATTTGTGAATTCTTAACTAATTATTGTTTACGTGATTGAATTGAATCAACACCTACCAAAGGAAGAACGAAACAAGATCCCCCTAATTTGATTTGGTTTTTTAATGGGAGGAAGAAAACCCAGTGGGAGGGGTGGTGTGAGGTGGGATGAAGAAAATCGGACGAAAATAAACTGTATCAGGCTACCAACTGCTCCATTGGGAGTAGAGATAGTCTTCATCCATCTTGATGAACGCTTGGTCGCCCATGTCACAAGCACATGGTGCCCGTTGTCCATGTTGGCAAGCGGCTCGGTGATTGGCCATGTAGCTGAGAGCCGGTTGATTGTCCTCGTCCACGAGCTGTTTCAAAATGATTCGCCGCGATTAACTGCCATGTAGCTGGCGCAATGTTTTCGCATGAATGGCTGCTACAAACGACTATGACAACAACTACCGGGTAATATAGGACACATTCTATTAACGAATGTCTGGCTCTCTGTTTCAGTGACAAGAAATATAATATGACTATGTCCACGTGCCGGTCTGACGACCCGCCTCCCGCCATGGTCGTCCTCGCCACTGTGATGCACGCACATGCATTCTCGAGCATCGCGCTAGCATTAAGCCCGACGACGACATCTTTCATGGTGTTGTGCACGACGACCCTTCGCAGGGGCGCATAAATGCGTGTGCCCATATGGAACTGTTGATTCTCAATTAATAGTAGAGATAATCTCTACTCCTAATGTCTCAGTTGGTAGGTCGCGTTCCGGGTTTTATTTTCGTCCCACCTCACCCGGTCTTTTTTGGTACTTCTTTGGTACTTCCTCACACCTCCCTCTCAGCCGCGAAAAACCAAGGAAAACCCCGCGATCGAGTCCCGCACACGCCCAACCTCCCGTCTCACGCTAAGCCGCATAGAACCAAAAAAAACCTCAAGCCGAGTCCCCCGCCCGCCCCCACGCACTCCAGGCCCTAACATCCCGTCGCACCAAGAGAGACGAACCAAAAAAATCTACGAATAGTCCGCCGGTTATTTTTCGCTGGTTTTTATTTCGCCTCACCACTTTCGTTGGTTTTATTTCACTGGTTTTATTTCGTCTTCCTCCCACCTGTCTTTTCGCTTCACCACCCACATAAACCCATCAGATTAGTTACCATAAAAAAAACCGCAATCAATCAGGTATTGATGATCAGATTAGTTACCATATAAAAAATAAATCGCAATCAATCAAGTATTGATGGGATATTTCCTTATATTGATGTGATTTCCCCTTTTTTATCATCAATCGTCTCTACTGCCTAAAAAATGCGTAGCTTTCGTTTTCGCTTCACCACCCACATAAACCCATCAGACTAGTTACCATATAAAAAATAAATCGCAATCAATCAAGTATTGATGATCAGATTAGTTACCATATAAAAAATAAATCGCAATCAATCAAGTATTGATGGTATATTTTCTTATATTGATGTGATTTTCCCTTTCTTATCATCAATCATCTCTACTGCCTAAAAAAATGCGTAGCTTTCCTTTTCGCTTCACCACCCACATAAACCCATCAGATTAGTTACCATATAAAAAATAAATCGCAATCAATCAAGTATTGATGATCAGATTAGTTACCATATAAAAAATAAATCGCAATCAATCAAGTATTGATGGGATATTTTCTTATATTGATGTGATTTTGCGTAGCATTCCTTTTCCTGCCAACCGACCGCGTCCCGTCTCCCTACATCCGCCCTCGTTGCTCTGCCTCCCGCACGAAAAAATCCCTCTCGTTTGACCTCCCCCAATCCCCGCATGATGGAAAAACCCAGCCGCCTGCTTCCCCTCCTCTCGACCGCTCCATACGTCCAGATCGCGGCCCCATCCCCATCCTCCTCTCACGTCACGGCGGCCGATGGAATGCCGCCACCACCCTCTTACTCTCTTGCCGCCACCGTCCTCCCGCTCGCTCGCCGCCGCCATCGCCACCAATCCCGTCGAAGGCGCCGTTGCTGCTATGTCGCCTCCTTTCCCCATCCAAGCCTGACCATGGCAACGGCGCCCTCTCATGTGTCCCGCGGTGAGGTTTGGGGAGGCGCGACCACAATCCAGTAGGGATCTCACCGCGGACCCGTCCGGTGGGATGGGTGTTGCCTCCATTGCGAATGGGATCGAAGGGAGGGACTACTTCGTCGTCAAGGTCGGCGAGGCAGCGGCCGATTGGGAGCCCGGTTGTGAACATGGGAGTTCGTCCCCATGGAGGCGGCGACCGTGGAGATTGGATGCGAAGCAACCCCACTTGCCGGTGGTGGAGGCTTGCCGTCCATGTGATCTTTTCTTCTCCCGGTATCCCCATTCCTTGCCTCCCATTACAAAAGCGAGCATAAAGGAGAGCAGGGGCTGATTTTCATCACTTCATTTCTCATATTTTTAGTTGCTTTTTTGAGATTATACAAGATGCTCTCGATCTGTTTTGTCAAATTATTTGGATCGTCTTATGGAATTGACAGCCATCGCATTTTTCACCTCATGTTATTTCTTAATCCTTGTCCCACTAGGCATCCACTACATGTTTGGTAATGACGTGATGTTGAGGCGGCTAGGAGAAGCTCAGCAGCCAGATCAAGGGCTATCGAGATGGATCTGGGAGCCAAGTAGTAGTTCTTCTGTTAAATTTTGGTTATTATCTTTTCCATTGTTACGATTGTGGGATGGTTGATTTTGACTCGGTGTAACATTTGCATTTGTTTCCCCAGCTTGTTGGCATAGATGCGTGGCACTGCGACAACTAATCAAGAGCGAGGGCAGTGCACATCAGAGCTACGCTGAATGTAGTGAGCCAACCACGAATTGGGTATGTTCACATGAGGGATGGGAGAGGAGAGGAACATTAACATTTTTCATGATTTGGATGAAAATTTCAGTTCATAGTTTCTCCGTACGTGGCAACACACTAACGGTACTCATGGGCTTAGGATGAAAGTAGCGCCAGCAGAATCAGTAGGTTGGATGGGAAGGCGGTTGTTGCCCTTGTCCCTTGGTGCTAGCCTACCGTGGTG
>LR880969.1:824736063-824791215 GCA_904067115.1 Aegilops sharonensis | reverse complement strand
GAAGGCGGTTGTTGCCCTTGTCCCTTGGTGCTAGCCTACCGTGGTGGCCTCACTAACTTGCTCATTGCGAATACGAGTTCGTGGGGTCGCGAGTTGCTGCAGATTTGTTTTTATCACTTTTTACAATATTTATTGATGTATCCCTAACTCATCGAGTCATTTTTAGCTTTGATTTCCCATATACGGCAGCCTAAATATCCCATCGTCAGAATATTTGCATGGTTAGTGGACATTGTCCCTTTCTTTCTAATGTTTAATATTTTATATTGCCGATAGAAATAATTTTATCCGCTTGATTTAGGAAGTGCACATAGGTAGGTCAACATATTTTGTAGCTCTTTCGGATGTAAAAGCATATGTTGCATAAGAAATTATTATCTTCCAAGCATACTCACATTTCACTAACAAATAGGGGGAGGTTCAGACTTCAGAGCAATGATAAAAAGGTTTATTCCTCACTCTTTTGTTGGAATTTTAGTTCCAAGTTAACATGATTTCTTATCCGCTTCATAAGTCATGCATCTGCTTAATTAGGTGATAAGTAGGGCTACTGTGGGGTTTGTTTAAACTCCAGCATAAGGAATTCTGGTTTAAGAAAAAAGACTTTTGGCTTCTTTAATTACAAATTGATTGCAACATCGTGTTAGTATGTGATTTCTCACATCTGGTTGTAATATTTGTGAAGACGTGCATTGCACGTGCACTTGGAAGCGGGCTCGTGGCCCGCGCCGGACGGCGCCGACGCTGACCCGGGCCACCTCCTCCGCGTATTCTTGGAGCTGTGGCTGGCCGATTTACATGAAATTAATTCCCTCAGTTCTGGTGGAAAATATAATACACATAATCCATATTGTTATGCACTAGCGTGTGTGTGTGTGAAATAGATGGATTATGGTCCCGTACCCAATAAGATGGATATGTGTGTGTGTTAGAGAGAGGGAGAGGGGGAGAGAGAGTGAGGAAGAGGGAGGGAGTGTGTGTGTGAGAGGATTTGATGGTAAAAAAGGTCGCCGATGTCGTAATATTGAACTCTTTAAGTTAACGTGGCCCCGTTGCAACGCACGGGCGTTCTTCTAGTGCTAATAATAAATGACATAGCAGGCGGGATTAGCTATTAGTTATGAAGAAATATCTCATTTTATTATGGAAGGTTATCGAGAAAAATCTTATGTCTGTCTTTTAGGAAAGTGATCTCACATATACGATGCAATTTCTAAATTCTTAATTACTTATCATTTACGTGATTGAAATTAATCAACACCTATCAATGGAAGCCCGAAACAAGATCCCCTTTAATGGGATTTGGTCTTTAAATTGGAGGGAGAAAAACCAGCGAGAGGGGGTGGTGGGGCGAAGAAAAATAGGATGAAAATAAACCTTACCAGGCTACTAAGTGCAGTAATGGCTCAATTTCCCAATTGATTCGATGCGAAATAATTCCTATTTAAGTGGACCAAATTAATTGCATACGTAATTAACTGTCTAGCTAATTAATTGCATGAATGGTTTGATTTTGAAATTGATTTAATGCACGATTTCTAAAATATTTTCGCATGAATGGCTGCTGCAAACGACGATGATGACGACTACCGAGTAATGTAGGACACATTCCCTTAACGAATTTCTTGACATTTAAATGGACACACTTGATTTGAGAATGTAGCATATCTGGCTGTACAAGAAATATAATATGACCGCGTCCACATGACGGTATGACGACCCTCCTCCCGCCACGGTCGTCCTCGATGTCGTGATCCACGCCTTAGGATTCTCAGGCATCGCGCCAGCATTAGGCCCAGCCACGACATCTTCCATGGTGTTCTGCACGACGTCCCTTCGCAGGGGCGTGCAGATGCGTGCGCCCATATGAAACTTGTGATTCTCAATTAATAGTAGAGATAATGATAATAATAAATAACATGGCAGGCGGGATTAGCTATTTGTTATGAAGAAATATCTCATTTTATTATGAAAGGTTATCGAGAAAAATGTAATATCTGTCGTTAGGAAGGTGATCTCACATATATGATGCAATTTGTGAATTCTTAATTACTTATTTTTTACGTGATTGAATCGAACCAAAACCTACCAAAGGAATCACGAAACAAGATCTCCCTAATTGGATTTGGTTTTTTAATGGGAGGAAGAAAACCCAGTGGGAGGGGTGGTGGGAGGTGGGATGAAGAAAATCAGACAAAAATAAACCATATCAGGCTACCAACTGCTCCATTTGGAATAGAGATAGTCTTCATCGATCTTGGTGAACGCTAGGTCGCGCAAGCGCATGGTGACTGTTGTCCATGTTGGCAAGCGGCTTGGTGATTGGCCATGGAGCTGAGAGCCGGTTGATTGTCCTTGCCCACGAGCTCTTTCAAAATGATTCGCCGCGATTAACTGCCATGTAGCTGGCGCAATGTTTTCGCATGAATGTCTGCAACAAACGACTATGACGACAACTACCGGGTAATGTAGGACACGTTCTATTAACGGATGTCTGGCTCTCTATTTCAGTGACAAGAAATATAATATGACCACGTCCACGTGGCGGTCTGTCGACCCGCCTCCCGCCACGGTCGTCCTCGCCACCGTGATCCGCGCCCAGGCATTCTCGAGCATCGTGCCAGCGTTAGGCCCAGCGACGACATCTTCCATGGTGTCGTGCACAACGTCCCTCTGCAGAGGCGCACGGATGTAGCCCATAGGAAACTTGTGATTGTCAATTAATAGTAGAGATAATGATAATAATAAATTACATAGCATGTTGGATTAGCGATTTGTTATGAAGGAATATCTTATTTTATCTCTACTCCTAATGGACGAGTTGGTTGAATAGTCCCATCATTTTCGTCTGGTTTTTTTTCGTCTCACATCCCACCACCATATCTTCTCACGTTGGTTTTTTATGCTCACCATAAAAACTTTCCTAACCTGTTCAAAATTTCCTAACTAGACATGTTACAAACGGGCAAGAAATGATAGCACATTCCCGATCAATAAAATTCAGTTTCATGACAATCAATTCCAAATCCTAACTTTCTAATGCACATTCTTACCTTTCCCATGTACCTCGTTGATGCCCCACCGATGCCCCCTCCCACCAAACGTACCTTGTTTCATCCCCTCGCACGATCCCCTCGAGCCGCCGTCAAAGTAAGGAAAAACCCAGCGGCTCGTTCCAAATCATGCCATTTTAGTTAACGCCCAAGCTGCTCGTCGCCGGGGACGCCGTCGTCTTCATGGGCCGCACCGACGGGGAGCTGCTCGCCGGGATCCGCCGTGCGCCCAGGTACCCCGCCGTCTCCCAGCAGGTGTCCGAGGGCGCCGAGCGCCGGAGACGCAACGTGCGCGCGGGTCCCCCACGAGGAGGTGGACGAGGCCGTGCGGCTCATGGCAGAGGGCGCGCCCTTCACCGTCACCTACTACCCGCGCCAGGGCGCCGGGGAGTTCGTCGTGCCCGAGGCCCCGAGCAGAAGGTGGAGGACGCGCTGGTCGGCGCCTGGGCGCCCGGCGTGCAGGTGCGCATGAAGTTCCTTGACGTTGAGGAGCGCCGCTCCGAGTGGATCAACGGTGTCGTCAAGGCCGTCGACCCCTCCATCTGGCGCATGCTCGAGGTACATCTTGCGACCATCCATCCATCTCTGCAGTCAATCCATCCGATCACTGCGATAATTGTCTGGTCGATCGATGGAGTCCACCTCTGTTTGGTTCAGGCATGCTTGCTTCAATTTGTTTGCTCTGCCATTCAGTACAAGTAGAGCTCTCAGGGCAATGGCCTGTACTGCTTTAGGATGATGCATGAGGTGCGGCATGCCAGATTCGGGATCATCCGCCGCCCTTGACGCTTGCTTCCTCAAACAGGCGTTGATGCAAGGGTATTGGCTAGAGCAAGACGTCAAGGTTGACACCTCTCTTCTTGGCATGTACTGCAAGTGCGGTCCCATTGCTTCTAACGAAGGCGGCGGCGATGATTGAGGAGGTGGAGGGGACGTTCGGCATGCCATCGGAACATCTCGGGAGCGTTCCTTGAGCTGGAACGCAGCCCGCGCAGAGACATCCACACAAAAGCTCAAGATGCTCATCAGCTACATCGATAACCTCTCACCAGGGTAAAGGATCCAACTCTCTATTTTATCAGATCCGATCTTTACGGTAGTTTCAACATTCGTGTTCTAGGATTTTTTTTTATGAAACAACATCGTACGGGAAGTGATGTGGGATTTTGACGAGTTGGTGGGGATTCTCGGTTGTCAAACTTTAGGTGACAAGGGTATAGTGTGGTGTACTAAACAATTTATGGCAGGGATAGTCACTCTAGATTACTTTGACTTGCCCATCGTCAAACTCATCCTCTCAAACTACATTAGTAAAAGTTTATCTCTGTTTTCCTTATGATGCATTCAAAGAGAGTCCGTCAGTGAG
The DNA here is from genome assembly GCA_904067115.1 of Aegilops sharonensis. Taxonomy (NCBI): domain Eukaryota; kingdom Viridiplantae; phylum Streptophyta; class Magnoliopsida; order Poales; family Poaceae; genus Aegilops; species Aegilops sharonensis. Next base: position 824,786,796 of record LR880969.1, on the reverse strand, counting down.
ATACTCCCTCCGTCCGGAAAAACTTGTCATCAAAATGGACAAAAAGGGATGTATCTAGAACAAAAATTACATCTAGATACATCCCCTTTTATTTATTTTGATGACAAGTATTTCCGGAAAGGAGGGAGTACTATTTAGGCACAAAACAGCTTCCTCCTGCATGGAGTTAGAAGCCAGGAAACTAAGGGTTCAGAAGCGAAATTCTGTGTAGACATATATTTTTCTGTGGCAAATTGAAATATATTTTTCCTTGGGTGAAGTCTGTAGAGTATTTTTGGTTACTGAACTATAGATGTTCTGTTTGTTGTGAAAATATTTAACCAGTTGACATTTTGTGAGTAACCAGAGTCTCAACAAATCTAAACTTGTAATCTTTAAATAAACTGGTTTGACTGTTATGGCACGTCGCCCTAGAGTGTGGCTATATATGATGTTGTGCCTTTCAGATGATGTGGTTGACAGTAACTACCTCTCTTCTACGGCCGCGATGTAGAAAGAGGGAACACATGAATACCTATACAGGATCAGCTTGTCAAGCATGCATGTTCACGTACTGTTTTCATTTCCCCACGCTGACAGGAGGTACGTGTCTTCCCCACATCAAAATCCCACCGGTTACTGTTAGTTGCGCGAGAAGTATTTCATGCCGTGTCAATTAGTTCAAGCAGCATGATTGTTTCTGACTCATGGTTTGTAAATTGTGGGACTATTTTTTGTGATGTAGTAGTATGCAATTGGAATGTGAGTCTAGACCAAGGAGTTACTGCCTTCAGACTACCTTTTTTTTTCTTATCTACAGGTGAAGAAGTTCGGGAAGAACAAGAAGGCAGACATTTCATCAACATACTTATATTTCCTGTGTGTCCGCGACCGTAGCTGCCATCATTATTACCTTGCCCGTATACAGACAGTGTATTACCTTAGTCGGGTTTCGGCTCAAATTGGTTCTATGTAAAGCACCAAAACAGAGTTATCTATGGGTTCCCTCAGGTGAGCTTCCCACTCCATTTGATGCCATATGTGTTCCCAACTTCCCATTCATTCCCTGGTTTGGACAGTGTACAGTTTGATGTTCGCCCCTATGATTTTTTGTATGAACTCCAGAATGGGGAATTAATCTTGGGGGATGGATTTACTTTCATGGGACATGATTCGAGGATGCAATTTTCTGATCTACTCCTTTCTTTAATGACAAGGACAGTTGAGCTTAGGCTCTTTATTGTGGGTAGCTTGACGTTGTTGAGGTACCTAACTCTAGAAGTGAGTACTATTTTCCTTGTGCGCTTGCTTGATGAATTGAATAGATAATTTTTTTTCTGGCCGCTGCTCCAAATGATGGTACTTGATATTTATGCAGCTTCAAGCTTTGTTTTCTTGTGCTTGTTGATAGTAGGTTTTTGTGCAATTTCAAGGTTTATTTTCTTGTGCTTGATGATAGCAAGGCTGAGTAGATTATTGTCAAACCCTGATGTGGCTATCCTTGTCGTTTCAGGTGCCCCTGGTTGCTAACACCTAAGTTTCCATATCATATATATCACTGGGTGCCCAGTCCATCAACTACGCCAGCCCAGTGAACATTTATCCCCAAGAGGTGGAAGTAGCGCAATGATGATTGTAAGATAATGTTGATGATCGAGTTGATGGGTGTTTCATGGTTGCTCCAATGGTGAGGATCGGATAGTTCTCTTCAACGATGATATCGCCGACACAGCAGCTGCAGCTTGCGGATCCCATGGCACACCCCAGATGCTGACGACGAACCGGGCTACCTATTGCAAGCTGAACACCTAAAGAAGGTCCTTGTCATCCTCTGTATATTAGTTAACAATTGCTTCTATTTACTATAGTTGAGTTGTTTGTGTTATTTCCAAGCAGAGATTATTACTCCCTCCGTCCGAAAATACTTGTCATTAAAATGGATAAAAAGAGATGTATCTAGAACTAAAATACATCTAGATACATCCCCTTTTATCCATTTTGATGACAAGTATTTCCGGAGGAGGGAGTACAAAGTTATGCCACATGTGTTCTCCTAATTTCTCGCTAACTAGGATGATGCATCAGATAAAATTTTCATTGTTAGGATGTTGCAGCTGAAGTTCTGGCTGTCATTTTTTTATTTGCAGTTTGCAACTAATTTTTTGGTATTCTAAGTTTTACCTGTGTAACGTTGAGAGATAGCAGTAAACATTTTTGTTCATTTTTGTTCTTTTCATCAATGTGTTCTTTTGTATTCTTCTTATTTTTGATCTAGAAACTAACATCTGGAGTATAAGATAATAAGAAGTTGTGTGATTGAATCGAGTTGCACAGGAAAATCACGGACCATGCAAGATGACACACCTTGGCTAGGGTTCATGCATCCTCGAATGATTCTGGTGTACCTCATCTTCTAGCAATGGTTACTTTATTAATATCTATATATCCGGATATGCCAGTGGAGGCCTTGATAGTGATAGTCGAGGAGGCCTTGATAGTGTCATGCCTGCATTTGTGAGTAATTACATGTCACTGAAATAGAAAGTTGGCATATATACTTCGATTATCCAGATGTAATCGAAGTTGAAGGTTTTCTACAGGTCTGTGCATCAGTTGTCCTTACTAATGGGCAGTACTTGTTGAAGCTTGATTGTGATCACTACATCATCAATAACAATTCTCTAAGTGAGGCTAGATGCTTACTAATGGACCGTCTAGGAAAGAAAAATCCATTACGTTCAACTCCCTCATAGGTTTGATGGTATTGAATGAATGGTAGACATGCAACAGTAAGGCTGCGTTTGGATTCCCACGGCTTCGCGCCGGAGTGGAGCGGCAATCCAGTTGATTAAGGCCATAATTTGCGGAGTTGATTCAAGCCCACTCCAGGCGCTCCACTCCGCGGATGACTGCCGAACGCGGCCTAAGTCAGTATCTTGATTGCAAAATCTGCAACACATCATATTAATTATTAGTATGCTACAAAATCTGCAACACATCATATTAATTAGGAAATCAAATCTTGATTGCAAAAGCTTACAGAGAGTATGCATCAACGCAAACACAACAGTAAGTCAAAGTTAATTAGGGGAAGTATAATCCATTTTATGAAAGTTGTTCATGCTACAAAAATTGCTGTATAAACTGAAAAATGATAGCAGCTACCTGTCCAGACCTTCTTTCTGTAGTGAAAATCAATACAATGCCGCATTAAAGACCTTTCCAGACCTTTTTTAGTTATGTCCAATTTGGCAACAAAAATGTAGCCTAACCAATCATGCGGTGTGGATGCTCACTAGCGCCATCGAAAGGTGCGTGATGGGAACGGAAGGAGAAAGAAGTCGACAACGAGCATGGAATTTTAGAAGAAGGGGTGGGGTGGGTAGAGGAATGGTCGAGGGCAACGGTGGACCTACGAAGAAGGTGGCTCGGGCAGGACGGCACGTGGAATCGTCATAGGTTGCGCCCATTGTCGGAGGATGGCTCGGGGGCAATGGTGGACCGACAGAGAAGGTGGCTCGGGCAGGGCAACATCGAATTGTCCGCGACCAGTGTCAGAGCGTCTTATCAGAGGGTGGGTTGGGGGAAACGGTGAACCAATGGAGAAGGCGGCTTGTGTAGGGAGGTGCACGACATTGGCACTAGCCGCGACGAGTGTCCGTGGGGACGGGAAGAGGAAGAAGACGACGACGAGCACATCATTTTACCATCGAAAAAAAACAGGTGACTGGTGCATATTTGCTCTCATGGTATGTACTAAAGAATTTGATAAAAGGTGAAATATATTCAAATGACTTCACTCATGTCACTTAATCATTAATTTTATTCATTTTCGTGCATTTCACCAGTAGCAGCACACGCGCAGTTAACTAGCAGCAATGTCCTAAATAGCTAGAGTATGTTGTGGCTAAACCTCCTCAGAGCAGGTAGGATGAATCCCTTACACTCTTGCTTCTCTGTTATGTAAGTACTATGTAAAAAACAATTCACGACTCTACAAAATCTGCATTTAGACAACCTTTAATTTGTGTCACGGACAAATGTGCTTATAGTGCCTTATTAATTGTCATGAAACCTGTATTTAACATCTACAGAAAATACTTCATGTGCTGAGTAGAAGAAAGCAAAGCCAACAATGGTCGTTATAAATTATTAGTATGCTACAAAATCAGTGACACACCATATTACTTAGGAACTCAAATCTTAATTAAGAAAAATCCATCATCCCCTGAAAATCTATTTGACAATAATCAGTTGCTTATCTATATGTGTTTACTGCAGATTCAGTTAAGAGTTCTGAATGGCATTCAAGGACCAGATTATGTGGGAATTGGTTGCGTGATCCTCGGAACATCTTTATATAGTTATGAACTCCCAATTAAAAACATGAAACCAAGTTATTCTCTTCACTTTGTGGAGGTAGAACCTCAAAATCGAAGATCACAGAAAGTAAGAAGTCACACAAGCATATATATGTTTCCGTGCAAGTGGCAAGGCAAGGCAGGGAACATTTGTTTCTTACCTGAATGCTATTTGTAGGATATGCCCTGGATTTGATGCTGAGAAATTACCTCTTACGTCTGAAATGAGCCTGGAGATGAGATCTGGCCGTTCCATTGTTTTTGCAGCATCCACTGATCGAATGTACCCGTTCACTGCTAGAAATGGGCATTTGTTTTCATCATATAATTTCATTTTTTTAACCCTACCTTTTGTAGGGACTAACTTCTCATGGTAATCATCGTATCTTCCTTTTAGGGACCACTTTCTCATGATAAGGAGACTTCATGAAAAGTATGCCAATAACTATGGTTTGAAACTTAGATAACTAATTTCTTCTGCTCAACCCCAAAACAAGATGGATCGATTATTTATAAAATGAATTCATTTAAGATAGGAAAAATTAGGCCGATAGCAAATTACGGCTGAGGAGCTACCTATTCCGGATGAGGAGAAAAGGCCATTCGACAGGGCGATTCAAAAATTGTCAAAGCATGATTCGATCAAGTTGCTGAATATTGGACAAACTATAACTCGAGCTTCGGAAATTGTATTGAAGCACATAACTGGTTCAAGATGATTTGATCAAGTTTCTGAGTATTGGAGACAAACTATAGCGCTTACTGTGGAAGCACATAGCTGGTTAAAGAATGCGAAACACTTTGAATTTGAATAAGACAATGCTCTTTTTTCATTAAATGGGTGGTTAGTCCATGAATTAAATAAATTAGGTCATAAGATCATGTCTTCATTAAAATATGCTTCATTTGGTACCATCGTTTCCATTTCTTCTACAATAAACTCTTGCTTTGCTGGATATAAATATTGTTTGAAAAAGTTGGAACTTCTTTTTCCCAAGTTGTAATTATATAACTAAAATTTCAAATTAATTTGTTATTTAAATTTGTATGATCAACTTGAGGCAAGTGACCAATTGTGCCATGGTCGAGCAAGAATTTATCGTGACATGCATGCATGCTAGCATTAGGTTAGACTTTTTCATATTCAATCATGATGATAAATATGTTCACTTAGAGTTTGATCATGGGTCACCTCGATTGTCTTTATTGTAAAAATATTTTTTTACTTCAGCACACACTTAAGTTGTGCAATGTACAAATTGTAAATTTCAATGATGTTTTGAGCAATGTCTCTTTTGATTTTTGTTGTTCTGTAAATCATTTTTATTGAGTGCATGTTGAGGTAGCCATATCTTTTTATCTAGAAATATTTGTTATAGGCCTAACATCTGAAGGTGGTTGTCGCCCTTCTCCCTTGCTGCTGGTCTGCCATAGTGGCTGGTCTGCCATAGTGGCATCGATCACTGGCTCACTTAACACGAGTTAGTGGTTTTTGTTGTAAGATTGATGGTTGAGAGTGAGCGGGGTGGGAGATGGCCTGTTCAGTTACAACTGTCTGAGCGAAATAATTTCCCTACTTTAGAAAATATGGCAAATTGCATTTCATTAGAGATGGTTTTGCAGCAAATTGCATGAGCGAGCAGTTCAAATATTTTTTTCATCAAGTCGTATAATTTTTGGGGTTTAGAATATAAGGATAGCAGAACGTATCAGTTGTATGGCAAACAACGGCCAACAACGAACATCATATTTATGTTTTGTGGTAATGCATGACATTCAAAAAATGAGCTTCGATCTTAAATACGATCTTAATTATTTGTTTGATTTATTTACATGCACTGTAGCCCGTAGCAACGCATGGGCATTCTACTAGTTATGAAAGGTTATCGAGAAAAATCTTATGTCTGTCTTTTAGGAAAGTGTTCTCACATATACGGTGCAATTTCTAAATTCTTAATTACTTATCGTTTACGTGATTGAATTGAATCAACAACTATCAATGGAAGCACGAAACAAGATCCCCCTTAATGGGATTTGGTCTTTTAATGGGAGGGAGAAAAACCAGTGAGAGGGGGTGGTGGGCGAAGAAAAATAGGACGAAAATTAACCTTACCAGGCAACTAAGTGCAGTAATGACTCAATTTCCAAATTGATTCGATGCGAAATAATTCCTATTTAGGTGGACCAAATTAATTGCATACGTAATTAACTGTCTAGCTAATTATTTGCATAAATGGTTTGATTTCGAAATTGCTTCAGTGCTCGATTTCTAAAATATTTTCGCATGAATGGCTGCTACAAACGACGATGATGACGACTACCGAGTAATGTAAGACACATTCCCTTAACGAATTTCTTGACATTTAAATGGCACACTTGATTTCAGAATGTAGCATGTCTGGCTCTACAAGAAATATGATATGACCGCGTCCACGTGACGGTCTGACGACCCGCCTCCCCCCACGGCCGTCCTCGATGCCGTGATCCATGCACTGGCATTCTCAAGCATCACGCCAGCATTAGGCCCAGGCACGACATCTTCCATGGTGTTGTGCACGACGTGCCTTCGCAGGATCGCACTGTATGAAACTTGTGATTTTCAATTAACAATAGAGATAATGATAATAATAAATGACATAGCAGACGGGATTAGTTATTCATTATGAAGAAATATCTTATTTTATTATGGAAGGTGATCGATAAAAATGTTATGTCTGTTTTTTAGGAAGGTGATCTCACATATATGGTGCAATTTCTGAATTCTTAATTACTTATTGTTTACCTGATTGAATTGAATCAACACCTACCAAAGGAAGCACGAAACAAGATCCCCCTAATGGGATTTGGTTTTTTAATGGGAGGAAGAAACCCAGTGGAAGGGGTGGTGGGAGGTGGGATGAATTAAACCGGAAGAAAATAAATCGTACCAGGCTACCAACTGCTCCATTAGGAGTAGAGATTGCAAACTTCGGACCAGAGTCATTATAATTGCGCGAGGCCCAACATCAAAACTAGGTTGGTGTTAAGCCTAAAAACCAGGACCAACTTCAACTCTTTTCTGAATTCTTTAGCACAACAATTAAGAAGTTAATTTATTTTTGCGGGATATTAAGAAGTTAAATTCAAGGACCGTATGCTAAGGCCACAATGATGAGTTACTCTCTATATAATCCAAAACCGGCACACACACACACCATTATAATATTTATTAAAAAAACTGGGTTGTACATAAATCATGTAATATCTTCCAATGAAGTTGGATAAAATCTTGAGAACTAGCTAGCCGATGGAGGCACACATGAAGTTGATGATGCAGGTTTCATCGCCAACCCTGCGGAGCACCTCGCAGCAGTCCTTGGTGATGTGCACTTCGCCGTAGAGGAGAGCCTGGAGGACCTGCCCCGCGCACTTTTTCGGCGTCTCTGTCACAGACCTGTAGCAGTTGGCTTTTGGAGGTAGGGGGAAATCTAGAGGGGGCTCCACGTCCATGGACGAAGCCACTATGAGGAGGAGGCAGAGCGAGAGGGACAAGAGCCAGCGGCTCGCCATTGTAGCAGACTGGTAAAGATGGGAATGGATGGATGTTGTTGTGCCATAGTGTCATCGCTACTATTTATAGTGAGATCTGGTGTGTTTTTTTTAGGTTCTTGTTCAACGGGTACTCAATTCATTCTCATTGATTTCACGGTTTGGAGGATTTTATCACATGCCTCTTATTACATAGGGCGTTATTGATATTATGCCTTCTTTTCTCTGTCTACTTGATTACATGCCATTTTTAATTACTGAAATTATAATTTAATTTCCAGGATAATTTATGCCATGCATGCAAAAATACCTTGTTTCCCTTGTGCCAATTTTTACTTATTGTGATCCTTCCCGCATACCTGGCCAGACGGAACTAGCACATTGATAGATTAGTGATACTCTGTCAGTTGATCCCTTATCCCTCGCCGACCCGAACGACACTAAGTAATTAGTGATGTCCTTGCCGTAGCTTCTCCACGTCCTATCCTATGAATCTGCTTATGTTCGTGCACCCCTGCATCACGTCGCTAGCATCCGTTTTGATTCAAATCCTGCATCTACGAGCGACTTTAATTGTACCGTGTTAATTCTGCTTCAGGATTGGTGGGCGTTTGTCTTCAGTGGATTCATTTGGATCCAGTCTTCGTTCATATGTGTTCATGTATCTTCAGACTGGATCCTTCTGCTCTACATTTCTCTTCATCGACGGCGGATATCTTCAGCTCATCCACTTGGATTCAGTCTTTGTTCATCTGTGTTCATGTGTCTTCAGAAGGTATACTTCTGATCTCGGATTCTCTTCATCGACGGCGGTTGTTGTTCTGGTGCGCTATACAAAGAGTAGACAATAGTCAACAAAAATTAACAAGTTATTATTCAACTGAACCAAACTTGGAGAAGTTCTACCATTCGGTACTCACAACTCTCAACAGTTCTAGCTAGCAAATACGAAACCAAACAACTCAACTCCAAGCACAAAAGAATTTGAATTTTTTTACAGGAAAACATTAGTTGCATCATAAGAAGCATTGCATCGATACATATAGGTAGCTAGCAGTAGTCACAGGAACAAAATAATAGTACGGCTCGTTGGGCGGTAAGCCGAGTGCATTCTGTCAGAGACTCCGCTTATAGTCGATAAAACATTTTTTTGGTTTAAAAAAATCTATTGTATGCGTCATGAGTTACGATTTTTTTAGAGTACGCCTAGGCGTATCATATTTTTATAGAAGGCAGAAAACAAGTACAAAAAACTACATCTTGCTGCGAACAACAAGTGTAGCACAACTCCACACTGAAGCTAATCAACAGATTAGCCACCACGACAGTTATAAACACAAGCAAAAGGGCTTGCCCTAAACCAATCATCTAGCCGCGTCACCACAAACACCGGTCACCTCGAAAAGCAACAACTCCTTAGGTAGCACTCGGCTGTAAGGACCACTCATTACGGTTCTGTAACCTAGGGCGAACACTGCCGCGTGGCTCGGCTATTCACCGTGCGGGCCACGACCATACTCTGCATTTACCCCTATTCGCCACGTTCTTAAATACGTGGAGTGTTTTTTGAGTCATGTCACGGCGTACATGGTGGTACACCGAGACACCACTATTAAATGTGCGCCATTGCGTTGCCACATGGCTTAGAGGGACATAAGCCGAGTGGCCGATGTAAAACTCTGGGCGCACTGAGAAGCATAGGGCAATATATGTTTTCATGTAGTGTCTACCCTATGGCCTCTGTCATGGCAACGTATGCAGATCTTCACTAAGAAAACTTCTAATCGAACGTGATTAGTATCAGCGACAGACCAGAATTATTGATCATGGACACGGTCAGGACATAACTCTCGCTTATGAAGAGGCTTATCAGAAAACAAATCTGCTGACCATCATTCTAGCGCGCTATTCGGTGTGATCATGTGGCACGCGCGTCCGTTAATCCCGGTGAGATCATGCATGTGCTGTGTCTTACGCGGCCACGTCGTGGGCGGCACAAACATGCACCTTCGTATCATTCTCTGAGTTGTTTGCTAAACAAAACTCCGGACCCACCCTCAACAAATAGTGGTTCCAACTTCCAGCTATACAAAAACTATTACTGCATGCCTGGCTTCTCCAAATCTCCATATTTCATGGAGATAAAGGATCTGTTGTTTGCCCTTATTTAAAAGTAGCAATAAACATGATCAGCATGACATGCAAGTCAACATTATCGAATGAAAATAAAATAAAAATACGTTATCGAATGAGTAAACCCAGTGACACGTACACTAGCACACGAACATGGGCAGCACGTACGTTCCAGCTCATCACGTTGCTGAACATATGCCTATAAAATATCCCATCAGGAGATGCACTTCTTCCACGCACACCTCACCATACACACAGTCATCAATCAGGTCAGGCCATGTCGATCATGGGGCACCACGTCCGCCGATTACTCCTGGTGCTCCTGTTCGCCGCCGCGGCCATGGCGACTAGCGAAGTGGAGACGACGCCTCCGTTCCCGGACAAGATGGACCTCCCACCACTTCCATCGCCGGCCGACATCCCGGTCACACCGCCGTGCCTCAACAGCATATCCGTGTGCGCACTCGTCTACCAGGACCCCTCCCAGCTGGCACCGTGCTGCGTCGCCGTCAAGAAGCTCTTCGGCAGCGACCCGGAGTGCATCTGCAACGGAATCGCTGAGGCTCAGAAGGTCGCAAAGCAGTCCGGGCTCAACTACACCGTCGACGGCCAGGAGATGTTCCGCCGGTGCGAGATGCCTCTCACCAGCTGCGACCCCGAAAAACCAGGTCAGAAAGATGCATTCCTTTCTTCATTTAGATGGAACAAGTATTGTCACGCTTCACCAATATATTCTTACAATAGCTATTTAGATTTATATCGAAGCTCTCTGGTTTGATGAGATTGCAGGATCACAAAGCATTGGAAATGGAGCCCCTGCTACGAGGTCCTCCGGTGTCTTGCAGATCCTACTTCTCTTCCCATTATTCTTCATGATGTAAACCGAGTGCTGGGGGGCATACTTTGCTTATTTTTTGGACTTCGTTTCCCTCATTTTTTTAATATTTGTAATCTCATTTATTTTATATGTTTGACTCATGGTGCAATCAATAAAAATCGGCGAGTGTTTTTCTCTTCATTTCTAATCCTCTCTTTATGCTCTAATTATTCTTCTGCAAGCAAGAGGCATTTGTTCTTTCCCTGACAAAAAAAGGAGGCATTTGTTCCTTGCATGTAAAAAATGGAGCTTGGGTGTGTTCAAATAGATGAGATGTTTACTGGAGCGTTTTGCCATACCACAAGAAGAAGTGTTGCACTGTACAAATGAAATATTGCACATGGGGTTTTAATTGATGCGATGATCGGATGGTCTATGTTTTAAATTTAACAAAGATCTGACGGGCCAAAACGTGGGCCGATCTGGGGCTCACGCCAACCAGCTACCGGCTAGTGTTCCCCTTCCAAATGCTTGTGTGAGGCTCTTTGGTACATATGTGTTTGCTTATTTCAGTGGGTGAACCTCTGCCTGATTAATGCACTGATATGGATTAGTTAGTGCTTTTCTACGGGGATACATATCCCATTTTTTGGTCTACTTCAACTCCGAGACATGCCGTTATTAGTCGATGTGTGATTTTGGAGCATGGTCAAACATAACACATAATCTGATAAATTTGGCCCTTCACCAAGATGCTGGAGAGCCAGGCCGACATCCGCAACCAGGAGGAGGCGTTGGCGGTGATGAAAATGCTGATGGATGCGGACTTCGAGCAACTGCTCAAGGCTCACCTGAAATTTAAGTAAGCATGCATACATGCTGGCTGGATAATGCTTTAGATAGGTTGTGCTCCATCGTGAATTCTCGATCAAGTCCATGTTTTTTTTCATGTTCGTCTATTTGGTTAATCATCTGATCTAGTTGGATAATATATGATCTTTCAGCACGAAATCTTAGCTTCTCAAGTAATTTGATTAGTCAATTATATTCACCAAATGCTAAACTTTTGTGTCAATTAAGTTTAACATCCTTCAATGCAAAAAAACTAAAAATAGCCTCACCTAGCTACTTTACGAACTACTGATCGTACTACCTCCGTCCTAATTTATTAGGCTCCCACATATTTTGGCTTAAATTTTAACCGTCCATAACTAATAGCATACGGTTTTTATGAAAGAGGATTCACACCATATAATTTTTGTAGAATTTCTTAATATTTTATCAGTTAACTTATAGTCAAAATTTAACATTAAATACAAGGGGCTCTAATAAACCCAGAGGGAGGCAGTACTGCTTAAACCAATTCTACTTTTGGCCAGAATGCTTACTCTGAAAAAGATACATGGAGAACCACATTATCCAGGTAAGTTGTGCTCTCAAGTGGCAAAGAAAGTAAAGGTGGTGCTGCATCATTGCGATCTCTATATGGTTCGTGTGTACGTGACAGTGAAGAACGAAAGTGGTCGAGCCTGCAAGCAGTCCAATCAATTAATGTACTTGGATGCAATGATCAGACACAAACGCTGGATAACATTAACAACAGATCGAATTGCTATGTGCGCAAAATGCGAATGATATAATCGATGCTATGTTTTTGCCAATCAATTCTAATTAATTGGTGTTCAATCAAATGAAACACTATTTTTCTAACCAATGCTAAGTAATTTGTTGTTCAATCAAATCAAACAATATATAGTTGGCACAAGCTCAAACTCAAAGCTATATACATATATGCACAAATTTAGCTGTGTAAATGCATGACCCATATTCTCCACGGCTGGTGGATTTTTTTTGAACATGAACCTTAGATTCCTGTTATTTCAAAAGGCGAATTTTGTTTAAAAAATATGAAGTAGATGTAACTTTTATTCTGTGGATAAAGAAAACAATCCATAGTATACATATATAGTTTGGAGTACTATAATTTGGTTTTCATACAAAACCCCTATGAAGTTCATCAATAGTGAAATTTTGGCATAAAATTGACGTATAAGAAATTGAATATAAATTGACGTATAAAAAAAATAAGAATATCAAGTTAGCAATTAGATTTTGGTTTGGCAATAAGTAATATCTAGTCATAATGTCCAGTGCCAATGAAAAAATAGGCCTAAATATATCAACATGATAGAATGGCTATGAGACGATTCAAACAAGTGAATCAGAGAGTATAATGATGTACAATGACCGCCTACAAGGTATACCTGTCGTCGTGTACAAAGAATCACGAGGTTGATGCCAGATATATATGTGATAGCTAGTGTGTCATAAGAGTTAATGAAGAAAACAATGTTGTCGCTACAACAAATCGTGTGAATTATGCAAGAATACATTTCAGTTCTGGTGAACAAACTACAAGTTGTTGGAACACATGATTAACACGACAAGAAATTACGAGCTATGATGAAGATTCAGTGGGAGATAATGTTTTCACACTAATTCCTATGAATACTAACTGATAAGTACATTCTCTTCGATGTCACAAAAATGTGTGAGATATGCAAGAGTACAGCTCATTTATGGTGAAATACATACAGTTTCACGTAAAACAACATGATCATGATAAGATAGTATACTCCCTCACTCCCATAAATATAGTGCGCATTGGTTTTCATGTTTAAGAAACTTTGACCTGAGTTCATAGAAAAAACCATCTATATCTGAAATACCAAGTACATATTATATACAAATATAATTCAAGATGAATCTATTGGTGCTTATTTGATATTTTATTATGTTGATTTTCGATATAAACTCGGTCAAAATTCAAAGTTTGAGTTTTTTTAATACGCACTATATTTCGGGGCAGCGGGAATACAAAGCTATAACAAAATTGAGTGGGTGGTATACCAAATTCCGACGAATGGGAACCGGAATAAATATTGTCTTAAATGGGCAAGCGGCTGAGGCAGTTAGACTAAGATGACCATGGGTTGATGGTTCCAGACACATGACATTACACAAATGATGAGTTGACAAGAACACGAAGTTTAGATAGGTAAGACAATGTAAGATTTAATTTTAAGGAAAATATTAAAAAGGAAACTAAAAACATGGTTAAAAAATATTGTTCTACATAAGGCTGTAGGTCTCAATTCCATTTCTCTCATTTTCACGTAACAACGGCAACACCATATAATAAACCGCTTAAAATTTGTTGTAATGAAATACAATTATATTTATCAAGACAGTTTCGAAACAATATATTTATCAAGACTTACAGTTTATCTACAATTTCTTTTTATAATTTAAATTGTGTAATCAAATGACTTGCCAACATGATGAAAATGATATATTCATAAATCTAGGCATGCAAACGTGTGGGTTTCTCAGCTACTTTTAATACTATAATATAAAAGCCCTCATCCAAAAAAAGGCTAACACATAGTGTTCATTTCCTCGTGAAGCAAAAGCTAGAGTTGGAATGAAAAGCTGGAACCTGCACTGGCAAGGCATCGCATGCATAGTACTCACATCCTTGTGCTGAAGGTAGGCACTACATGGGTGCCAAGCACGGCCTGTCATGTCACGCTCTTCTTGACATTCACACTGGTTCCATGCATTGCACTAGCAGCAAGCACAGTTGTGTCATGCGATCAGCGACGCTGGTGTCAGTTGCCGCCATATATACTTCCACTTCATTGTCCATTGTTGATCAATTGTTCACTGCTCAAGATAATTGATGGACGGATCCACCATCAACCGACTCGCCGACATGGCCGTGTGCCTCCTCTTCCTCCTCATACTTGTTCTGTCCGTCAGCCACATCATGCACGGAGACAGAATGCCCATGTTCGCTAAAATTTGTAACAATTTATTTCAAAAGAGTGAGATATGTGCTTTCAATTTATTGCTCGTTACACACCAACTGCTTGACAGAATGCCCATGTTCGCTAGAATGGGAAGGAAGAAGAGGATTGTCATGTGGAAGTGGACTGGTCTGAACCATGTGAAGTCAGTAAAAAAATTCTTTTTCCGAGTCAAGGGAAACTAAACCAGGTTGAAAAGATGAGAGACTAAGGTTTGATGATTTTGGAGTTGAGGAACCACCATTTCTACACTTTCGGGAGAGTGCACAAACGACAAATATACCTTTACAACTGTTACGGTGATTGGCGATTTTAGGAGCCGTTCATCCACCCTTATCTGACGGTGGGAAAATAGGAGTTACGAGGAGTTACGAAATTGAAATTACGTGAAATTACATATAATGATGGAACCGTTACAAAATTTAGGTGGGACCAGTTAATTTATGAAAGGGTAAATCCGTCACTAGGGCAGTTTTTTTCTTTTGAGTGAATCATTAGGGAAGCTGTGCCGTGGGATAGAAAGTAAAATGGACGTCGGATCTGATGTTTAAGGCCGGCACGGGATTAGCTCCTTCCGTTCGCTAATTGACTCCGTACGATGGAATAATAGAACGTGGGCCTGCTAGGCAGTTTACATGCAGTTTGCTTCCTGACAACTACCCCCACAAATCACGCCAGGTTTAGCCCTCGTTGATCACTTTTTTGTGCTTCCTCCATATTCTTTGGTTTCTCTATTCCAAAACTAAAGAAAGCATGCACCGGAAGCATGATGGTACTGAATCATTTCCTCTCATCTAATTCAATGTGTGTCCGAAGCATTTTATATGGACCAACGAAGCACTTGTATTGTGAGGGTTGGAGCATCTACAGCCGGGCGCCCCAAACCCGCTTCATATGCCCGGCGGACGCCGGTGGGTTCCGGAAGCAAGGTAGGGACGCGCGGGTGTGAGATACAAGACATACCTAGGTTTGTGGCCCTCCGGGGGAGGTACCGCTAGTCCTGCTGAAATGGTATGATATGCACAATGAGCTAGCTGTTTGGTGGAGGAGGAAGGAGCTAGCTGTTCATTCTTGCCTCTCGTGTCGTCGTCTAAGAGAGAGGCGGGAACGAGCGTCCACGAGCAAGTCGATGCGAGGAGCCCCCTGGGGTCTTTTATCGACAGACGCCCTGGCGCAGCCGGCCCGGGCAGGCAGGCACCCTGTCCGGCTTGCAGTCTTGGGGCTACCCGGGGGTCATCCTCCCGGCAGTATGTGTGGGCCCTACGACCCAGAGTGATTCTTAGTTCTATTTGTTAACCTGGGCGATCCAGAGTGACTAGTAGTGGCATTGGTGGTCCGGACGACATAAAGGGGCACGAGGTGGTATTGGTGGGCCGACCCATAGTGTTACTTGTGGGCACACAACTGGCACTATGGGTAGTTCGATCCCACTACTAGATATGGGTCATTTAAACCCAGAACTATAAGTATGGGTCATCCGGGTATACAATCACCACTATGGGTCGTCCGAACTTAGAACTTCAAGTATGGGTCGTCTAGGTCTACCAGCATCACTATGGGTCGTCCAGTCCCACAACTAGAACTATTGGTCATCTGATCCCACTTCTAGCATTATGGGTCATCAAACCCAGAACTACTAGTATGGGTTGTCTGGACTGACAACTAGCATTACCGGTCATCCGGACCCGCAACTACCTTAACAACTAAGGTCAGTACGTACGTGTGGGCCTAAATGATTAACATTGATACTAGTGAGCCCAAACAAGTAAGACCGGTACTTGTGGGTCCAGCCGACTAATATCCATACTTGTGGCTCTGAATGACTAAGAGCGGTACCGCCGCCCGAACGACTAAGATCGGTGCGCGTGGACCCGGACAACTGAAATTAGTTATCCCGAACGAGTAAGATCAGTACTTGTGGGACTAGACAACTAAGAAAGATACTTGTGGGCGTGCAATCTAGCAGCCCCAACTTTATCAATCTTCAGGAGTCCCGACAATACAACTCCCAACAAGGTCATGCACCCGTCTAAATTTCTGTAAACCACAAGGCGAGCAATACAACCCCCAATACACACACACAAACCCACAAATAGAAAAATGCAACTCGATCGTTACTTTGCCACATTTGAAGAATGCAATCAAGCTACAGGGATGGAAAACCACAAGGCCTAGTTCATCAAAACAATGCTGCTCATATAACCGTAGGATTAGGCATTCACTATAGTCAGAAGAAATGATCCAAGAATGCATCTGCAAGAACAAGAAACTGCGGTCTCGCTCAACTGTCTCTGCAGAGATAGCAGCAGGGGAACCCGATATGATCCCAAACACATCCCATTCCGATCAACTCCACCTCATCAACAGTATTTCCTATCTTCATATGCATGACCTCAAAATGCCGCTGTTGAAACAAGTCCCTGCACCGCAACGTCCATCGTGGACGCCCACAATCACTGTTCATAGGAGACCATGTGAGCAAACATTAGTCCTACTTCTTTTGGTCAAAAGTATTAGTAACACTTTCCTCAATAAATGAGGCAGCAACTTTGCTAGAATNAATGCTGCTCATATAACCGTAGGATTAGGCATTCACTATAGTCAGAAGAAATGATCCAAGAATGCATCTGCAAGAACAAGAAACTGCGGTCTCGCTCAACCGTCTCTGCAGAGATAGCAGCAGGGGAACCCGATATGATCCCAAACACATCCCATTCCGATCAACTCCACCTCATCAACAGTATTTCCTATCTTCATATGCATGACCTCAAAATGCCGCTGTTGAAACAAGTCCCTGCACCGCAACGTCCATCGTGGACGCCCACAATCACTGTTCATAGGAGACCATGTGAGCAAACATTAGTCCTACTTCTTTTGGTCAAAAGTATTAGTAACACTTTCCTCAATAAATGAGGCAGCAACTTTGCTAGAATAAAAAGACACTTGCAACCTTATAAATCCCTGAAGTCCAACTCTATTAAGTTCCACTCATTAAAAATCAATAGGAGTAGATATTTTGAGCGAAAGATAGATATTTTCGTAAAATTAAGGAGCTCAAGTGAGCCACTGTCATTCAGCATGAAACGGATAATAAGTACAAGCTTAGGTTTGTCCAGTTCAGAGAAAAAAACATAAACCATCAGCAAGACGTAACAACATGCAAAGCAGAGCAACAACGATGGCTCTCTGCCAAAACAAAGCAAGCTATCCTTGTAAGGGATCAATTCACTCCAACACCCTTACAAAACAAGCGACTGGTTTAAAAGAAGCTCATCGATCACGCAACTTCCAGCGAAGCTCGAAAGTTTTTCCATCCTTCAATTCCTTGCCCACCCAACATTTTTGTGCAGCCTGCTACCTGCACATCNTTCATATGCATGACCTCAAAATGCCGCTGTTGAAACAAGTCCCTGCACCGCAACGTCCATCGTGGACGCCCACAATCACTGTTCATAGGAGACCATGTGAGCAAACATTAGTCCTACTTCTTTTGGTCAAAAGTATTAGTAACACTTTCCTCAATAAATGAGGCAGCAACTTTGCTAGAATAAAAAGACACTTGCAACCTTATAAATCCCTGAAGTCCAACTCTATTAAGTTCCACTCATTAAAAATCAATAGGAGTAGATATTTTGAGCGAAAGATAGATATTTTCATAAAATTAAGGAGCTCAAGTGAGCCACTGTCATTCAGCATGAAACGGATAATACAAGCTTAGGTTTGTCCAGTTCAGAGAAAAAAACATAAACCATCAGCAAGACGTAACAACATGCAAAGCAGAGCAACAACGATGGCTCTCTGCCAAAACAAAGCAAGCTATCCTTGTAAGGGATCAATTCACTCCAACACCCTTACAAAACAAGCGACTGGTTTAAAAGAAGCTCATCGATCACGCAACTTCCAGCGAAGCTCGAAAGTTTTTCCATCCTTCAATTCCTTGCCCACCCAACATTTTTGTGCAGCCTGCTACCTGCACATCACACAAGTCTTTTCTCTGTAACTTTATCAACTAAACGCTAGAATCCATAGGGAAGATATTTCTGAAGCAAAGCATCGGTCCTCTTTTTCCAAAAATAACAAATAACTGTCGCTGCCCCATTAGAACCAGATTCTTATCTTTACACCTACAATTTATCACCCAATCACAAAGTCCCTCCAAGCTAACAGAACTGTATTCATCAGAACAAAAAGCACACTGCACAGTCTTCCCAATATTACGTTTGTCCGTAGTTGCCACGGTGAAATTCATCACCCAATCACAAACACCATCCATGCTAACTGAATTGTATGAAAACAAAAGGCACACTCTCCAGTGTTCAAACCGTAACCGGCAACTGAACACTTAAACAAGATATGATATCTACTGACTGTTTTCTACTGCAAAAAAGATTATTTCCTGTACGANGCACAGTCTTCCCAATATTACGTTTGTCCGTAGTTGCCACGGTGAAATTCATCACCCAATCACAAACACCATCCATGCTAACTGAATTGTATGAAAACAAAAGGCACACTCTCCAGTGTTCAAACCGTAACCGGCAACTGAACACTTAAACAAGATATGATATCTACTGACTGTTTTCTACTGCAAAAAAGATTATTTCCTGTACGACACTACCTCTATCATTCGGATTATTCTGGTTAAGATACTATTTCTAAATTTTAACCACAAGAACATGTTGATCATAAGTGAAACTTTTACATACCAAAATTTTCTACAAGGTCACTTGACTTGTTGAGCTTTCAGAATCGACGGTTATAGACACCGGACCTTCTCCGTCCTCGGAGGCGGCGGACTACTGTGCAGGAGAACGGGGTCAGAGAATGTACATGAAAAAACAGGGCCGTCCTCGGCGGCAGCGGCGGCGGAAGATTAAGCCCCGGGGTTACCTTCCTATGGATTGGGTCGCCGGCGTTGATGGCCTTCAGTGGCTGATCCAGGGAGGAGGCGCTGCCGTGGGGAGGCCCTATTCGACGGGGCGATGCTCGGGGCGCTGGGGCAGCAGAGGAGAGCAGGCGGCTGCGGCTGTGCGAGGGTCGCCGGCGGCGGTGGCACGAGCGATAGGACGCCGACGGCGCCACGGTCGAGGGCAGGGTTGGCGGCGGCTCCTGTGCGAGGGGATTGAGGAGCCTAACAACGACGAGGGCTGTGCCAGGGATTGACTAGCAATTAGATTGACCTGCTAATTTACAACTCTATCCTTTGCACACAAAAAAAAACCCTTTAAGTCATTTCTCAGATCTGACGGTTAGAAAAAAACAGAGACAGAGTTACACGAAATTACGAGTAATCACCGTAAAAGAGCTCATATACCTTTTCTAAAAAATAAATGGACTGTATATTGTCTATGCATGCCAAAGTCTTATCATTTTGTGAATAGAATTGACTTAATTACTTGACTCATTCGGCAGAAAGCCCGAAACAACTTACCAAAGCAAGCAAGCTAAGCTGAATTGCTGAAAGCATACATTATCCCACCGGCTAGATGACCAACAAACTAGAGGAACACATGATAAAAAAAAAATTGACCAACATGAAAGAAACATCGACTCATGCATGCACGTTTACTCAATTACTCTAAGTTGATCGCGGTGGCGTGAGCCTTGAGCACTTGCTGGAAGCTGGCATTCCGCAGCAGTCCGACCACGGCGAGCGCCTCCTCCAAGCTGCGGATGTTGGCCTGAGTCTCGAGCATCTTGGTGAAGGGCCCATCCCACTTGCCTGTGCGGTTGGAGCGGATGATCTCGTAAGACATGGTGTCCCAGTGCTCGATGTACGGCAGGTGCTCGGGGGCGACGCGGGCACCGGTCACCCATCCTTCAAGGACTGTCTTGCGGATGGGCTCCAGCCGCTGGACTTCGCTTATCATGACCTGCATCGCCGCCAGCGCCCGCTTGACAGGCTCGACGTCGGCGCCCGGGTGGTAGGCGGAGAGCAACCGGGAGGCCTCCACCATCGCCTCCCGTCCAAGCGGCATGCCGGGCAGGTTGTCGAGGCCGCCGATGAGCTCGCTGTAGCTGTTGCCGAACGGGAGGGTCGTGGACGCAGGGAAGAGGTGCTCGCGGCCTGGGAAGGCCTGCCAATGGCCCCTCCCGTTGGTGAAGCCGGCGAAGGAGAGGTCGTGTCTCTGCACGGCCACGGAGGTCTTGTCGTCGGGGCCGTGACCCCGCAGCTTCACGATGACGAGGCTGGGGGCAGCAACTGCTGCTGACCCGTCTTCTTGCATGATGTGGCTGATGGACAGAACAAGTATGAGGAGGAAGAGGAGGAACACGGCCATGTCGGCGAGTCGATTGATTGTGGATCCGTCCATCTATTCTCTTGAGCACTGAACAATTAATCAACAATGAACAATGAAGTGGTAGTATATATATATGGCGGCAACTGACACCAGCATCGCTGATTGCATGACACAACTGTGCTTGCTGCTAGTGCTATGCATGGAACCAGCGTGAATGTCAGAAGAAGAGCGTGACATGACAGGCCGTGCTTGGCACCCATGTTGTGCCTGCCTTCAGCACAAGGATGTGAGTGCTATGCATGTGATGCCGGTGCAGCTTCCAGCTTTTCATTCCAACTCGAGCTTTTGCTGCACGAGGAAATGAACACTTGTGTCGGCCGTTTTTTTTTTTTTTTGGATGAGGGTTTTTTATATTTCGTTTTCATCATGTTGCCAAGTTATTTGATTACACAATTTAATTATAAAAAGCAATTCTATATAAACTGTAAGTCTTGATAAATATGTTGTTTTAAACCTGTCTTGATAAATATGATTGTAGTTCAATTCTAAGTGGTTAATTATATGTTGTTGGCGTTGTTGTGTGAAAATAAGAGACAAATGGAATTGAGACCTATGGCCTTATGTAGAACAATGTTTTTTAACCAAGTTAATAGTTTCCTTTTTAATAACTTTCCTTAAAATTTAGTCTTACATTGTGTTACCTATCTAAACTCTGTGTTCTTGTCAACTCATCATGTGTCATATCATAGGTTCTTACTTTTATTTGTGTAGTGTCATGTCTCTAGAACCATCAACCCATGGTCATCTTAGTCTAACTGCTCAGCTTCTTGCCATTTAAGAGAATATAACTATTAGTTCCATTCCACAGTATTTGGTATACTACCCACTCAATCTCGTTACAGATTTGTACTCCTAACGTCCCGAAATTTAGTGCGTACTAGAAAAAATCAACTCAAACTTTGCATTTGACTAAGTTTATTTGAAAAATTAACATAAAAAATATATCAAATAAGCACCAATAGATTCATCTTGAAATATATTTGCATATGATATATACTTGCTATAGCGATAGTATGGCTAACCAAGCTTCTCAACCTCATTTTTCAGGAAAATAAAATGCAAGAAGAATGGAGACGGAATATATTAGTACCAATCTTCACGAACAAGGAGATGTTCAGAGTTGTACTAATTACCTTGGAATTAAGCTGATGAGCCATACAATGAAGCTGTGGGAGCGAATCATTGAGCATTGCTTAAGAAGAACGACAAGCATGACCAATAATCAGTTTGGTTTCATGCCTGGGAGGTCGATCATTAAAGCCATTTTTTGGTACGACAACTTATGAAGAGATACAGGGAAAAAAGAAGGACTTGTAAATGGTGTCCGTTGACATGGAGAAGGCCTATGATAAGGTACCATAGAATATCATGTGGTGGGTCTTGGAGAAACACAAAGTCCTAGCAAAGTAAATTACCCTCATCAAGGACATGTACAATAATGTTGTGACAAGTGTTCGAACAAGTGATGTCGACACCGATGACTTTTCTATTAAGATAGGGCTGCATCAGGGGTCAGCTTTGAGACCTTATCTTTTTGCCTTGGTGATGGATGAGGTCACAAGGGATATACAAGGAGATATACCATGGTGTATACTCTTTGTGGATGACGTGGTACTAGTTGACGATAGTTGGCCAGGGGTCAATAGGAAGTTAGAGTTATCGAGACAGACCTTGGAATTGAAAGGTCTTAGGATTAGTAGAAGTAAAATCGAGCACATGAGGTGCGGTTTTAGTACTACTAGGCGCGAGGAGGAGGAGATTAGCCTTGATGGACAGGTGGTGCCTCAGAAGGACACTTTTCAATATATGGGTTCAATGCTACATGAGGATGGGGGTATTAATGAAGATGTGAAGCGTCACATCAAAGCCAGATGGATGAAGTGAAGCCAAGCTTCTGTCATTCTCTGTGACGAGAGTGCCATAATAGCTAAAAAACAAATTCTATAGGATGACCATTCGACCCGCAATGCTGTACGACGCTGAGTGTTGGCCGACTAAAAGGGGCCATGTTCAACAGTTAGGTGTGGTAGACATATGCATGTGGAGATGGATGTGTGGCCACACGAGAAAGGATCGAGTCCGGAATGATGATATACGAGATAGAGTTAGGGTGGCACCAATTGAAGAGAAGCTTGTACGACATCGTCTGAGATGGTTTGGGCATATTCAATGCAGGCCTTCAGAAGCTCCAGTGCATAGCGGACGGCTAAAGCGTGCGAATGATGTCAAGAGAGGTCAGGGTCGACCAAATTTGACATGGGAGGAGTCTGTAAAGAGTGATCTGAAGGATTGGAGTATCGCCAAAGAACTAGCTATGGACAGGGGTGCGTGGAAGCTTGCTATCCATGTGACAGAACCATGAGTTAGTCGTGAGATCTTAGGGGTTTCACCTCTAGCCTACCCCAACTTGTTTGGGACTAAAGGCTTTGTTGTTGTTGTTGTATATATACTTGGTATAGATGGTTTTCTCTATGAACTTGGTCAAAGTTTTGAAACATGATTTTTTTTTAAACCAATGTGCACTATATTATGGGACTGAGGGAGTACTATCTTATCATGATCATGTTGTTTTACATGAACTTGTATTTAATTCACCACAACTGAGTTGTATTCTTGCATACTTCACACATCTTCGCGGTCTAAGACATTGTAATTATCAGTTACTATTCATAGGTATTAGTGTGAAAACATTATCTCCCACTGAAACTTCATCATAGCTTGTAATTTCTTGCCGTGTTAATGTTGTTTTCCAACAACTTGTAGTTTGTTCACCAGAACTGAGACATCTTCTTGCATACTTCACACGATTTGTTGTAGCGACAACATTGTTTTCTTCCTTAACTCTTATGACACACTAGCTATCACTTGTATATCTGGCATCAACCTCACAATTCTTCATAGAAAACGACATGCACACCTAGTAGGCGGTCATTGTACATCATTATACTCTCTGATTCACTTATTTGAATCGTGTCATAGCCATGCGTACCGATGATTCTATCATGCTGATATATTTAGGCTTGTTTCATTGGCACTAGAAATTATGACTAGGTATTACTTATTCCAAACCAAAATCAAATTGCTGATTTAATATTCTTATTTTTTATCTCACAATTCAGTTTTATATTCGATTTCATATACGCCAATTTTAAGCCAAAATTTCCCAATCAATGAACTTCATATGGTATTTTTTTGAAAACCAAGTTAGTTCTCCAAATTATATATGTGTACTATGGAAGTGTTTTCCTTATCCACCAAATAAAAGCTACATCTACTTTGTATTTTTTAAATAAGATTTGCCTTGTGAAATAAGAAGAATCTAAGGTTCATCTTTAAAAACACTCCACCAGCGGTGGAGAACATAGCTCATGAGTTTACACAGCTAAATTTGTGCATATGTATATATCTTTGAGTTTGAGATTGTGCAAACTATACATTGTTTGATTTGATTGAACAACAAATTAATTAGCATTGGTTAGAAAAACATTGTTTGATTTGATTGATTACAAAGTAATTAGAATTGATTGGTTATATCATTCACATTTTGCGCACATAGCAATTCGATCTGTTGTTAATGTTATCTAGCGTTTGTGTTTGTTCATTGCATCCAAGTACATCAACTGGCTGGATTGCTTGCAGGCTCGACCACTTGTGTTCTTCACTATCACGTATGCACGGAACCATATAGATATCACAATAATGCTGCACTACCTTTACTTTCTTTGCCACTTGGGAGCACCAGCGTGGATAATGTGATTGTTCATCTATCTTTTTCATAGTAAGCATTCCGGAAAAAAATAGCATCGTTTTAAGCAGTACTGCCTCCCTCTGGGTTTATTGGACTCCCTTTTATTTAATGTTAAATTTTAACCATAAAGTTAACTGATAAAATATAAAATGCTAAAAAAAATATATGGTGTGAATCCTCTTTCAAATACAAATCCAGTGATGTACTTTTTGTAGCATATAAATCGTATGCTATTAGTTGTGGATGGTTAAAATTTAAGACAAAAAATGAGGGAGCCTAATAAATTCAGACAGAGGAAGTAAGATCAGTAGTTCATAAAGTAGGTGCGACTGTTAATTTGTATTTTCTTTTTGCATTGAAGGATGTTAAACTTAATTGACACAGAAGTTTAACATTTGGTGAATATAATTGAGTAATTGAATTATTTGAGAGGATGAGATTTCGTGGTGAAAGAACATATATTATCCATGTCGTTGCCGATGGGATCGAGAGGAGCGAGAGAGAGGTGAACACACGCGAGGGAGAAGACACCAGTATATTTTGTACCGTCTATCTGGCAGTGTTTTCTGTTATTCCTTCTCTTAACTCAAAGCGATTACAAAGGCTAATTAACTCCCGATCGGCTGCTCCTGATTCGCGTACGTCGCGCCATCCCACGATTGCATCACCAGCGCCATACTGACCGTGTAAAGAGCACGCCTCACGTCCTAGCTATGCATGTGCATGACTCCGTCCCATCGGACTGCATGCATGCCATTATTCTAAACGGCTAATTACGCTGGTGAGCTGAGCTTAGCTAGGCACAACATGTCACCCCCTTAAGCTTTGCTCTCCAGCTCCAACCTTGACCATACCAAGCTTCTGCCGCATCTCCACAAAAGTAACACGCCCCAGCGCCTTCGTCAGTGTATCAGCTAGCTGCTTTCGAGTGCGGATATGATCCACCTCCACCTGACCCATCTCAACACAATCGCGGATATAGTGATATTTGATGTCGATGTGCTTGCTTCGGTCATGATGGACTGGATTTTTGCTGAGAGCAATAGCAGCCTGATTGTCAACGAAGAGCTTGAACTTGGCCGGCGGCTTCCCGAGCATCTCACTGACCAAACGCGACAGCCACACGCCTTGGCAAGTTGCCGCTGCCGCTGCAACGTACTCGGCCTCGCATGAAGAGAGCGCCACAACCTTCTGCTTCTGGGAGCACCATGTAAAAGATTGTTGCCGAGGAAGAAGACATTGCCGGAGGTGCTCTTCCGGTCTTCTATGTTGCCGGCGTCATCATTGTCGCTGTAACCGACCAGTTCCACCTCGCCGCGACCGGCCACGTAGCGACAGCCATAGCTTAGTGTGCCTTGTACATATTTAAGAACTTGCTTCACGGCCGCCCAGTGATGCGTGCTCGGTTGCTCCATGAATCTGCTCACAATACCGACGGCATGGGCGATGTCAGGCCTGGAGTTGACAAGGTAGCGAAGGCTCCCGATCACGCTGCTATACAGAGTGGGGTCAAAGAGCTCACCACCGTCCTCCTTCCTCAACTTTAGCCGGCATTCCACCGGAGTGTTGCAGCTATTGCAGTTTTCCATGCCCGCGGCTTCCAGAATCTTTGCCGCGTAGCTCCGTTGATGAAGGGTGATCTCCCCTGCTCTCTGCGACACCTCAATGCCGAGATAGTAGCTGAGCAGCCCCAGATCACTCATGTTGAAGAGTGTCTTCATTTGTTCCTTGAACACACTAATCAGCCCTTGATCTATACCGGTGATGACAAGATCATCCACATATACACCCACCAGCAGAAAAGTGGACTCATCATCACGCCCGTAGACTGCATGTTCCAGTGGGCTTCGAGCAAAACCGAGGGATATTAGTGAATCATGTAATTTTGCATACCAGGCTCTTGGTGCTTGACATAGTCCATAGAGAGCTTTGTGCAACTTCAGTACACGGTGCTCCTCTCCTACAACAGCAAATCTAGGTGGTTGTACCGCATAAACCTCCTCACTGAGATCACCATTTAAGAATGCTGACTTGACATCCATATGGTGCACTTCCCAGCGGTGGTGCGCGGCGAGCGCGAGCAGAACGCAAACTGTCTCCAGACTGGCCACGGGAGCAAACACTTCTTCATAATCCACTCCTTGCTGCTGCACATATTCCTTGGCAACCAAGCGAGCCTTGTACTTTGTGATGCTGCCATCTGGATCCCTTTTCACCTTGTAGACCCATTTCAAACCGATGGGCTTGTGTCCGGCTGGCAAGTCAGCGAGCTCCCAAGTCCTGTTCTCGACGATGCACCGGATTTCTTCGTCCATCGCCGCCTTCAAGGACGTGTTGCCGAGCGCCTCATCCACGTCTTGCGGCTCCTCAGCACCGAGTAAGCAGTGTTCGAAATCCTCGTACACCGTGGCGTCGAGAACACATGAGAGGCGCACGTATCTGACCGGTCCAGAGTCCACATCACGCCTGTCATCATGCGTTGGCGGAGTGGCCCATCTTTATCGCTGGTGATCCCGTGGCGTCCCAGTACCAGTTGTGGGCGTGTGCAGCACTGGAGTTCCCGGCATCACCATCTCCGTCTCCGCCTGCGGTGTCCTGGGTGATGATGTTGGGGACGCCGCCGAGGCGGGCGAGACGCAATGAGCGACTCCATTGTCGAGCTCCTCGACCCCTGGATCCGTCGTGTACACCACAGAGAACGTGGTCGGCGCGGCCGGCGTCGTGGGCGCGGTCGCTGCGTTCCAGCTTCAGGGCAGCCCTTCCTCAAAGATCACATCCCGGGTCACCTGAACACTAGTGAAATGGCTGCCCAGAACAACAAGGAGGTGGATGCCCTGGTGGAGAAGATCACCGGGCTCCACGCCGCCATCGCCAAGCTGCCGTCGCTCAGCCCATCCCCGGCCGTGGATGCGCTCTTCACCAAGCTGGTCACCGCGTGTGTCCCCCCGAGCCCCGTGGACGTGACCAAGCTGGGCCCGAACGCGCAGGAGATGCGGGAGGGCCTCATCCGCCTTTGCTCCGAGGCCGAGGGGAAGCTTGAAGCGCACTACTCCGACATGCTCGCCGTCTTCAACAACCCGCTGGACCACCTCGGGCGTGCTTGTGGTGTACAGTCTGCACGGGGCACCGTGCCGGTGGTCAGCCCGCCGGGCAGGTTCGGTGAGATGGTGGCGGAGGTGACCCAGAACCAGAAGAGAGAGGAGTTTGCCAACGCCGAAGTGGCCTTCTGATCGATCGTCGCGAGGGGACAATAATGAATCGCATGCACGTGGTAATTGTACTACTACTAGTAGTACTTATACACGGTTGAGCGCGGGGCGCGGGACGTCGTATACACGCGAATGCCCTTACACCTTATACGTGTAAGTGTGTTCTTTTTTTTTGGAAAAGGTGGTGTATACACGCGAATGCCCTTACACCTTGTACGTGTAAGTGTGTTTTTTTAAAACATCAATCGATGCATACAGACATCTTTACTTATTATTCAACATACTTCTAACAAGAATGTACATCAAGCCACCCAAATGCACCACTCACACCTACAAAACTCGATAATATGAAGTGCTCTCACTCTTCATATCTTAAACCGGCGTCATCGCCGATCCATCAACATAACGTATCGGAACCCACAGCCGGTGCGGCAGATCTAAAGCGTACACCACATGCACATGTTTTAGACGCCGCCATCATCATCGAACTGCCGACCCATCTTCAGGAGAGAGATCTGCATCATCCTTGCCAGTCCGTCCATCCGTCCACGCCACCACGGCGCCCAACGGTGCCACCCCCCGTGCTCGTCCGTCCAGACGCGAAGATTCTGAAAGATCTATCGTACGTAGCACCTGCCGGCCAGACATGACACAACGTAGCACCTGTCGGCCAGGCATGACTTGACATCTCCACGGAAAGCTCCGTGCAAGACGAAGCCACTCCACCTCCTGCCTCGGTCTTCCATCTCTGCTCCAGCGATGCTCCCAAAAGAGAAAACGACACCGTAGTACCGCCATCGTACGATCTGCAAGACCAGATACTAGGGTTTCCACTGGAGCAGCACGAGTGGGTCGACAGTAGTTACACGACGATGCCTTCATCAAGGTAACGACGTAGAAAGCTGCCACCGGATCGGTTTTCACCAACAACTATGTCTTCTCGACTCGCAATCGGAACTAGATGGTGGATCTCGAGACCTGACCATCCAGCCTCAGACCGACCATCCCCGATGGAGGATATGGCCACCATCGCCAGTGGCACCGGCCAGATAAGATCTGACCAGAGGCGCCGCTGACCAGTCAACTATGGCCACATCCCCTCCTGATCTGCCCTCCCGCGAAGCCGCCGGAGCAGCGCTGAACCGCCAAGAAAGAGGAAGACCGAAAGGCGATCTCGCGCCGCTGGTCCATCCAAACCGCGGGGCTTCAGCCTAAATCCCCGTCGTCCCCATCACCAGCGGCGCCTGGGCTTAGTCAGCGCACGTCTCTGGGGACGACGAGGTGGAGGAGAGGGGGAGGGGGTGGCTGCCGGGGCGCTGGGTTGGCCCCCTGATCGCCCTGGAGGGAGAGATACGTGTAAGTGTTGACAATGATGAATTTCGGTTCACAAGTAGGAGTACGATGAATTGGGTGTCATACTAGTACGGGAGCGGGAGTACCTTTGTATGTTTGACGGAAACGCTTTTTTGTGTAGGTGACAAAATTAAACCAGCTAGTATGTAAGCATGAATGCACGTTTGCTCTACGCTTGATCAAATGACTTGATAGTCAGTGAACTAGGATGCTTTTGTTAGTTGCTTTGATCTTCGTTAGTTTCATACTAGAACAATGCATGTGTGTTGCAATGGGATATAAATATTTTAGTAGGTTAGTTTGTGATTTACCTGCCAATAATAATATGATTGTGTAAGTAAATGTTCATCAAATTCTAACTGTAAATTACCTTATATTTTGATTAGAAGTTTGAGAAGTAAATTAAAATGGAATTGGTTCAGAAGGTAAGTAAATTAAGGTGATTGATTATCAAATACATATAAGATTGAACAAAGTGGTGGTTGAAAGAAAGATGAAATGTGAACCTCACGTTTTTTTAAGTAGAAGAGAAGACCGTTACTGGCCTAGTGTGATTTTCCGTTGTATCTCTTTCGTAGTTTCAGCATGCATGCAGGCAAGGTTGGAAAAAGCGGTAGGCGTAAGCGAAGCGGTTGGCCTTTGCCTAGTGCCTAGGCGGTGCCTAAGCGCCATAGGCGCGGCCTAGGCGGTAATATAGTTTTTACTCGTAGTATATTTGTGATTATTATATGGGTGCTGATATTACTTTAGGGCATATAAATAAGTTAATTACCGTCTACTACCATTGGAATATAACCCGTTTGGCATATCAGTGCAATATGTGGCATGATGTCTTTCTTGGATAGCCAATCCTTGCTTGCCCTGCCTAGACCTCCATTTATGCCCTAGGCGAGGCGTTTGGCCATTGCCTAGCGCCTAGGCGTGCCTAAGCGCCTCCTAGGCACTGCCTTTTCCAACAGAGCATGCAGGGCATACATAGCGTTTGTTTAACTAGCATGATTAGTACGTAGGTGAGGCTGTTCAAGTAAATCGACTACAGAAGTTTTAGTATTTCGTCAAAAGATTTGAAGCCTGAAATAGCATACGAAGCAAGCAAGCTGACACCATATATTATCCCACCAGCTAAGACGAACATGAACAAAACATTGGCTCCTGAAGCCGCGATCGATGGACCAATTGCATGAACGTTCACCTTACATCGGGGTGGCGTGAGCCTCGAGCACTTGCTCGAAGTCGGCATTCCGAATCGCCCCGACCACGGCGAGCGCCTCCTCCATGCTGCGGATGTTGGCCTGGGTCTCTAGCATCTTGGTGAAGGGCCCGTCCCACTTGCCCGTAAGGTTGGAGCGGAGGATCTCGTAGGACATGGTGTCCCAGTGCTGGATGTAGGGCAGGTGCTCGGGGGCGACGCGGGCACCGGTGTCCCATCCGTTGTTGAGGATCTCTTTGATGGGCCCCACCCGCTGGGCCTCGCACATCACAACCTTCATCACCGCCAGCGCCCGCTTGACCGGCTCCACGTCGGCCCCGGGGCGGTAGGCGGCGAGCACGCGGATGGCCTCCAGCATGGCCTCCCGCCCGAGCGGCACGCCCGGCAGGTTCGCGAGGCCGCCGATGAGGTCGCTGTAGCTGCTACCGAACGGGAGGGTTGTAGACGTGGGGAAGAGATGCTCAAGGCCAGGAAAGGCGTGCCAGTGGCCGGTGCCATCGGTGAAGCCGGCCAAGGAGACGTCGTGTCTCTGCACGGCAACGGTGGTCTTGTCATCCGGGCCGCGGCCGGTTAGCCGGACCCGGACGACGACGAGGTTGCCCGCAGCAACGGCTCCTGCGTGTCCGTGCTCGCTGTTGCTGGCGGCGAGGACAAGTATGAGGAGGAACGCCGCCATGGTGCCCAGTCGACTGAGGGTGGATCGGTCCATCTCTTCTCTTGAAGACTAGAACAGGGAACGATGAAGGATGAACAATCAAGTCGTAGTATATATATGGGGGCTACGGACACCAGCACACACTGATCGCGTTGCCCAACGGTGCTGGCTAGCTAGTGCAATTCATGCATGGAACCAGCGTGATTGTCAAGAGAAGAGTGTGAAATACATGATTCATGGGCGTCATTTTTGACCGGCCGTGCTTGGCGCCCATGCATGTTGTGTTGCGCCTGCCTGGAGCGCAAGGATGTGATGCCTTTCTTTATTTTGCTAAGTACGTATCTTTTCATACGCCAGAGTAACATGTGATGGCCTTTTTATTTTTGCTCAGGAGAGCTTTTATATTCTAACTCGCTGAGTTAACTCACCCATTTGAGCGCCTACATTTACTGTATACTCCATGGTGCCAAAAGCCACATTATATTTTGAGACAGAGGGAGTATTTATTTTCCCGTGCAAAAAGGACAGAGTATTTATTTTCACCATGTTATAAACTATTATTTCAGTCTAGCAACCAATGCAAACAGCAAAAAGGAATTTTGTTCAAAACGTGAGTCTTGAAAATATTGATTGTATAGAGTTTTTCCCACGAATTAAAAAGTAAAAAAGGAAGGGTATGCGCACATGACACTGCGGTATGTCTACCCTAGGCTTTGCTCCCTATGATATATCACTAATTAATCAACGCTTGTTAGCTTCTACACACCTAGAGGCCTTTATTACTCGAGCACCGTTTAGGTTAGGTCAGTTCTTTTTAACTACTTGTTTTAACGACATGCGCGCACCCACGTCCGTGTCCGCACGGAACAGCTTGCTGGCACGGTCGTTGGCGGCGCCACACAGGTCGTAGTTGTCGAACATGGTTTTGGGCAGGTGGCGCGTGGCCAGGACGAAGGAGCTGAACGGCAGCGGGCCGGAGCCAATGAAGGCGACGCGGGCAGGGGCGATGCCACCGGGCACGTAGCGCGCCAGGAGCTCGTACTCAAGCTTGCTGAGGTTGATGTAGTTGTTGTAGTAGGGGAACATGCCGAGGTGGTCCAGAGGGTTGTCGAAGGCGGCAAGCATGTCGGAGTAGTGCGCCTCCAGCTTCCTCTCGGCCTCAGAGCAGAGGCGGATGAGGCCCTCCCGCATCTCCTGCGCCTCCGGGCTGAGCTTCGTCACGTCCACAGGATTCGGTGGAACACACGCGGTGACCAGCTCGGTGAAGAGCGCGTCGACCTCCAGGGATGGGCTGAGCGACGGCAGCTTGGCGATGGCGGCATGGAGCCCGGTGATCTTCTCCACCAGGGCGTCCACCTCCTTGTTGTTCTGGGCAGCCATTTCACTAGTGTCGTTGGTACCTCAAGGCAGGCACAGGAGTGGAGTGGAGAGTGGTTGATCTTGATGGAGCTGCTTGCTTGATGTTAATGGAGCGGGCAGCACGGGGTGTATATAGAAAAGGTGTGCATGCATGCATGCACGCTTCCCAACGAGGCTTGTTTCATGCACGCCTCCGTTGTGACTTGTTCGGTGCTTCACGCCCTGCTGTTGAAGTGGACAGCGTTTTCTATGTCTGTATATGTAGATAAATCGCTTTGAATAAAGAGTGTACCCAACATAGCTTTAGGCTGATTACGACTTCAGATATTCCTATCTAAAACCTCTTATACATACACGCAAGAAAATGTCACAGTTAGAGACTAATTTTACTTATTTTCTCCCTACAAAGAACTTAAATTTCCTTCGAGCCGCTACTGGTTGCGTCTTGCGTGGGATACTTTTTGTTCCCTCCATAGTTTATATACTCCTATGAATTTGATTAATTCAAAGTGCTCCCCTAAAAAAATCTCGGCTATGGAAGTACTAACCAAATTTTGCCCAGGTTTTGATTTGTCTACCCTTTCAAATTCCATCAGGTATATTGATTATCGAAGGAATTTCGTAACAAAATTTGCACTGGCGTCTATAGGAACTGGTTAACCCCTGCCGTCGTAACCCACATCTCATGCGTCCATTGGATCGTTTATGAGGAAATAAAGCTAAGTCTAGGTCTTTATGCATTTGTTAAGCAAAACACTAGAGAAACTTACGTGATCAGGGAGGTGTACGAGCGGGCTGGCTCGCGCCGGTAGCTGGAGAAGGATTGTGCGATGCGTTTCTGGAGTTAAGCTGCACCAAAGATCATTTCCAATGTCTCGTTAGCATTATGACACTCAAATGTTAAGACTAGCAAGTAATGTCCATTCTAATTAAACTCACCGTGCTCCCAGGAGCAATCACTGCCATCGGCGGAGCGGTCTGACCGGACTTCTCGCACACAGACTGCACATTTGGTTTTCACAACAGAGTCATACTAATTAGTAATGAGACTCAAATGTTAAGACTAGCAAGTAATCTGCAGAAGAAACTTACCACAAGGATCTCATACATGGCCCTTGCCTGCATGTCATTCCGTGCCCTCTCCTCCTCCAACATCTTTGTCGTCCTCTCCTCCAACTCCCGCTGCCTCTCCGCCGCCTCCGCCAGAAGTTTCTCCGTTCTATCTCTCTCACTCTGTATAGCAGCCTGCAACACCACTCACATGACCATTTGTAATCATTGATGGAAGCGCACACAATGTAATGGAGAAAGATAGCTGAGTACTTATAACTAACCTTGAAGGCGATTGGACTGGTCGTTCACGAGGCCTTATCTCAGGAGCGGAGCTCGACTGGCGCGCCTTGATCTCCGGGAGAGTGCTAGGACAACGGATAAGTCCATCTCCCATGGCTATGGAGCCATGGGACCTCCCGCCACCAGATATCATCAGCAGCTCTGTATCAATGGGACCCTGGCTCGGGTTAAAGTCCTCCCCTTTCCTCGCCTTCCCCTGATCTCTATATTGCACGATCTTGTCGTGGGCGGAGATGTTGGTGAAGTTCTTTGGATCATCGAGGTCAGACGCAGAGAATGCCTTGACTTTCTTGTAAGAGCCAGTGTGGGCCATGGCATACAGGTCGTACACCTCTGGCACCTTATCCGCCTTATTGTAGCGTGCCTGAAAGATAGAAACAAAGTAAATTAGTAATTAAAGGGCTAAAGCTAGCATGATGAATGAATTGCATGAATCATGAAGCAAACCACATACCCAGTTCCGCCCGTACTGAAATAAGTTGGAGCTGCCTTGGTGGTGTGGCACACCTTCCATTTGGGCACGTTTGTCCTTGGCCTCGTTGTGGGAGGCCCGCCATTGTTTTGAGCACCACGCATTGACCAACACCTCCCAACAATCCATCCGATCCGCACACCATCTCGGAGGGGCCTAAGTTAGCAAATAGAAACTTGAGTGCTACGGCTATGAATTACTAAATGAAGGAAGTAATTACAAGGCCTTAAGAATTACCTTCATGTACTGCTCCTTACTCAAGAACTTATCGCGGCACTCCTGCTTGGGCTTCTTGATACCACGCCCGGCGTAGTAGTCTCGAACAGCCTACACCCGAACCTCATGTCGTAAGTTCTGAAGTAGGCGCTTGCACTCCTTGTCGCTAACATCTGCCGCCTCCTTCTCGTATCCCTCCTCACACATGTAGAATGTCTGCAATCAAATGATACAATATTGATTAGTACAATTAATAACTAGCTAGTTCAAGATTTTTAATTGTGTAAAGGAGAAATTATCCAGAACTTTCTGATCACCACGTCTGCCCTCGTCTTGCACAAGACACCGTCGATAATCTCACCCGGCGGGGCCGGGGCAGCCAAGTAGTGCTCCCAACTCAATCCAACCTCTGGAAGACGACCCTCACCAGGCAACGTGACAAACCCCGGGAAGTTTTGCCGAATCAGAACTCCAAGGACGGAGTTGGGCCGGCGGACACTTTCATGGTGGTCCCAACCCCTGCAGCATGACAAGGCCAACGCATTAGTTATTTGAAGAAACGTGAATGCAGAAGGTACAAAAAGATTAAATGCACTTACCTCTCCCCATCAGGGAAAATCAACCACCTCTGCTCGCGGGTCGCCGGCACGGACGGGAGCCGTGTAGCACCACGCTGGTAGACGTTGCCCCCCTCCTCCTCAATATCAGTCGGCTCCCCGTCATCATCAGCATGGCCACTCGGCTCCCCGCCATCATCAGCATGGCCACTCAGCTCCTCAGGCTGACCCGACCAGGTACCCCATCCAGACGTGTGCTCCTCCGGGGTCTCATGGGCCCAACTCTCGTGGGCCGAAGGCCCGTCGACCGGAGGCTCGTGGGCCGAAGGCTCGTGGGCCGAAGACCCGTGGACCGGAGGCTCGTGGACCGGAGTCCGTGTAGCCTCCTCCTCGGACGAGTCCACTCTAGCAGTCACGTGCTCGGGTGAAACAGCTGGGGGTGGCGGCGAGGAAGGAGCCGTAAGAGTCACCCTACCTCCTCTCCCGCGACCACGTGCTCCACCTCCTCTCTTCTTCTTACCTCGTCCCCTGCTGGGCACCGCAGTCGACGAAGAAGGGCCCGGTGGTGTCGACATACTGTCCAGCAACGCTCGGCGGAGAGGTGCTTGTGCAATGGAAGACCTCGCAACACGCGCCAACAAAGAAGGGGCCTCGGCGCGCTCCCGACCAGCGCCCACCATCTTTCAACACCTGCCATGACAAAGAATAAACGAAATTAGTACAACATAAAAAAAGTACCGACATGAATAATAATATGTATATCACTTAAGTGTATCATCATCAAGTACAACATAAAAAACTGATCGGGTTGGGGTGTCGGGGTCAGGTCGGTCTCGGTGTCGGGGTGTCAGGTCGGGGTGCCGGGTCGGGGTCGGGGTGCCGTGTCAGTGTCGCGGTCGGGGTGTCGGGTCAGGTCAGGCTCGGGGTCGGGGTGTCGGGTCAGGCTCGGGGTCGGGGTGTCGGTGTCAGGGTCGGGGTCGGGGTGTCGTGGTCAGGGTCGGTCTCGGGGTCGGGGGGTCAGGTCGGGGTGCCGGGTCGGGGTCGGGGTGCCGTGTCGGTGTCGCGGTCGAGGTGTCGATCGGGTCAGGCTCGGGGTCGGGGTGTCGGTGTCAGGGTCGGGGTCGGGGTGTCGTGGTCAGGGTCGGTCTCGGGGTCGGGGGGTCAGGTCGGGGTGCCGGGTCGGGGTCGGGGTGCCGTGTCGGTGTCGCGGTCGAGGTGTCGATCGGGTCAGGCTCGGGGTCGGGGTGTCGGTGTCAGGGTCGGGGTCGGGGTGTCGTGGTCAGGGTCGGTCTCGGGGTCGGGGGGTCAGGTCGGGGTGCCGGGTCGGGGTCGGGGTGCCGTGTCGGTGTCGCGGTCGAGGTGTCGATCGGGTCAGGCTCGGGGTCGGGGTGTCGGTGTCAGGGTCGGGGTCGGGGTGTCGTGGTCAGGGTCGGTCTCGGGGTCGGGGGGTCAGGTCGGGGTGCCGGGTCGGGGTCGGGGTGCCGTGTCAGTGTCGCGGTCGGGGTGTCGGGTCAGGTCAGGCTCGGGGTCGGGGTGTCGGGGTGGGGGTGGGGGTGTCGGGGTCGGGGTCGGGCTCGGGGTCGGGGTGTCAGGTCGGGGTGCCGGGTCGGGGTCGGAGTGCCGTGTCATTGTCGCGGTCGGGGTGTCGGGTCAGGTCAGGCTCGGGGTCGGGGTGTCGGGGTCGGGGTCGGGGTTTTTTTTTCTCTTTTTTTCCTTTTGTTCTTCTTCCTCTTCTTCCTTTTCTTCCTTTTCTTCCTTTTTTCCTTCTTCTTCTTGTTTTTCTTCCTCCTTTCCTTTTTCCTCTTCTTCTTCTCCTCCTCTCCTCTTTTTTTCTTCTTCTTCTTTCCTAAACCTAAACCTAAACCTAAATCTAAAACTAAAACTAAAACTAAAACTAAAACTAAATCTAAATTAAACATAAACCTAAAACTAAAAAAATGGAAAAAACTAAATCTAAACCTAAAACTAAACTAAAACTAAACCTAAAACAAAAACTAAAACTAAATCTAAACTAAACATAAACCTGAAACTAAAAAAATAGAAAAAAAAGAGGAGGTAGAGCTCACCTGGGGCAGGGCCGGTGGAGGAGGGGGGCGGGGCGGCCTGGGGCGGCGGCGCCGGGCGGCAGTGGCGAGGGGGCCGGGGCGGTGGGGCGCGGGGGGCCGGGGCGCGGTGGCGCCGAGACGGCAGGGCGGCGGGGGCGACGGGGCGGGGGGCCGATGGGGCGCCGGGTGGTTGGGCGCGCGCGGGGGGGGGGGGGGGGCCGGGGGGGGCGGCGCCGGGCGGCAGTGGCGAGGGGGCCGGGGCGGTGGGGCGCGGGGGGCCGGGGCGCGGTGGCGCCGAGACGGCAGGGCGGCGGGGGCGACGGGGCGGGGGGCCGATGGGGCGCCGGGTGGTTGGGCGCGCGCGGGGGGGGGGGGGGGGCCGGGGGGGGCGGCGCCGGGCGGCAGTGGCGAGGGGGCCGGGGCGGTGGGGCGCGGGGGGCCGGGGCGCGGTGGCGCCGAGACGGCAGGGCGGCGGGGGCGACGGGGCCGCGGTGGCACCAGGGCGGGGGCCGGTGGGGCGGAGGGGTGGTGGGGCGACGGGGCGGCGGAGAGTGGTGGGGGCGGCGGCGCGCGTGTGAAGAGGGAGAGAAACAGAGAGAGAGGGGCGGTGTCGGGCGCGGCCGCCGTTAGATGAGTTAAATCTTTGCCGTCCGCCCCCCTTTGCCGTCCGCTTTTTTGCTCTTTGCCTAGCGGACGGCAAAGAGGTGGGGCGTTAAGTTTTCTTTTAATCAGGCGGGTGGGTGGGGGCCACCTCCCTCTTTGCCGTCCGCCAGCTGACGGCAAAGAAATGGCCCATGGCAAAGAGCTTCTTTGTCGTCTTCCCTTTCTTTGCCGTCGGCTTTTCGTCGGCTTATGGCAAAGAGCTTCTTTGCCGTCCGCTAGCGGACGGCAAAGATCTGGCAGATGGCAAAGTAGCTGATTCCAGTAGTGTTTGTGGGATGTACATACGAACGGAAACGTTTTCCCTGGATTGACTGTGTGGGATGTTACATACAAACAGAAACGCTTTTCCTGGGTTGACTGTGTGGGAAGTACATACGAACGAAAACCTTTTCCCTGGATTCACTGTGTGGGATGTACATGAGAACGGAAACGTTCTCCTTGGATTGACTGTGTGTGATATACATACGAACGGAAATGTTTTTCTGGGATTCACCGTGTGGGATGTACATACGAACGGAAACAATTGGGATTCGATGCCTCGCCCGATCGCACACGAGCCAGCTTGTGTGCCAGGAGGGCCTATCTCCGACGGTTTCTGGATCGTGTGGGAAGGACCCCCCTATCGCCCACACTCACTTGGCGACGGTTCCAAGTGTCGTCGCGGAAAGGGGTTAAAAACTGTTTGTATAACACCGACGCGTACCAGTGATGGTGTTCGCTTCTTCTGAACTGAACACAGGACAGACATAGTATTTTGTGATAAATAATGCACTGAACCTGATAAAACTCAATTTGTAAAGAAATAATTAATATTTTTACACGAATATCCAATATTAGTGGAGGATAAACATGATGGCATTACAACCCTTAAAACTATTCCAAACATCATATCGATGAATGCCTTAATTAATTACTATAGTGGTAAACTTAAGAACCAAACGTGCAATCCGTCGTCTAGCTAGTAGGAGTATATATATGGTATGATGGAACATGCATGCACGCTAGTTGACGCATATATAATCAAGCTGCGACCCATGACGTTGTCATGTGCCCCATAATCTGCGGGCTGGGACCTGGCGCGTAACCGGTAGTCATGAGATACCGTTGGCGGAGGACGGTAGTCTCAGTGAGCAATGGCGGCTGAAATATTGAGAGAAGCGTGAGCGCCGAAGGAGTAAGAGGTTCACTTTTCTGCTGCTTTATTGATCACGTGGGGGTGGCTATATACATAGCCAATTACAATTGAGGAAACAGACTTGGACTATAATTGGAATTGGATCCTTCGGTAGGGTAACCTTCTTCGGGACAAAACCTTTCCGACTTAGGAACCGAACTCCCACTCATCTCTAGATGAACTCAACAAGTTCTATACTCGGACATGAACTTGGGCGCAACATGGCCCTATGCGTTTGGCCTCACATGACAGACACACTCAATCCTGTAGCTCACGGGTAACAAGAAGAGACATCACCATGTGTCATCATAGGTGCCTCCTCATTTACAGTGCAAGGCGCACCATAGCTGCCGTGTCCTTGTGTTGTGGCAGGAAACTCTTGGCCGTCCTCTAGGAATTTCATTGCATCCTCCATCGAAGGTCGTTGTGCCTCTTCTGAGTGAGAACACTTGAGGCCAAGGACAACCACACGCTCCATCTCGGTACGGTCAAAGAAGCTTAACCTGTCATCCACAACACCATCCACATGAACTTGCTGCTCACTGCCACCGCGCATCTGCCAGACTTCCTCCCTTGATTTTTGCGTACATGCAATCTTTAGTAGGACGATTCCGAAGCTGTAGACGTCCGACTTACGGCTGAACTCCACAGCCCCGTCTTTCATGAGTTGTGGATCCATGTATCCCACTGACCCCACGGCTGTTGTGATCACTGTTGCTCTGTTTTTGCTGGCGATCATGGATAGCCCGAAGTCCCCAAGCTTAGCGTTGAAATACTCATCCAGGAGTATGTTACCAGGCTTGATATCTCTATGCAAGATGCATGGATTGCACTCGTGATGGAGATAATGAATGGCTGACCCTATCCCCTTCACTATTTTGTACCTATTGCAAACATTAGCAAGCGAAATGTTTCAGACAGCAGTCATGTCTATCTTCTGGGACCTGAATAATATAATACCTATTTTTTATGTGCCACAGAATTGGCAAGTCAATTTTTCATGCAATTATGATACCATTCAGAAAATCCTTGACTTGAATCAACCATGGGGAAACACATGCAAAACCCTGCCTGATTATCCGTGCATAGGGAAGACCTACAATCGTATCTTAACCATTGATCGACAATATTACATTTTGGGAAATAATAATTCCGGTAATTCCTTCCTTTAAAAGAGTCTTCGTAGAACCATGAGTAATAGTTCACCTAATAAACCATAGCAAATATTATGCATCTAGTCCCTATAGCAAAGCAAGCAGGAATATAAAATATTAGTCTTTCGGAACATGGGCATGTGGTTAACAGAATGTTGCAGGCCCGATGTCACCAATTATTGATGGTACATTTGATTTGAATGATACAGAAAAACAAAATTATTTTGCAGTATTATATCAATGTAAGTTTCATCATATTCAAAGTTCAATGAAAAGCAAAGGGAACAAGGATGTATCAACCATGCATATAAGTCAACATATACCGATTTCACCTGTCAAAAAAATTCCATTTCATAGAATGGTAAGCATTGATGATGGTGTGTTTAAATATTATCAGCTGGTGCCTTTTCAAGTACAAGGGATTCTAGTCCGTTTACTAATCTGAACTCCTAGGACATAACAAATCATCATGGCCCTAAAATCAAAAAGTAGGGATGGATTACAATAGTTTAGGAGCACATCTTAAAAAATCTGAATTTTTAAGTAGACATTTCGATAACCGCTACCGGATTTCAGCAAACACACAAAAACACACGGCAAAGGATTTATCGAGTGCTCCCGCTCGGCATAGAACAAGCGGACATAGGGGTCTTTGCTGAGTGTTTTTCATTGGCAACAAAAATCATTTCATGTAGCAAAACCTTATAAACTAATATTTTCACTATTGTTTGGCATGGAAAGATGCACCTTTGTGCCAAGTATGGGCACATTATTATGAACTATTCCATGAATATGGCCATGAACATAGTCATTTGGTTTGAAAGTCATAATGTTCATATATGATAATCCATTTTATGGATTTTGTTTATAAAATATGTCAAAATCCATGTTTATCATTTTTTCTAAGAACTACAACACATAAGCTAACTTCAGGCGAAAGAATTGCATTTTTTATTTTTCTTCACTTTATTAGATTTTTTGAACTGGGGTCTTAATCATCGGCAAAACTATTCATAGCAAAGGTATGGGTCTTTCAACACCCGCTGTGACTATTGCATAGATCCTACTTAGATACCTTAAAATTATTTTTGGAATTTTCTGGATCAAACTAGCATACGCTTCTAGTTCACATTTGATTTACATTTCAGAAATCGGTCAGAACACATTTAAATGGGTGAATGTATCTAGAAAATGGGGAAATACTAATACTTTGAATCGGCATCTAATATGGTACACTTTGTGTGAAATTAGGCGAGATGTCATTTTACACCCTATTCTTTGCACCTGCTTCACAAAAAAACTGATTTTTGATACATAAAAAATGAATATTTTTTTGTAGCAACAACAACAAGTTGTTAACTCATATTGGCACTATTGTTTGGCATGGAAAGATGCACCTTTGTGCCAAATATGGGCACGTTTTCACGAGCTATGCCATGGATATGTCCATGACATGGGCATTTCGCTTGAAAGCCATGAATGTTCATACATGATAGTCCATTTTCTGAAAGTTTTTTATGTCAAATCCATTTTTATCATTTTGCCTGACCACTAAGTACACATAAAACAACTCCATGTGAAACTATAGCATTTTTTATTTTTGTTTCTCATTTTTTCATAATGGGGTGAACATCATCGGTAAAACTGTTCATCGCAAGGTCCTAGATCTTTCAGCACCATGTTTTTCTATTGCATAGAATCCTACTTAGACGCAGCAAAATGATTTTGGTGGAAAATTGGACTACACTAGAACAGACTTGTAGTTCAAATTTGAATTACTTTCGGAATATTGGCCAAAACTCATTTAAATGGAAGAATATAGATACAAAGCGAGAAAATTCTTAATTGTTGTGAATTGTATATCTAATATAGTCTATTTTGTGTGAAAATTGGAGAGGCGGCATTTTACCTTATACTCTTTGCACTTGCTTCACAAAAAACCCATTTTTGGCAATTAGAAAATATAAAAGTATTTTTTAACAAAAGTTAGGAACTTGTGTTGGCAATATTGTTTCAGATGGCAAGATGCCCTCTATATGAAATATATGGCCACATTATCATGATTGATGCCATGGATACGGAATTAAAAAAATCTTTGCCGACAGCCAAACCGGGGGCACTTAGCAAAGCTAACTGGTCGCCTCCTTCCCGTCAACCACGATGGGCGGGACATGTGTCCCACACATTTGTTGAGTGTATCCATTTTTATTTTACCTTTATACTATTGTTTTTCATAAAACAATTGGCAAAGATCTCCTTTGTCGAGTGCAATTTAAAAAAACCCTCGACAAATGAGCTGTTTTCTGTAGTCCATGTGAAATATTCGATAATAACATTCCATATATCAATATGATAGTACGTAAGACCATCAATATAACCAAGTACTAGAGATATGAAATTATTAGTTTCTCTAGTGAACAAAGCAAATAAGACTTTCTATGAATCAACATAGCATGAGGAAGCTTAACAATATAGTTTTTTCCTATCTTAGATGGTGATGACGTACTATCGAAGACTAAGCTAGTACTGTATGTGGTGTCCATGCGGGGCGATGTTGGAGCTACGATCATTTATTCGATGGAAAATTTTCTCTTTATGTTACTCTTTAGCTACTTTTATTTTATCCCTTAATACCACCACAATTCATTTTTTGGGGGGAAATTCAAGCTATCTAAAGGTTTTACTAACTTTACACAAAAAATATACCAGTATTCATGGAACCGAGTAGATTTATTATAAACATATATCTTATGATGAATGTAATACACTAATTTGGTGC
The DNA here is from genome assembly GCA_904067115.1 of Aegilops sharonensis. NCBI lineage: Eukaryota > Viridiplantae > Streptophyta > Magnoliopsida > Poales > Poaceae > Aegilops > Aegilops sharonensis. The sequence goes on along the minus strand of LR880969.1, from coordinate 824,743,860 downwards.
CATAATGTCAGTGTTTTCTTATGATCTATGTCAAACTTATGATAGTTTGACTTTCAATTTTTTTGAATTAAAACTAGTTTGAGATGAATGGAGGAGAAGCTAAGGCTTGCATAATAATTTTGTTTGAAAGAATTATTTATGTTGAGAGTGAGAGAGAAAAGCTTAATAGTGTTCCTTTGTCATTTGACTTATGCACTTCCTCTCCCACCACCCTTAGCACTAACTAATTCAAAATTTTGACCAGGTTTTCACGAAAAAGCATGTACCAAAATGTACAACACAGAATCAGTTACATTAGATAAATCATCAAAATTCATTTTAGTTGCTCCAAATACATACCTTTTGTCCCATGATAGAACTTGGTCGCTGTTGTGCAGGTGGTGTTCAAGGTCGCCATTAGGTATGAATTCAAAGACAAGGAAGAGTTCAACCTTGATAACCCTTTTCCACCAAGTCTTGCCATCGATCACTCTGACTTTGCCGCACCAACCTTTGAGGTCAACTAGATTCTCGTGCCTCGTGTTACCAACTGTCTGGAGCTCGCGGTGGAAGTCCTCAAGCTTTCCCTCTGCTTTTATTCTCTTCAAGGCCACTTCCTGGCCCTTCAAAATCGCCTTATATACTGCGCCAAACTTACCCTCTCCAAGAAGAGCATCGCTAGAGAATCTGTTCGTGGCGCAAGCTAGATCGCTATAACCGAATTCCATAAAGCCATTCGCCCCCGACGAGAGGGAATTGCGTGCGTTTCTCCAGTAACACCATGTTGTAATGAGATACACAAGAACGCTCACAACGGGTATAAATACTTTTACAATGTTAAGTACTCTTGTTGCCTCAATCTCATCATTCACTGAAAGAAATTAAGGAAGTATATTACTAATTAAAAGGTGCTCTGCTTAAGGTAAAAAAAACTTTTTAGCAATTCCAATCAAAAAATTGACGTGATTTCAAATATTAGGTATCAATTTACACCATCACGTATAAATCGTAATAAGTAGTAGCTAGTACTATATATATACTCATAGTATGTATTAATCGCAATTGCTTTCTTTTCCTTTTGCTACAAAGATGTTTCATTTCGCCATGTTGTCTCTTGCCTACTCATGCATTCAACATTCAGTATATAAGGTTGTCCTATTTTAGAAACTCTGGATCTATGCTTATTTTCAATAGCCCGAAGCATTTCGTAACTTGCTACACCTGCCTCATTACTGGGTCTCTAGGTATCCATCGCAAGTCTTTCCTCTTATGAACTTGGTCGTTAATGTTAAGGCTATGCCATCATAAGTTTCTACTACATGCAAGGATCTTATGGAAGTCCAGAAATAAGAAACTATAGATAAAAATGCCGACTCGACAAAATTTGGTGCTACCAATGTGTGCACTAAGTTCACGGGCTCAAGATGAGTGGACTCGAACTGCTGACATCTGTCATAGGGTAAAACACCCCCTATCATGCCTCACTAACTGATTCTACCATAGAGGAAAGTGATAGATAGTAACTCTGCCTTGCTGAACACGGCTTAATACTATGATTTCAGTTGTATTGTTCTCTCCAAAGTGAAACTCTTCTCAAAATCTCAACGACAAAAGATCTTAATTGGAATTTGATTCTAAGTATTCATATGGTTCCTGTGAATCCTTCATTTGATCGGGTTATCAACTTCGTTCTCATATGAAATTGTGCAAAATTTGTATGTTAAATAATATACAACATCACCATGTTTCTTCCTTAGTTCCAGTGACATTTTAGCAGTTTGCATGTGATACTGTTGTAAGAGGCAACCATTGGCATGAGCAAATTTATTACATAGGTATTGGACCACTTTTCTTTTAAGATGTGGGGTACAAGAATCAAGTGCGAGGCAATTTTTATTAGAACATGTTTTTGCTTTGTAACCATTAGCCAACTTATTCAACCTAATTTCTCAGAAAATAAAAACTTCTTCAACCTCTCAGTTCTATTAACCTCAGTGGCCACTAAGGGAGCTTTGTTGTTCTTTTTTCACATACATGATATGAATTGAGGAGTGAAAACCAAGCTCATTAATATTTTTCTTGGAGGCTTGTGGAGTTCAAAACCCTTGGGTTGCATCCAGGTAGGTAATACTAAGAGAACATACATGTGGCACTTTAACATGGTAAGCATTGGGGAGATGGAACACCTTTAGCAACAGAGGATTCTTCCCCAATATCCTTAAGAATGTAACATTGTTTGGAAACAGGGAGAGTTTCTGTCCAGTTAAAATCTAGATGAGAAGGGAATCTAGCAAGAAAGCTAAACCGGTTGATTCTCCTTTCTGGAAAGGACTCGTGAGAGTCAAAGAGGAGTTCATTAGTAGATGGGCTTTTACTATTAGAAATTAATGGTACTAGTACTAATTTTTGGGAAGATTGTACCCATCATATAAAACATTGTGCAACAAAGAAATGTTTCCCAACATTGTGCAACGAATATGCATCTTTCCCAACTGTACCCATCGTATACAACATTGTGCAACAAAGAAATGTTTCGGTTTTGATTATTTTATCCATAGTGATGTTGAATATTAGTTTCAAACAGAACTTAACTGGTGATAAATGAACTGCTTGGTTACACTAAGTTTAGTGGTTGATGATGATTCATATTTCTGATGATCATTACAGGTTTGTTTGGAATCAGGCAGCCTCAGGAAAACCTTTGCTATGAAATCTACGCATGTGGACCTTAAGAATGGGCATACTATATTTTTTATGTAAATACATGTGGAAACTAAAGTATCATTGATGACTAAGATTTCATGTGGTTCTTACATGGGTTGGTTTTGGTAAAAAAATTGTAATGGGTCTAGAAAGTGTTGTTTCAAATATCAATTGGTGACATGGGGTTAGCAAAAACATAAATCTTAATTTTGTGTTGGACTGAATGAATATTTTTTAACAAGACTGGAGTGTCCCATATTTTGCAGGTTGTCCACAAGACTACGCATTGCACCCGTTTATGGCCCTATCTCATTGTTCTGTAAAAGCTGGAGCCTGTGGATATTTTTTGGAGATGTCTGGAGATGGTCACAAAAGATATCTTCAACCGGGGTGGATGGTGATCCATTAATAGAATAGATGATACATAGGCACTTTATGTTTGTTCTATTCTGGCGGTTAATTTCTTTATCCACATTATATGATACACGAACTGTATTACTCTAGAGTTTACGTTGCAATAAAATGACCGTGTGCATTGCTTTGATACAGAGCCCAGGATATGCCCCCTTTAAAAAAATGCTTCAAGCGAGGCGGGGCACAACCACAGTTTTGGTTACCGAATGATTTTTTTTACTTGGGGGTGGTGGGGTGGGGGATTGGGATACTTTATTACCGCGGTTCCCGGACAATTACCGCCCAAAGTATCAAATGAAATTGGAATTCATTTTTTTCAGAAACGTTTAATTAGCTTTAAAAATCCGACAGGGCATAACATTGATGGTAATGCAGCGGTATGGCCCCTCCGTTCATCTACCCTCAACCCTCTCATCTTGTTTTGGGATCGAGACTAGGTGACCGGGGTGCCTAGGAAACGTGGTTACCGGCAGTAACCCGATTTACATCCCAGTAACCCAAACCCTGGGTATAGCATAACGCAAAAGCACACATGTCTACATCACCTTTGGGCAATTTCCAATCTATATTTAAATAATTTATGTATTAGTGGATGGTAGACTCAGATGCAGAGATTGGTTGGCTATATCAAACGTGTTGGCATCCTGAAATTTTCATATTTTCGTGTTTGTTTTGCTGTAAAATACCATCACAACATGAACCAGCAACCAGAAGACATGATGTTATCCAAAGACGTGAGTTACGTGAAAGCTCGAAGAGTCTTGCATTGACAAACAATGTTGATTTGTTTCAAAACGTCCTAAATCTGGCCTCAAATGGAAAAGAGTGCTCAATATTAACTTTCTACTCCTCATAGAGACGAACAATTTTGCTGTCTGGATCATTTCAACCAGAGATCATATGCGGCCTCTGAGCCAAAACAAGGATTAGTGCAGATGATGCAGTAGAGTTATGAGGATCCCAATACTCTGGTCCAACAGCTGGCTTGGATACTCTAGTCAAGATGTCTCATACACATATATGCAAGGTGAGGACCGATTTAAACAATATATAATCGGACTAACCATTGTACTCCCTCTGTAAACTAATATAAGAGCGTTTAGATTACTAAAGTAGTGATCTAAACGCTTTTATATTAGTTTACGGAGGGAGTAGTATTATTCATGTTCATCCCTGATTATATTAGTGGGAGAGAAGTCACTATTTGGAACGAGTTTCAGAGAAAGTTGGCATACGTACCATCTAATCTTCTTCTCCTATGTGCTGAGATATAATGTACGCTGGACCATGTGCCCATTCCTGGGTCAAGTAAAGCACTTAATTAGTAGTAGCAAATTAATTAATCAAATGATTAGCGGCTATTTATTAGAAAATTAAATATAAATTAAATAGACACGTACGTAGACGTCCATACCTTGGAATAGCGGGATATCAAGAATGTGGCCTTGGCGAAGGAGCAGCTGGCTGCTAGTGATATTATTGATCCTGAGCAGCGTTGACTCCCGCAGCCCATACTTGGCGGCGATCTCGGAGGTGTTGTCACCTGTGCGGAGGATCACGTAGGCAAGGTGCATCACGTTGGAGCCGTCCACCTTGTCGCAGCTGCAGGGAAGCGGCCTCCGCCCATGGTATTTGCCCGCAGCAACGTTGTCGGCGGTGACGACCTCCATGTAGTAGTCATCGCCACGGCCGCCGGTGTAGATCTGCAGGTCCGACTGGCCCACGCCGCCGGCGCAGCGGCACCTGAAGGGGATGCGCACGGCTGTTTTCGCGGGAATGGCTTTGCTGGTGTCGGTGTGGGGCGGGAGTTGGTTGGCGGCGAGGAGGTGGTGAAGGGTGGCGGTGGGGCTGAAGCGGGAAGCGAGTTGCTCGTAGGTGGTGGCGTTGGGGACGACGTAGGCGACGGCGGAGCGGCATGTGCTCGGTTTGGCGCAGGTGAAGCTGGCGGCGGAGGCCGAGGAGGCTGCGGCCCAGAGCAGGAGGAGCAGGGCGGCGGCCAGCGGCGGCATAGTTCACTCGCTAGCCAGCGTCCGACCACTACCAGAGACGTACTCCGGGCGTGGCAGGAGGAGGAAGATTAATAATGCATGTCTCACGTCGCCCTCCCATTCGACTCACATTCCTAAGTCTACCTAGTAGGAGTATAGTACTACGTACAACAGAGACAACTCCTCCTGCCTGCACCAACCAACAACACCGGAATCCCATTACACGGGCCACACAAAACAAAACAAGAGCCAACATGCATGACCCGTGCCAAGACCGCAAGCCCTGATCCTTCGTTTGCTAGCTAGACCCGCCGGCCGTGTCAAGACCGCCAGCAAGCGCGTTCGGTCCAGCCTCAGGTCTCAAACAAAACAAACCCTCTACTCGGGCGACGACTTTGCCGAGTGGTCACGTACCAAGCCGACATCTTATTGATGAACATTCCAAGTCATCACGCCGAGCGTAACAAGCCGACATCCGGGACAAGTCACAAACACCATCGTGGTCCTTCTCGAACCTTCACGCGCAGCCGTCCCATATTTCCCCCCGGCGATGTTTGTTCAGGGCAGAGCTTGATGGTAACACATGTGAGACAAGTTCTATACAGGACCAGGCCCTCAGAAAGAGGCAACACCGTGCTCATTTTTCTTGCAGCTCTTTAATTATTGTCTTCTTATGCATATGCCGGATGACGGATGTGATCTCAAAAGGGGCCCCCCGACATCGCTAGGGTTTGTGGATTGTCCAATGAGTAGTCGTATCAATCTTGCTAACCTTCGCATATTGTCGTTGTTTTGTCTCAAACATATTGCATGTGAGGGCATTTCTAAATAATCTCTTATAAACGGTTAGAGGAGTAAAAATGTGGTTTTACTCCTCTAACCGGGACCTAACTGATACCTTATCCGCCGTATGTGAGTAAAACTTTTACTCCCGCCCTAAATTTCTCCTATATTTACTCCACCGCTGGGCGGTTGAGTAAAAGCCGCATCTCTCCTCCACTGCCTCCCCCTCCCGTCCCGCGCCGCATCTGAGCTGGTGCCACCCCTCCCACTGCACGTGGAAGTGTTTTTTTTTCTTGAAACCTGTACGTGGAAGTGTTGACAATGATGAATTTCAGTTCACAAATAGTATTAGTGGATTCGGTGTCACACTCGTTTGGTACAGTTTGGTACAGTTTGGCCACAGTTTGGTACAGTTTCTGGAAAGACATCATGTGCATTAGGTACTTGTGAGAGAGTGTTACAAAGCAGTGTGGAAGATTCACCTTATCTGGAGTACCTTGATCTTTCCACATGTGTTCTCCTGTCCATATCTTGGCTTCCAAGTTGCGATGAATGACTTCTCAGGCATATCGCCCATCATTCTGATTGCAAACTTGCTACTTGAGCCTAACAAAGCTCGCAATTTCTTAAAGACGAACTAGTCTTAGGACTTTAATTTATATATTGGAAACTATAACTGCACATAATTTGTTCTAGAGAAGACTAGTATATAATGTTAGCGAGATGAGTCTTTTACGTGCATGTTGCACTTCTTCATTGGTTCTTCTTTCTTTCAAAGCTGAAACTGATTAAGAATACGCATGCCTTCAATAACAACTGGGGGAGGTGTGTGGGTGCGAGCGGCAGCCTAGGTAGCATTCAACTGTCAGCGGTGACAGCGGGGTGGCAGGTTGTCTCGGTTGTGGATGGGGAAGGGGGAGAATGGCCGATGTACCCCGACGGGCGGACTACGGGGAGGACAAAGGCGGACGTCACACGCGGCCGTGCCGTGTCCGCGCCGTGCAAACCCGTTCCAAATTTGGGCCGAAAATGGGTCACGGTTGAACAAAAAATGGACGCTCGTCCATTGGCGTCAGCGTGTTGGGCCGATATTTCTGTCTGTTTCGACCCAAAGGGACGCGCGAGGACAAAATGCGTCGATGCATTGGAGTTGCCTTTACACACGTCACACACCAAATCTAAATCTTCCCACGCATTGCTATATTTCTTTTGTTGTGTTGTTAAGGCATCTCTAAAGCTGACCCTCAAATGTCTCCGGTATTTGTCTATTTTTATATCCCGACATGATCCGTGGATATAATGCGGGAGGGAGCCATCCAGTGGGAGGAGAAAAACTAGATGGGGACCATGCATGTGGTGAGATATTTGTAGTTTATTTTCTGCATGGCATGAGAGAGGGGAGAGAGGGACCATGCATGTGCGTTTAGGTGGAGAGAGAGAAGAGAGGGACCATGCTTGTAATTACTCAAGTACATGTCTGGAATCAGGCAAAGCCTCCCATGTTTGTCTCTTTGATAACGATCGGTATGTCCAGATTGCTGAGAGGACATATACAGGTTCTCGTTGCATGGCAAAAGTGGTTCAGACACAGTAGTCCGGACATATAGTGAAGATTTGAGGGTCCGCTTTGGACATGCCTTACAAGACAATCCAATTCAAAGAAAATTGAGTTGGAAAATGAAAGAACAAAAAACAAGTACGAAGGAAAGAAAATGGTTCGCATAGAGGGAGCTTGAGGGGACGCCGAAGTGGGCAGGCCCAAGAGGGAGTGCCAATTGAGTAAGCTCAACAATTTGATGCAGAACGAGAAACAAATAGGGGAGCAACTATGCCTCGCTTATAACGAGACCGTAGAAGGTCTCGCTAAAGGACCGCCCACCCAACAACAAGTAATGGGCCTGTCCAAATTATATATATATATATATATATA
>LR880969.1:824697565-824731820 GCA_904067115.1 Aegilops sharonensis | reverse complement strand
ACATCATAAAAGTTGAAACATGAAAGGCATGGCACAACGGCCGCATACACGGAATCATCATCGACATCAAGCACCACCGAGTCCACCTCCGCCAAAACCACCACCACCACCGAGTCCACCTCCGCCAAAACCACCACCACCACCGAGTCCACCTCCGCCAAAACCACCACCACCACCGAGTCCACCTCCGCCAAAACCACCACCACCACCGAGTCCACCTCCGCCAAAACCACCACCACCAAGTCCACCTCCGCCAAAACCGCCACCGCCAAGTTCACCTCCGCCAAAACCTCCACCGCGACCACCATCACTCTGCCAGATCGGAGTGACTGGGGTCAACGGAGCAGGAGTCGAGCCACCGGTCCCCTACATGTTTGAGAGAAGATTCTAACGGTAAATATGACATGATAGTGTTGAATGAACGAGAACTAGTTTGCCATTAGTTAGGCAAATATACTAACCGGAGTATCACCGCCTAGTGCCAGCCATTCCTCGAACGTGGGAATGTGTGAGGCGTCTCCCGCAGGTGGTGGTGGTGGTCCAACTTGTGGTGGCTCCGTGCGGTTAGTCCAAGACGCCAACATAGCCTGGATGTTAGTTAAACAACCAAACTAGAAAGTCAGAAGGAATGAAAGTGCAAATTTGAGCTTGGTTTTAAGAGGGCAAAACTAACCGCCATCACTTGACGGCTGTAATCATCGTTTTCCTTCACTCGTTGCAAGTACTCCCTCACCTCAATATGCCTATGCTCGAGAAAGGCCTGATATGCCTACAAAATTGAGGTTGTTTCTAAGTGGGCAGTGCTGAAAATAAACTAAGAAAGATAGAGACAAAGAAGATAAGGGGAAGTACTTACAACACGCTGGCGGACTAAGGGAGGCTGCGAACGCCCCGTACTCTCTAACGGGCTCGGGTTGGTAGCTCGAAGACGTGTGTACGAGATCAACAGAGTGATCAAGCCATCGAAACACGGATACCGGCCATGGGACTTACCCTGGATGGCCACCACCGCCGTGTCGTCGATCTGAGACAGGGCGACCTCAGGAACGGGAACATCCGGATGCAACTTCTGATAGTTCTGAGTGTAAGACTCCAGGTGCTGCTCGGTGTTGCCGTAGTACTGGCTCTCGCCCTCCTTGCGATCACGCCGCTCGCGGGCCAGCTTCCATGACTCCATGTCTGAGAGCGGCCTCTGCAACTTGTCCTCCTGCAACGTCAAACAAAAGTTAGCCATACATAAGAACATGACGGTAAAGAAGAACAAAAATGCATCATGCATATAGATATACCTTCATGGCCTTGAAGCCCCAGTGGTTCACGTTTCCTTGGCCGTGTGTCCCGTCTTTTCCATGGTTAGCCCGGGCCTTGATGCTCTTGCCAGCAAACTCTGCATCGTCACCGACCCACCTATCCACCAAACTCGCCCATCCGTCATGCCTTCCATAGCACCAACGAGGAACAACCTATGCAAATTTTGGAAGCATGACATGTGAGCACGAAACATATAGTTGACTGCTTGAAACAATGAAAAGTCAGTAATAGTTACCATCATGAACTGCTCCCTGCTCATGGTAAGTTTTTGCTTCTGTGCTTGAGTCTTGGTCATCTTTTGGTGTAGGTAGATGTGGTAGTACTGCGAGACGGCAACCCAGCGCACCTCGTACTGCAACTGACGAGCTTTCTTCTTCGCAGCCGCAAGTAAGACCACGTCGGCTCTGGCCTTGTGCTCGTCAAGAACTCTATAGAGTTGCTGCAATCATGCATAAACAAGAAGCAAACAAGGCATGAGTTGAGTGACTCAATGATAAACTATGAACGAAACTAAAGACAAGTGATCCAAAAGGGAACTTACCCAAAATTTGGTGATCACGGCCTTAGTGGCCATCCCGTACTCCGCGTTGCTGCAAGCCTCGTAGTGGGCCCAGCTTGTGGCCAAAACACGCAGGTGTGAGTCCCTGTCTGGCCGTGGGCAGAATAGGCCAGGCCAAAACTCCTTCAACAGGACAGTGATAAGACCGTTCGGTTTACGGCCCTTTCCGCGAAGGATCCAGTTACTGCAAAAGAATCAAAGGATTGCCATGTGTACAATAAGAAAATGATGTCATGTGTTGAAAATATGATTGAGATGCACTTACTCTGTTCCCACAGGTTCAACGAGCCACTTGTGCGCCTTGATAGAAGGTGGTGTAGGTACTCCGACATTACCACACAGCCACCCCTGCAGAGCACCCGGTGGCAAGTCACCCCACAACTCGGGGTCAACCTCCCCTCCACCCTCCTCGCCCTCCTCCTCACCCTCCTCGCCCTCCTCCTCGCCCTCCTCCTCACCCTCCTCCTCCTCGGCCTCCTCCTCCTCGCCATCAGGAACATACTCCTCGTCCTCAGACTCAGAAGCTGCCTCAGCATAGGAGGGCATCCAAGAAGACCCTCCTATTTCGGACACGGCCCGGAGTTTTTTGGCCCGGTTGCCTCTCCCCCCACCTCCTCGTCCTGTAGGGGCTCTCCCCCCACCCCCTCCTTCTCTAGGGTCTCCTCCCCCGACCCCTCCACCTCCCTGTGAGGTGCCATCCTCGCTAGTCGGGAGGGAACCTTGTGGGCTCGTCCACTCCGAGTAAGTCCTCCTTTGAGTTTACTGAGGAAACTGGCACCGCTGGACTTGCCCATGATTAGCAAACCTCCGTTGAGAAGAGAATAAACAATTAGTAAGGATATAAAAAAACAAGCATACAGGAAAGACATTAATAACATAAGAGCACATTAAGCATACTATTGTAATGATCATTAAAAGAACATACATTTTCTAGAACCCATATGAATCATCACTATTGTAATATATTTGTCGACCGGTCTCATCATCACTATCCCGCATATCTTCTTCGTTGTCTGACGGAGGTGGAGGCTCTTCCTCATCGTCAGCGTCAGCGTCTTCATTTAACTTTTCAAGGATAATTATGTCTCTTTGATTCACAACTGCCTCACCATCAATCCGTGCGCCGTCGTCGTTTGGGTCCAGGTCAACATAACCCAAGTCATCATTCTCCTTGTTTCGGACCATGTCATCGTGTTCCTCTAGAAAGAACACTCCCTCGTATGTCATGGGGTTTATGTTGTAGTAATCATCATCGTTCGGGTCCGGTAGCTTACCATGTGGCGACACCTTGAACACAACTTCCCAACCCTTTAGGTACTCTTTCTGGCATGGGTAAGGCAGATAATATACTTGTGTGGCCTGGGTGGCAGCGATAAAGAGATCAGCTCCGGCATAGACGGTTGATGGTTTAACTTCAACTAAACCAACAGAAGGCGTATGTCTCAGACCCTTTTTGGGGTCGAACCATTGGCATTTGAACACAGTGAGACTTAGGTGTTTACGGCCACGTTTGAATGTAAGCTCGTATATTTTTCCTACCCTTCCGTAGTAATCTACTTTATTATCTCCTTCGGTGAAGACTCCGGTATTTATGGTTTTGGGATCAGGCCGACTGTTCTGGTGCTCCTCTGTATGGAAGTGATACCCATTCACATCATACTTTTGGCATGTCATGACGGTAGGGTCAAAACCCATGGAAACCCATCTCAATTCTTCATCCATTGATCCGTTCGGATCACTTCCCTACAAGTTTAATTAAAATTATAGGGTGCATGAGTTTAATTGGAAGTGTGAAATGGGTAATAGGGAAGTGTGAAAAATTACTTTCTCCATGAACCACGCAACGAAATTTTTCCTTCCATCAGCACCCTTTCGGAGAAGAGCAAGTGCCTCCGCTTCAGTAGGAGGCAGCATTCCTGTCCACTCTTCCTCAATGAATCGACTACAATAAGAAAAGGGGTATAAGAACTAGGCAAAGTGAACATAACGAATTGACTAAAAGAATGGTGCAAAGGTATTACCTCATCCACTCATCCTCAACTTCCTTGATGTTGTGCAAGATATAGAACATGACATCCTCCCACTCATCTCGTGGCATGTCATAAGATGTCGAGCATCCAGCCCTGCCACCTTTCCCGATGAATAAAGGCAACTTGGGTTTATACTTGGGTTCTTTTGTATTGTATCGAGACACCTTATTGTGCAACGTGGGAACATGGTCCGGATAGTAGGCTGTCCTGAGGTCTGCCACCTCCTCTAGGATAACTGCCTCAGCTATGGAAGCTTCAATCTTAGCTTTGTTTCCACATTTCTGTCTCAGATGCTTGTTCTGTCTCTCAGGGCCGTACTGCCAACGATTCTGCATAGGGCCCCCCAACAATACCTCGTTCGCGAGGTGCAAAATGAGATGTGTCATCGGAGTAAAGAAGCCTGGCGGGAAGATCTTCTCTAGCTTGCATATCAACTCCGGCGCCTTCTTATGCATTTCTTTTTTCTTCTCAGGACATACTTCTTTAGCACAAAGCGTGCGGAAGAAATGGCTTAACTCCGCAAGCACACGCCAGACACGCTCGAGAACATAGCCCCGAACCATCACCGACATAATCCGCTCAATCCATACATGATAGTCATGACTCTTGAGCCCGGTCACTCTGCCCGTTGAAAGATTGACCCCCTTACTTATATTCGACGCATAACCATCGGTGAACTTCACGACGTGTTTCAGCCACTTGAGTGCCTCCATCTTATGATCCTTTTTAAGTACGAAGTCAGCATCTGGCTTGAACCAAGATTTTTGACTGCCTGTGGGAGGCTGCATGTGAAGAAGTGGTCTATCACAAATATTCGGTTGATCGACTCTAGCATTAACATTATCCTTTGTCTTATCAGGAATGTTGAGGATCGTGTGAAAAAGGGACTCTGCGACATTCTTTTCGGTGTGCATCACGTCGATGTTGTATGGAAGTTTGAGGTCCTTAAAATAGGGAAGCTGCGTGAAGGGGGTAATGTGAGTCCAGTTGTGCGTCTCACCAAAACATTTTTTCCCTTTACCTTTTCCTTTGCCCTCGTCTTCGCCTGTGGCTTTGCCTTTCCCTTTGCCTTTGCCTTTGCCTTTCCCTTCACCGGCAGGCTTAAGAGCTTTCAGCTGAGCAAGCACATCCGCACTAGAAAACGTTGGAATCTCGTTTACTTCATGGACAACTTTGCCTTTTGTGAAGTTCTTCTTGTCTTCCCTATCAGGATGGCCTGGAGGGAGGAACTGTTGATGCAGGTCAAAGGCAACATACTTGCCACCCTTCTTTAGTCAAATGAAAATCAAGGCCTGCATGCACACTGGGCAAGGCATCTTTCCACTTGTACACCATCCGCAGAACATGGCATAGCCGGGAAAGTCATGCTTGCAATACTGTAGCCAAACTTTCATCAAGAAATTTTTCTGCAGATGTCGGTCGTATGTCAACCTCGGGAAGTACCAAGAATGGTGCAAATCATCCACCAACGGCTGCATAAACACACTCAAATTCTTCCCCGGATATTCAGGCCCCGGAATTATAAGCGACAGGAACATGGTCTTGCGTTGCATTATGGCGCCGGGAGGGAGATTGAGCGGAATAACAAATACGGGCCAGCAGCTGTATGGATTAGACGACATACCATATGGATTGAACCCATCACCTGTTATAGCAATTCTGACATTCCCAGCCTCGGCTGCTTCCTCCGGGTACTCTATATCGAATGACTTCCATGCTTCACCTCCTGATGGATGTACAATTTTTTTTGGATTGTACCTTTTCCCTTCCTTGTGCCACTTCATCATTTTGGCAGACTCCTCGGTGATGAAAAGGCGTTGCAGTCTTTTTATAAAATCAAGATACCGAAGAACCTTCACAGGGATTTTTAGCTGCTGCTTCTGACCATGCTTATCGACCACCTCAATATACCGAGAGGAACCGCACTTCCTACAGTAGTTGTCATCCACATACTCATGCCTAAACAAAAGGCAATTCTTTGGACAAACATGTATTTTCTCATAGTCCATGGAGAGCGCCTTCATGATTTTCTTTGTACCGTACATGGTTTTCGGCAGTTCATGGCCCTTAGGCAAGCTGTTAGCCCATACTCCCAGAAATGCTTCGAAGCAACGTCGGCTACAGCCGTACTCAGCCTTGACTGCCATCAGTTGCGAGATGGCATCCAGCACAGACAGCTTGGCACCCTCATAGAGAGGTTTCTTTGACGAGGCCAAGATTTCCAGGAAGGCCTTTGCGGTTTCCTCCGGCTCCTCCGGTTCATTCGCTGAATGTGACGGAGGTGTCGGCTGTGCAGCAAAGACATCATCTAGCATGTCTCTAACCCCATCGTCCTCATAACCAGTGACGTGTTGTCGTATCACATCCTCTCTACCACGGTCCCGCTGGGCAAAGTTTATCGGTATATTAAAGTTGGGCATAAATCCATTCGTGCGAAGGTGCTTAGTCATCTCACTCTTATCTCTGTGGATACGTCTCTTACATTTGGCACACGGCATTTTGGCACCATCCTCATTGGACTACGGAATATCTCTTTCAAAAACACATCCGTTTTCTCGACCCACTCTGTTGTTACTTGATTCTGACGGAAAAACCCACTATACATCCACTGATTATCTGCCATCTCTGCTTTATTGGAAGCCACACAACAAAATTAAGGATTCATTTAAATTACCCACATCAATATTCTATTTTTTACAAGGTTGACGAGAAACGACATTTAATCCACCTACATCTCTAATAGGTAAAGATGGGTCCTAATCCCACCCGAGAATGTGTAGATTGAGTACGGTCCATGCTCTACCCCATTCCGAGACAAAATTTCGGCAGCACCTCCCCGCTGTTCTCCAAATACACGTCTCGGCAAAATGCCGAGAGAATGTGCATCCGGAGAATAACAGGGAGGCGCCGCCGAAATCCTTTCTTGGAACGGGGTAGAGCATGAACAACGTACCCAATCTACACATCCTCGGGCTGTCCGTGGAAAGCGCTGGACAATCCGAAAGAGCTGCGGTGATAAATATGCAATTGAATGCATATTTATCGATGCAACCCTTTCGGACGGGAGACCTAGGTTACGCGACTTGATGTGAAAATTCAATCTAGTTAAAAGAGGCTAGGAGGTGAAGGTGGATTCGTAGCTCACCCTCCGTTGTAGAGGAAGTAGTCAAGCAGCGGCAAGATCACGGACCAAACCCAGACGACGAAGGCTCCAGGGAGATGAATACCACAAAGCCTGTAAATTTTACCGAGTCAAAAAATTTGACGGCACCACATCACATAAAGCATTGACACTTCAAACTACGAAAAAAAATCATATTGCTAATGACATCTAGTCAAGGTTTTAGATCATCATGATACTTCAAATCCTAATTTTCATCAAGTGTCAAATTTTGTTCTTCAATTTTTTTAGCAAGATCATCATGATAAAATAACTACTCATCAGATACCAATTTTGTCAACATCAGAAAATGAAACTATAGCTATTTGACAACATCTCAAATATGCCAATTTTGTTCTTCAAATTTGACAACATTTGACAACATCACTAAGTTGACCAAAGCTATAACTAACCAATATACATCAATCCATCCATTCATCCATACAACATGCATCTATCACATAACAAGCAGTAAAAAAATGCAAAAAAATGAAAAAAAAAAGCTCACCGGGGCGGCCGTGGACGGTGAGGCAGGGGCGGCCGGGGCAGCAGCGAGCAGGGGGCGGCGGTGGAGGGCCGAGGCAGGGGCGGCCGGGGACGGGAGGGCCGGGCGTGCGGGCCGGCAGGAGCCGTGGCCGGCGCACGGTCGAGGGGAGGCCGGGGCGGTGTTGGGGTCGGGGGAGGTCGGGGCGGCGTAGCGCGGTCGGGGGAGGCCGAGGCGACGGCGGGTGGAGACGGCGACAGGGGAGGCAGGGGTGTGGACGGGAGGGACGGCGAGGAGACGACAGGTGGAGACGGCGGCTGGGACGGCAGGGGCGACGGCGGGTGGAGACGGCGATGGGGGAGGCAGGGGTGGAGTAGGCGGTGGCAGGCGGCGGGGCCGAATGCGGCGGCGGCGGATCGGGGTCGGGAGCGAGCTGGATCGGGGTCGGGGGCGAGCTGGATTGGGGTCAACGACTGGACGGGGCGCGCCCAGGGATGGATAAGGGCATATATTAATCATGCCACGTGGCATGTATGCCGACGGCTAAGCCATAGGCATAGGTATATTTCTTTTTTTTCAAATACACGTTCTTGAATTTTTTTGAATGATACATGGTATATAATTTTCTATATGGTATACATACTTTTTACATGCATGAACATTATTTAAAATGTACCATACATTTTCTTTAATGGTTTGAAACATTATTTTTAATTACATGATCCTTTTTTTATATTGTACAACAATTTTCTAAAATATCACGTATATTTTTTTCTGAACCAGATTTTTTCTATGGTCAGCAACATTTCTTTATGATATAATTATTTGCTAAATTGTACTAACAAAAAATTTACATTGTGTTAAAATATTTCGAAATAAATTGAGGGGGGCAACATTTCTTTATGATATAAATATTTTCGGTGGTCTCGTGAAGGGTGATACATAGGAGAGCAACTGATTGAGGGGTACCGTTACCGAGTACCTGATCCGGTAACTATGCGAGTGCCTGATCCATCTACTACCGTGTCATCGCCATCCGTGATGGGGGGCCACACCCCGGAGACGCGTACCGCCTCTTCGGACATGCCACCACACCACCCCGCATGTATGAGGGCCCGGTGCGACGCTCCGGTGGCATTTCTACCCCGCAGGACCCCCGTCCCGCCTAACCCTGTAGCGTTTGACCACGGGATCTATCCCTTTGACTTTGCACGGACGGGCTTTGACTAGTGGACCTTCCGACCCGGTTGTGTTAGGTCAGCCCATAGGAACACTTTGGAGCAACATCCGGGCCAGACCCACAGCAAGATCACGCGTCCGTTTCCCCCCTCCAGGTGCCGGCGCCGGCGCCGTCCGTGAGGGGGGGCACACCCCGGACACGTGCGTCGGGCGTTTGCAACCACCACAACACTTCCAAACTTGTGAGAGGCCGCCTACGCAAGATTTGGCGGCATGCTAGCCCCCGGAGGCCGCCGGCCACAGCCGTAGACGCGCGAAGGGCAATCCGCGTAGAGGGAATTTTTCGGATACTTCTCCATCACCAAAAATTATGAAAAAATATTATAGTTCCTATAGCACATGTGCACACGTCGTGCAAAAAAACTCATGATTTTATCGCGCTCCGAGTATTCAATAATATTCACGCCGCATCGTTACCGCAGAACGTCTACTACCGTGACGTCGTCGTCCGTGAGGTGGGGCCATGCCCCGGAGATGTGTGCCGCCTCTTCGGACATGCCACCACACCACCCCGCATGTATGAGGGCCCGGTGCGACGTTGTGGTGGCATTGCTACCCCCCTAGGGCCCCCGTCCCGCCTAACCCTGTAGCGTTTGACCACGGGATCTAGCCCTTTGACTTTGCACGGACGGGATTTGACCAGTGGACCTCTCCACCCGGTTTTGTTAGGTCAGCCCATAGGAACACTTCGGAGCAACATAGGGGCCAGACCCACAGCAAGATCCCCTCCGTGTAGACCCGACGCGTCCGTTTCCCCCCTCCAGGTGCCGGCGGTGGCGCCGTCCGTGAGGGGGGCCATGCCCCGGAGATGCGTGCCACCTCTTCGAACATGCCACAACACCACCTCGCATGTATGAGGGCCCGATACGACGCTCCGGTGGCATTGCTACCCCCCAGGGCCCCCGTCCCGCCTAACCCTGTAGCGTTTGACCAGGGATCTAGCCCTTTGACTTTGCATGGACGGGCTTTGACTAGTGGACCTCCCCACCCGGTTGTGTTAGGTCAGCCCATAGAAACACTTTGGAGCAACATCCGGGCCAGACCCGCAGTAAGATCCCCTCCGTGTAGACCCGACGCGTCCGTTTCCCCCCTCCAGGTGCCGGCGACGGCGCCGTCCGTGAGGGGGGGCACACCTCGGAGACGCGTGCCGGGCGTTTGCAACCGTCACAACACTTCCAGACTTGTGAGAGGCCGCCTACGCAAGATTTGGCGGCACCGCTCGTCAAGGGGGTCACACCGCTCTGTACAGAACCGAAAAATAATGTATGTATGCTTATTAACACGTACTATATGTAAGTTAGTCAAATAATAATATTTAAGAAAACATAAAATATAGCTATGAAAAAAAGAGAAAAAAAACCTATGCCGATGGCAAAGCCGTCGGCATAGCTGTGGCCAGGGCAGATGGTCGGCGCGCCGCGGATCAGTGATGTGGCATCTATGCCGACGGCAGCCGTCGGCATAGATGGTGGTCGGTGCGTCTCGGCCGTCGGCATAGATCGGACGCCGTTAGCCGCACGTCACGAGCGGGATCGCCGGGCCCGCAACTATGCCGACGGCCGCTGTAGGCGTAACTTGGGATAAGCCGACGGCTCGTCTGGGCTGACGGGGGCCGTCGGCATAGCTCGGGATAGCCCGACGGCTTTATTACGCCGACGGCCTGGACATGGCTGTCGGCATAGCCCAGACAAGGCCGACGGGGGCCGTCAGCATATATATGGCCGTCGGCATAGGGCCCTGTTCCCGTAGTGAGCACACGGACGGCGTGCATCATGGCGTCCCGCCCTACCGGCAGTCCCGGCAGGTTGGCGAGGCCGCCGATGAGCTCGCTGTAGCTGCTGCCGAACAGGAGGGGCTTGGACGTGGGGATCAGATGCTCGTGGCCTGGGAAGGCGTGCCAGTGGAGGCTCTCGTCGGTGAAGCCGGCCAAGGAGAGGTCGTGGGTCTGCATGGCCAGGGAGGTGTTTTCGGGGCTACCGCGTAGTGTCAGGATGGTAAGGGCGGCAGGTGGGTCGGCGGCGGCAGCAACTGCTCCTCCGTGCTCGCTGTTGCTGGCGGCGAGAGCGAGTAAGGGGAATAGGAGGAACGCTGCCATGGCTGCTGGGTGGGTTGGTTCATCTCTTATGGATAAGTACTCCAGTATATATGGAGTGTTGGCAACGCGCAGTAGCCGGTAGCTAGCTACCACACCGATCGCATTACCCAACTGCTACCACATAGTAGCTGATGCAATGAAAGTAGCGTGAATAGCACAGAAGAGTGTAAAAGAAAAGGCCAACCCATGAATTAATCCTCGTTATCTTTTTTCTTAAAAAAGAAACTCCGCGAGCATCACGTATTAAAGACGAGACTCGAACTATGGCGGGCTGGCTGGTACCTCAGCTGCCCAGCCAACGGATCAACGCCCGTCCTCGGTACAGAAGAGTGTGACTGGTCAGATGCCAGACGAGGCGGCCGTTTTGATCGGCCGTGCTCTGTCACCCATTGAAATGTCTATAAAGTGGAAGTAGCCTGAATAATGGCAGAAGACTGATGGGGTGGTCTTTTTGACCGGCCGTGCTCTAACCTGTTGTGCCCGCAGCAAGCGGGTGGTTCACTTCCAGCTTTTGCTGCACAAAGATTCCACTGATAACTACTCCCTCCGTTTTAAAATAGATGACTCAACTTTATATTAATTTTATACTAAAGTTGATATAAAGTTGAGTCATCTATTTTGAAACGAAGGGAGTACGTACGAACGAGATTTAATTTTGATTTGCTCAACTCGTCATCTATCAGCCAACGACCTGCCACATGTAAAGTACAAAGCGACACTCAAATATTCCATCGAGCAGCAATGCTCAAGTTTAAATGCATGACGCAAACTAGTTTAAAAAACAATAAAATGCATGTATTCATTACAATTTTAAAGAGCAAACTTTTGAATTTTGAGTGTATTTGTTCGGAAGGAGATAGAAATATATGTAAGTATACCTATACCCTACCAGACGTGGCGGCTATTTGGATGGGCCCGTACGTGCTCTGTCACCCATGTTCCAAATTGCTAGTGCAGTGTATGATAACAGCATGAATGGCAGAAGATCATTGTGACTAGCTTTTGCCTCTCAAGGATGCGATGATTTGATTTGCTGAAATCATCATCTATCAGCTAACGGGCGTGCAAAATTGCGATGAAATTTTCAAGATTTAAGTTTGTACCCAAGCATATATTTCTATCCCCGAAACTTCGAGCCAGATTCGAACTTATTTCAAGACAAGTTTGAATTTATTCAACATTCATTCAAATTTACTGCAATAACAATGTGATTAGTTCCACGATCAACAAACTATAACAATGACCATTTTCGCACCAACCATCTCATGACACCACATGAATGACGAGGTTCTTCCAGAGCAACGCCTTCATGAAGGAAGCAATGCTCGAGCCCCACCATCACCAAATCCAACCACCTAACGCCATAATCTAGATTTTCAACATGAAGAACCACTCCAAGCATATCTGAGCAATGTTCAACGAAAGAACAACGTAAAAACATCGCCATTGCTAGGTATAATTAAATTGGGTCGAACCTAGGCTTTCACCCCGGAGCTCGAGGTCAGGTGCTTAAGTAACATCAACAACGAGGTTACTTGTGTTGCCGGTACCTCTTTTCTGCAATCATAGCAGCTGCATTCGTTGTGCGGTCGCCGCTGCTGCACAACAATCCCTTTGCGTCAAGTCATTGATCATAGCATGCATGTCCCAGCCGAAGTCAACCACCAGATTTGAAGAGAGAAACCCTGATGAAGACCATCCAGTGGTCCCTACAATCTGCAGCAAGTTTGACGCCCCAGGCCGGTGTGGTCACCCAGGCCAACACTGATGGCACCTCGCAGCTATCTGTTTGGCCGCCGCATTAGCAACGACCATGTTACGGACTGGATTGACGGCAAAGTCAGTTGTCCATGCCAACATCGTATTACTTGCATTATGGATGAAGCAAGGGCAGCAGGAGTACCGTGCCGCATCTATAGCCACACCACAAACGAGCTCGACCCTGCATCCGACAACAACGGACCGCAAACAACCGCTCTGTTACCCGCACAGAGGAGTCATGCCCACGAGCCAGCCAAACAGAGAGCAGCGTCAGCGCTAGCAGATCATGAAGCCCAATCAGGATTCTGGAGGGGGGAGGGGGAGGTGCACTGAGGAGGCCTGTTGCTTGGGTGCCTAAAGAGTCACCGAGAGCAATCGGGGAGGCAACTCAGTTTCAATTCTGATTCTCAGGTTTTATTCTAAAAGAATAATAGGCTGGAACTCGAAATATATGCTCCGTCCGATCCTGATGTGTTGGGTTTTAGTCCTCGCAGGTGCGGCGCTCGGACGGATGACGACACTTCTTCATTAAGCCATTCTTTCGGGCTTCGATCCTCCTCAAGTTCATCCGCCGTGACGGATTAGACGAAGTTTCTTTCCTTCCTTTCTATAGGAAATGACTGATGTTGCTAAGTCACCTTAACTGCTCTTGCGTCATCTCTTTTCCAATTCTTGTTGTATGGCTCAATTGCATCCGATTGCCAACTCCTAGGGGTGATGAGGTTAGGATTTCTCGTTGTGCATATGTAGTGGCATGATTTGGTGTCAGGCTTTTTAGTTCGATTCAAGGATTTAACGGCGACAACTATGGCTCTGGGGTGCTGGTCCTTAGTGGGACGTCCACGAAGACTTCCTGGCAGTCATCGAGAAAGTTAGGCCGGCTCTGGTATGGGAGCGGAGGGAGCGTCGCGTCGGCTGCTCATTCTGGTGGCGACAATGGTCGTTTGGTGGTTCATGGACTTCGATGTAACTTTTACTTCTCTCTCTCTCTCTCTCTCTCTCTCTCTCTCTATATATATATATATATATATATATATATATATATATATATATATATATATATATATAGGGCCTAATGATGCATTTTTCAAGACTTAACTTTAACCAGATGTAAGAGAAATAATATATGGCATGCAAGTTACACAAAGCATACCGTTGAATTAGTACGTGAAAGGAGATTCTAATAATAGTCAAAATTAGCATCGAAAAACACATTAGGCCTTATATATATATATATATATATATATATATATGGATGGATGGAGGGAGTATGTTCCATGTTCTTTGTACTTTGAAATCTTTATAATAAATCTGATCTTTTAAAAATAAAATGCCAATGTAATACATGATTGTTCACTGCATGATGCACGTGATTCTACCGTACCGGTCTGCTCAGGCAGATGCTATTGCATGATTTTCGGATTACCAAGCCGTAAACAAACAACCATGTTACATTGCATGATTCGCCTCACTTTGCATAGTACGAAGCAACCAAACTGGAAACACTTACGGAATAGATAGTGATAAAAACTTGCTAATACGTAGGAGTACGATCGACCAAAGACTGACCCCAGATCACTTCAAAGTTCAGACGCATTAACTTGCACACTAGCGACGATTTTCCGGACAACTAATACATGATAGGAGGCGAATCTCAAGATGAAGGGTTGAGTTATGCTCGATGTTATAGTCCGCCCGTTTGAGTCCATCCTCCAATTGCCTTCCGCAATACTTGAGCCGTTGGATTCTCGGGTGAAGGCCCTCCACTGGGTGAATCTTCTCCTTGACACTGTGAATGGTATCTGAGCTCTCAACGGCAAACACCAAGGCCCTTTCCTGTCAACGTCCGGATAAGGATCCGCATCAGTCCAGATCGGAAGTAAAGGACTAGGTCCAGAGTGGATCCATCCTCGATGTCATAATAGGCCAAAGTACGGCCACCCTCGAGTGTCTTCTTGTTAAAGACCAGGCGCTGCTGGGCAGGGTCAGTGCTGTACTCATCGTTAATTTTCGCCTTGACACAGTCGACAGTATCCGATCTCCTAGCGTAGAGCCAGTTGTCCAGCCCGTTGATGTTGATTTGCATCATTTCATCAAGGCGGCGACGAAGGTTAAGAGTGGATCCATCCTGGACGCCATAATCAGCCAAAGTAAGGCTGTCCTTCAGTTGCTTTCCGTCGAAGATTAGGCGCAGTTTTTTTTTTAGAAAAGGAGGATGACCCCGGCCTCTGCATCTGGGCGATGCATACGGCCACTTTATTAATTATTCTTACAAAACCTTATAAAATAATACAACAGTAAGACTAAAGCCGCCGTCTAAGCCACTCTATCCAGTTGATGAAGGGGCGCAGATAGTCTGGGCCTAATACCAAACAGGCATCGCAGCCAAACCTAACATCTAAGACCTGAGATCCCATTCAGGACGCCTGCCGGGCATGGGTCTCACCGGTCCGGCGTGCACTCAGAGGCCGCCGCCACCAACTTCCACCGCTCTTTCTTCAGAACTGTACTAATGCATCAACCTTGCTCGCTCCAGCTATCGTCGACGCCACCACGGCGCCCAACGGCACCTCCTCCCTGCGCGCAAACATCTGAGAACGTCGCGGTCGCCACTGATACACCTCAGCACCATGCTGCCAAGTACCACCAGCCGACACAGCTTGAAGTCTTTGGAAGATCTGTCGTGCGTAGCACCTGCCGACCAGGCATGACAAAGCGTAGCACCTGTCGGTCAGGCATGACTTGACATCTCCACCGAAGCTCTCCGTGCAAGATGAAGCCGCTCCACCTCCAGCCTCTCTGAACGGGACCCCAGGAAGACACGGCGAAGAGTTGGGCACAACAATCACCACAAGAGCCGGACCAGCCGACCGCCATGGCGAAACGACACCACTAAAGAGAACCGCCGCCATCAGGAACGCCAAGAACGCGCTGCAGCTGTCCCACCTCCCCGCGGACCCAAAGCGGCGCCTTCAAGAAGGTGACGGAGCCGGGCACCACTGCAGCCCAACCAAAGTTGTGGGTTTTCACCCGGGAGCAGAGGGAGGACGAGGGGGAGGGAGCTGGATCTTGAAGCCGCCTTCAAGAAGGAAATAGCTCCTCGGGCGCCGCCGGCGTCGTGGCCGCCGCAGCCGGCCAAGAAGTTACTCCGATCCAGAGATCCCAACCCCACATCCGCGCAGTCCGCCACCGGATCCGGCCGGATTGACGAGGAGGAAGCAGCAGCACGGGGGCGCCGTCTTCAAATCTGGCGAAGGAGAGCAGATGTGGATCCCTCCACGTGGCGCCCGCATCCACCGCCAACTCGCCGCCCGCGCGGCCGAGAAGATGCGATCCATAACTCCGGCGAGCGCCTCCCGCCTTCCGGACGACGCCGACCTCACCAGCAGAGGCCGCCGCCTCAAACCCGAGGCCCGGGCCGGACGGATCTGGTGGACCCGATCCATGTGCCTGCCCGAGCGCGAGAAGCTCCCCGCCGCCACCGTCCTTGGCTGCGCCCAGGGCCTGCCCGGCGCTAGCCTCTGGCAGCGGCGAGGACAGGAGGATCGTGTGACGACGAGGGGCGGCGGCGCGAGATCGCCCCCGTGTCGCCCTAGCGGGGCGACGTGGGGGTTGATCCTGAATCTCTGCCTTGACAACATTGATGGTATCTAATGGATCGACCTGCAGGGGGAACTTGCCATCAAGGGTCTCCACAGAAATCTCAATTCCTCCACGGAGGCGGAAGACAAGACGAAGGGTTGACTCCTTTTGGATGTGGTAGTAGGCCAAGGTGTGATCATCCTCCAGCTGCTTGCCACCAAATATGAGGCGCTGCTGATCTGGAGGGATACCCTCCTTGTCATGAATATTAGCCTTCACATTGTCAACAGTATCTGAACTCTCAACATCTAGAGCGATTGTCCTGCCAGTGGTTGTCTTCACAAAGATCTGCATCTGAAACGAGAATACCAAACATCAGTGATTTTTGAAGAACAATATTGTTCTGTGGATTTCAAGAGCCAACAAATGCCAAATGAATAGAACATCACTAAATGCAACAGATAATATACAACTACAATCTACAAGTCAGGCCGTGACAAATTGATAGGTACGGTTTTTTTTTGGAAAAGGGGTGCAACCCCGGCCTCTGCATTAGAATGATGCATGCGGCCACATTTATTAAAAAATTGATAGATACGGTACTGCAGAGAATAAATGACCAATGTGAACATTCAACAATGTTATTGATTTGATTGCTTCGCATATATAAAGCAAAATTAAAAGATCAAGTATTGATATCTAATGCAGATGTGTTGGCTTTTGATCGTTGCTAGATCAAATCTCCCAGAAGCAGCACGTATGTGCAAGCTGACCAAACAAGCAACCAAGCGAGCTAGAAGGTTGATTGATCAGCAGTGCATACCCATGTAGCCGATACTTGACGTACGTGCGTGAGCTTGTAGAGTCCAGCTAGACTGGATCGATTCGAGCAATCGTTCTTGGCGAAACTCTTACGGCAACTAGCGACACGGAAAGCTGAATTGATTTGATGGCCACAGGCTCGTGTTGAGCCTGTTGAATACTTTGTATTGCTCTTTTTCGTTGTGATTTTCTGATTACAAGGAGCATCCCTGGGGTGCTTTTTATACACGTCCATAAGGGGCTATGAAAATAGACTAGACTAGGAATTCTAATACTACTTGGACTCGTACTTACTTTTTTTCCTAATCCTACGTGTACTGAGGCAACGTGGTTAACTTCTACAAGATGGGCTCTCTTTCTTCTTTTAGACAGAAATCAAACAGTCACAATTTTGTTATTCTGCGTTTACAATCCTATCAGACCAGCCAGATATACTTTGTGGACCATTAGTTGCCCCATGTAATCCAAGGATGTGAACCATTGATAAGTACTTTTTTTTTGAAAAGGGGGGTAATCCCCGGCCTCTGCATCAGATCGATGCATACGGCCTCTCTTATTAACCAAATAAAGAGGTTCTGAACAGAAGTCTTACAAACAAAGGAATAAAGGCAGCCTATAGCTCACATAGAGCCTCGACTGAAAGGCAAAAATGAGATAAGCCACAAACCGGCTGGCATAATATAAGGAAGGTAAACTAGATGCCTATCCTATTACATGATCGCCATCCAAACCGGTTGAAGATATCCCGCGCTACCGTCTCCCACCAGACAGATCCAGTAACCAAACGCTCCCTGGCCTCCGTCGGAGTGAGTAAGGACCAAGTACGGATCAGTGCCGTAGCTCGGAACAACACCTGCAAAAAATGAGTATTTGTTGTCCTGTTAAAAACCAAATCATTCCTGCAATTCCAAATTGCCCATAATAACGCACATACTCCTACACGAATGTGTCTGGCCGTTTCGGGCTCCATCCCAAGCAGCCACGCCCTAAATAACGTGTTTACCGATCTCGATGGAGTAATATTAAAGGCAATTTGCACGGTGCGCCACAACCCTTGTGCCAATGGGCAATCAAAGAATAAATGCTTGATAGTCTCATCCCGATCACAGAAGCTACACCTAGTAGATCCTGTCCAGTTGCGCTTAACTAGGTTGTCCTTTGTAAGAATAACTTGTTTATGCACAAACCACATAAACACTTTAATCTTCAAAGGAACCTTAACGTTCCAGACTTCCTTGGACGTAGGTATCACGGATGAATTAATAATATCAATATACATCGACTTGACCGTGAAGACCCCAGTTTTAGTTAGTTTCCAACACAACTGGTCGGGCTGAGAATTTAGCTGCACATCCATCAGCCTACGGACCAAGTGAAGCCATGCTTCCCATCTAGGTCCAACAAGCACTCTCCTAAACTGTATATTGAGGGGAACAGACTGCATCACTGTGGCCACAAGAGCATCCCTACGCTGAACAATACGATATAGTGTTGGATATTGTGAAGCCAAAGGCGTGTCACCCAGCCACGTATCCTCCCAGAATCGCGTGTCATCTCCATTNCAACACCTGCAAAAAATGAGTATTTGTTGTCCTGTTAAAAACCAAATCATTCCTGCAATTCCAAATTGCCCATAATAACGCACATACTCCTACACGAATGTGTCTGGCCGTTTCGGGCTCCATCCCAAGCAGCCACGCCCCAAATAACGTGTTTACCGATCTCGGTGGAGTAATATTAAAGGCAATTTGCACGGTGCGCCACAACCCTTGTGCCAACGGGCAATCAAAGAATAAATGCTTGATAGTCTCATCCCGATCACAGAAGCTACACCTAGTAGATCCTGTCCAGTTGCGCTTAACTAGGTTGTCCTTTGTAAGAATAACTTGTTTATGCACAAACCACATAAACACTTTAATCTTCAAAGGAACCTTAACGTTCCAGACTTCCTTGGACGTAGGTATCACGGATGAATTAATAATATCAATATACATCGACTTGACCGTGAAGACCCCAGTTTTAGTTAGTTTCCAACACAACTGGTCGGGCTGAGGATTTAGCTGCACATCCATCAGCCTACGGACCAAGTGAAGCCATGCTTCCCATCTAGGTCCAACAAGCACTCTCCTAAACTGTATATTGAGGGGAACAGACTGCATCACTGTGGCCACAAGAGCATCCCTACGCTGAACAATACGATATAGTGTTGGATATTGTGAAGCCAAAGGCGTGTCACCCAGCCACGTATCCTCCCAGAATCGCGTGTCATCTCCATTACCAACAATACATTTCGTTCTGTTAAAGAAAGCGGCTTTAACCCTCATTAGCCCTTTCCAGAACGGCGAATCTGTAGGTCTCATAGTGACTTGGGATAAAGTCTTTGAGTACAGATATTTACTACGTAAAATCTGCGCCCAAGTTGCCTCTGTCTCAGAAGACAACTTAAACAGCCACTTACTCAGGAGGCATTTATTTTTGACTTCAAGATTTTCAATACCAAGTCCTCCTTGGTCCTTTGGTCTGCAGATAATATCCCATTTGGCCAATGTGTACTTCCTCTTAGACTCATCACTCTGCCAGAAGAAGCGAGAACGATAAAACTCTAGTCTTTTCCTCACCCCAACTGGTACTTCGAAGAAAGATAGCAGAAACATAGGTAAACTCGTGAGCACCGAGTTAATCAGAATCAACCGGCCTCCATAAGACATGAGTTTTCCTTTCCAACATCTTAGTTTCTTCTCAAATCTATCCTCGATGCACTTCCACTCAGCATTCGTTAACTTACGATGGTGTATTGGAATACCGAGATAAGTGAAAGGAAGAGACCCACTCTCACACCCGAACAATTGTGTATAAGCTTCCTGTTCGTCTTTGGCTCTACCAAAACAGAACAACTCGCTTTTATGAAAATTAATCTTCAGCCCAGACAATTGTTCAAAAAGGCATAATACTAGCTTCATGTTCCTCGCTTTGGCCAAATCATGTTCCATAAAAATGATTGTATCATCAGCGTATTGCAGGATGGATAAACCACCATCAACCAGATGAGGCACCACTCCCTCCACCTGACCGGCCTCTTTGGCCCTCCCAATCAGGATCACTAACATATCAACCACAATATTGAACAGAATGGGCGACATAGGATCGCCCTGTCTCAGACCCTTGTGCGTTCGGAAATAGTGGCCTATATCATCATTGACTTTAATGCCAACACTCCCTTTTTGCGTGAACGTTTCCACCTGTTGTCTCCAGCGCTCATCAAATCCCTTCATTCGTAAAGCTTGCTGGAGGAACGGCCATTTGACTTTATCATAGGCCTTCTCGAAATCGACTTTGAAAATAACCCCATCTAGTTTTTTCGTATGAATTTCATGAAGTGTGTCATGTAGGACCACAACCCCCTCGAGGATGTTCCTATCCGGCATGAAAGCCGTTTGCGAAGGTTGAACTACAGCGTGCGCTATCTGAGTGAGCCTGATCGTGCCAACCTTGGTAAATATTTTGAAACTGACGTTGAGTAGGCAGATAGGCCGGAATTGTTCAATTTTCACGGCATCTGTTTTCTTAGGCAACAACGTTATCTTTCCAAAATTAAGTTGGAACAGCTGCAAGTGTCCCGAGAACAAATCATGGAACACGGCATCAGGTCCCCTTTGATAATATGCCAACACTTCTTGTAAAACTCAGCCGGGACACCATCCGGCCCCGGAGCCTTATTGCATTTCATCTTGGCAATAGCCTCGAAAACTTCCTTCTCCGAGAAAGGGGCAGTTAACACATCGTTCTCCACAGAAGAAAGCTGAGGGATATCGCTAACCCTAGACTCATCCAGGGATACACAGCTCTCCTCTGGTGGTCCAAACAACCTTTTGTAATATTCAGTAATGTATGTTTTCAGGTTGTCCTGGCCAACTATTGTACCCTCATCTTGCTCCAGCTGGAAGACCCTCTTCTTCCTGTGCTTGCCATTAGCAATCATGTGGAAGAACTGGGTGTTCGCATCCCCCTGGACAACTTTTCTCACCTTTGCCCGCAATGCCCACTTTAATTCTTCCTCACGGAGCAGTTCCTTCAGCCTCATCTCAGCCTAATGCTTAATATGAAGCTCAGTGGGTAACAGAACCGTAGTTTCTGCTTTTACATCTAATGTTTGTATAAGTGAAAGGAGTCGTTCCTTCTCGACCTTATACACTCCACCTAGATGTTTAGCCCACCCACGAAGGAAGCTACGGAGATGCCTAATCTTGTTCTGCCACCGCTCAATGGCACTTCTTCCTCCTACATCTTTAGCCCATTCTCTGGCAACAAGATCNATGCTTAATATGAAGCTCAGTGGGTAACAGAACCGTAGTTTCTGCTTTTACATCTAATGTTTGTATAAGTGAAAGGAGTCGTTCCTTCTCGACCTTATACACTCCACCTAGATGTTTAGCCCACCCACGAAGGAAGCTACGGAGATGCCTAATCTTGTTCTGCCACCGCTCAATGGCACTTCTTCCTCCTACATCTTTAGCCCATTCTCTGGCAACAAGATCCAAAAATCCTTCTCGTTCAAACCACGCCATCTCAAAAGAGAAAACATTTTTGTTACCCGAGTAGGTAGCCCCACCAGAATCGAGCAACAAAGGCGTGTGATCAGAGATCCCGCGAGAGAGCGCCTGAACAGTTACCACGGGAAACTTCTGTTCCCAAGCAACACTAGCCAGAACCTGATCCAACTTCTCGTACGTTGGATTTGGCATCGCATTAGCCCATGTGAACTTCCTACCTGAAAGCTCAATTTCTCTCAAATCTAAGCTTTCAATAATGGTATTAAACATAAATGACCATCTCCCATCGAAATTGTCATTATTCTTTTCATCGCGTCTTCTAATTATGTTGAAATCACCCCCAACCAGAATTGGTAACTGCTCAGACCCACAGACTCTAACAAGGTCTGCCAGGAAATCTGGTTTGAACTCGGCCTGCGCTGCCCCGTACACCGCTACCAAAGCCCAGTCAAAACCATCCTGTTTGGACCGCACCCTGAACTTAACAGCAAAATCCCCCATGACCACACTTCTAACTTCAAGAGAGTCACATCTAACACCCAGTAAGATTCCCCCCGACCTGCCTCTCGGCGGCAGACAATGCCAGTCAAACTCAATCCCTCCCGACAAGGTATTGAGAAATTGAGGTGAGAAATTTGCTCTACCCGTTTCCGACAGGGCAATAAAGTCCAAGCTATGCTCAATAGATGCCTCCGCAAGGAACCTCCTTTTAGCCAAGTCCTTAAGACCTCTGCTATTCCAAAAGATCCCTCTCATATGTCATCATGAAATTTTTTAGCCGTGCGAATCCTAGCACTCCTACGGACTGCGGACATCGGGTAAGTTTTGCGCTTCCACTTGCGCTTAGGGCTGGTCGTGCCCTCCCGGTCCAAAGTGCCCGTAACCGATGGATTATGTACTTCCATCCCGATATTCTCATCCTCCTCCTCCGGCTCCTGGAGGGGCGGTGCTAGATCATCACAAAAATTATCAAGAACTCGAACTCCCAAGGCATCAATCTCAGAGTCATTCATAGGTTTGACCGCAGCTAAATTACGAATTACTTCTAAAGCCCTCTCGGCTTCTAGATCTAGCAAATCGTTAACAGAATTAGTAACTTCACCCTCATCTCTACCAAGTGAAATTCCTAATTGTTGTGCCTTATCCATAATTTGATCATGCGAGAAATGCATAATAGTATTGGAAGTATTAACGGACATACCAGTAGTGACTTGGACTTCACGAAGCTTGGCCGCCCTCACGGCACAGCGCTGCTGCATGTCGTCCACCTCCGGATGGCTCTGAAGCCGACAACTCATACGTCGACCCTCAGCTGCCTGATCCGGGATCCCGCCAAACATAATGACCTCCTCCCGCGAGAAATTATCCGGAGAGCGACCGCCTGTCACTCCCCGAACATCCACCCGGTCGCCATTACCAGGTGAGAGCGCCAAGTCCAGCACTGGGGAGGCGAAGGCCACCTGCCCCCTCCCCCCATCCACCCCGGACCGCCTGTCCGGAGTGCACGCCGCAGTCCCGATCAGGGCGCCCCCCTCGGGCACCGAGGCAGACGGGAGCATTGAGGCCACCTGCCCCACGCCCTCCTGCCGAACCTGCGCATCCGGAGACTGAGGGGGGCCTCCAAAGAACCCAGATCCGGACCCCCAGATGAGATCGGACCCCCCGCCTGCACCACAGCCCCGTCACCACACGCCGATGTAGTCAAGTCAATATCCAACCTCGCTCCCCCACCCGAAGCCTCCACACCCGCAACCTCAAAATCCAGCGCCGGTAAAGAATACTCAAACTCCTCAATAGACTCCACCCGCTCACTCCACAGTCTCGGAGGAGCGGACGCAGGACCAAAGGAACCAAATCGCAAAGTGGTCGACGGCACAGACGCTNCACAGTCTCGGAGGAGCGGACGCAGGACCAAAGGAACCAAATCGCAAAGTGGTCGACGGCACAGACGCTCCAGGCGCCGTCCCTCCTCCTGCAGCCTTACTCGTCGGCTCCGGCCTCTTGGCCATCTCACTCACAGAATCATCGGCCATTTTTTCCTTACCAGCTGTATCATCGTCACCTTCACTCATGTCATCACCAGTGGCAGCTGGAGCCTCGGCGAAGAGGCTATCATCCTCAAACTGAATCTCAAGAGTGTATACCTGCCCTCGATAAGCCCACTTAACCATGTCGGGCACATAGTCGATGTCTAGAATACTGACCAACAGGCGAGCAATCCCATGAGCTCGAGTAAAATCCATATCGACTCGCTCGGTCTTACCCACCATAATACCTAGACTAGCAACCACCCCGGCATCCCGCAGTAACTCAGACGGAGCCCCCGAAAAGCGCAACCAGGCCTGGATAAGGGGTGTACCCTGGGGCTCAACCAGCTTCCACTCCTGGAACTCAAGTATGGCCTCTGTACCTAGGACCTTACACATCCCAAAGCTCAGCAACCTCTGTAAGTCCTCCACAGTTGGGAACTGAACCCTGAAAATGTTGGTCTCCAGCCTGACAAGCTCCCAATGGAAGTCACCTGGTGCCAGCTCCCGGAGACGCTGAATAATCTGAGCCTCAGACACTTGCCCTTTAGTCCCTTTCACTATCCCAGTTGTCGTAGTGTGCTCCTCCTGAGGAACCTCCCTCTCAGTCGGTGACTCAAAAAAAGTGAGTTCAGAACAAAAGACACCATATGTCATGAGGCTCGGTCTCTGCTCCCGCACCATCGGACACACTCCAGACTCGTGTGCAGGCTTACCACAAGAATCACAAAGAACAGCCACGCACTCAGCAATAAAATGACCCTTATCGCCACATCTATAACAAAGCATTCTTTCCTTTTTCTTAGCAAACTTTGCAGCCCTGTCGACCTCAGACCTGTCAGAGCCGTCCGCCGACATAACCTGAGTCTCGGCGTCGACCGGAGCCTCCACAGCGGCCGGTTCCGTCAGCACCTCCATCTCCTGGCAACCCAAGTCAGTCTCCTCAGCAATAGCCTCGACTACCGTCTCAACCGTAGTATGATGTTGTCTTGGACGGTACCGACCCCCTCGGCCTCCTCGGCCACGATAGCCACGGAACCCGCCTCGGTTACGATTAGCTGGCCCAGTCGCCCCTTCGACAAAACCACCAGACGGCCCCAAGAAAGGCCTCTCAGCCGAACCATCACTCTGCCAGGCATATCCCCGTCCGCCACCCGTAGACGAGGATCCCCGGTGCTGTCCATCACCATATGCATTGTAACCGTCGTCACCCCACTGTCCTCGAGGTACCGCTCGAACCTCCGCCTTAGCCGGAACCGGAGGTGGCTGAGCCTGCTGCAGCACCGGCGTCGCCGCATCACTGACTTGCCTAGCCACAAAGTGCGGCGGTCTAGCTCCCACCTGCACCACAGGGGGCAGGCCATGGGCACCCAGAGGCGGCCTTGCCAGTGCACCTCGGCCCGCAGCAACTCCAGTCGTCGACACCGTCGGCCTAGGGCCACCACGCCCCGCCGCGGTGATCACCGGCGCGGCCGGGCGGAACCCAGCCGTAGCAGCCACACCACAGCCCGCTGAAGCGACCTTAGCCCCGCCCACTGCAGCTCGTTGGCTGCCGGCAACACGCCCCGCAGCAGGATCCGATCGCTGGGGTGGAGGCGCGCCACCACGGCCGGCGACCAGCGGCACGCCGGCGCCGCCGCCACCTGTGCCCGCAGGGGCGCCGCCGCCGCTGCGACCAGGAGCCGGCGCCTGCGAAGGCCCTCCGCGGCCCGCCGCGCCCGGAGGAACCCCAGTAGCCGCGCCCGGAAGAACACCACGTCCCGCCATCCCCAGTAGGGGAGGTATTCGAGCAGCCCTCCCTCCGCCGCGATCGACAAAGCACGGTCGTCCGCCTCTGTGCCGAACCCTAGCTCGAACCGACGTGTGCATGGGGGTGTAGATGTTGGCTGTGGACCAGACCGGGCCTCATACCCAGCTTCCAGAAGCCCAAACTCTAACTCGGCCGGTTCACACAGAACCGGCCCACCCACCACACGACCGAATTCACGGCCCATCAATTCATTCAAACGAGCGATCCTGTGATCGCGGATCTGAGCGCTGCGGTCGATCGCCGGCGCCGGCACCGTGGCCGCCGACGACCTCCGAGCCTTCTTTCTCCTCACTATCTTCCATGAATTATCAGTGATGAAATCGGAAAGAATAGGTTTAGGAAGACACACCTTCGGAATCGGGCCTTTCCACGGCCGGCTCGCAGTAGCGGATGCAGGACTCCGACAATGCATATTCAGATTGCAAAAAGAATGGGTTCAAGTAAATATTCACAATGTAAACCGGTAACCATTCCAATTTTTGGTTTCCAAACTATCAATGAGTATCCTCTAAAATTGCAAGATAATTCGATTTTAAATGAATAGAGTTGATGATGTCTTTGACCTTCTTTACATCACACCATATGTGCAGTCATCACTAATTTTGGTTAACAACAAACACGATATATGTACTATGGATCACAGTTTGCACGATTTGTTTTATCCAATGATCAAAAGGTTTTATTTCTGCATATGAAGAGATGGGCCAACTACGGATCGATAAGCATTATTCATTCATTAAATAACTTTTCTGGTTACAAGGAACGGAAGAGGACGCCATCGGAAGCAGATGGGATTCATGGGAAGGAGGAGAGTTGGGGTTTTAATAAGAGGGTGGGAGATGAGTGGTCAACTTGGTTGGTGATCTCTCACCGCCCCAGAACGAAACGAAACGCTTTAGCTTCATACATGCAGACCGCAGTGCCACAGCTTGTCCTGCCGTTTGGCAAACAAACTGTCCAATTTTCTTCGTTGGGAGAAAAAGCAGTCAATTTAGCCACATAGGAATTCAATTGCTCTTCTACCTAGAGCCAAAAGTAACATAGTAACAGCCGAGTTATTTTGCTAAGGGTCGTCCATGTTGATATGCCCTAGTTATCGATTCAGTCAGAATAAATAAATAAACCTAAATGCTGAAAAGTGCAGCTCTCGCGAGCACACCCTCGCTCCACCGCCGGATCGAATCAATCGCGCAGCGTACGCCCAGGTGTTACCAGGTCGGATCGAACCGCCGCAAGCTGCGATCGAGCATGTCATTTTGTAGTGGCGGGTCCCACAAGGAGGCACGTTCTCCTCTTTCCTCGGCAGACCCTTCGAAATCACAAGTGGATAGAGGGAGGGGAGGGAGCGGGGGTAGGCGGTGCCGTGCGGTTGGCACATTCCACCTAAATCCACCCGCTGGTTCGCGGCGACAGCGGAATCCGCCGGAGATGGGACGTGTCAGAGGGGGTGGATGGGTCTCTCGAAGCAAGCCCAAAGGGGGAGCAGAGGCGGGCGTGGAGCGGCACGCACGTGCGGAGAACGAGCATTTGGGCCGGCTCATATGCACCCATATTTTTACATAATTTTTATATACAAATCTAAACATGGCCCGAAGTCTAACTCACATAGTTTACAACCAAATAAAAATCACATAGGTTACGAACCAAATGAAAAGAGACCACCAACGCTGGCAAGAGCGGCCATCAGGTGCGGCGTGCAGCTGGGGGAGGTGTGTGGGTGCGGGCGGCGGCCTGGGTAGCGTCTGCTACTTATTGAGCTTCCATTGGGTTTTTTTCTTGAAGAGGAAAGTGTGATGTAGCAAAGTAGAGGTAATTAGTTCCCTCAGTTAAGAACCAAGGTATCAATTCAGTAGAAGGAACACACAAGTCATCAATGGTTGCACCTACACAAACAAACAAATACTTGCACCCAACGCGATAAAGGGGTCATTAGTCCCTTCACAGTTATTTGCAAGGATGAGATCTGATAGAGATAGGTATAAAAGATAAACAAAAATACAAAATAAATTAAAGGTAAATAACTTGCAGAAAGGTATTTTTTGGTTTTTGTTTTTATAGATCTGAAAATAATATGATAAAAATATACCCGAGGGCCATAGTTTTCACTAGAGGCTTCTCTCTTGAAATAACACATACGGTGGGTAAACAAATTACTGTTGAGCAATTGATAGAAAAACGCAAAGTTATGGCGATATCTAAGGCAATGATCATGAATATATGCATCACGTCCGGGACAAGTAGACCGACTCCTGCCTGCATCTACTACTATTACTCCACACGTCGACCGCTATCCAGCATGCATCTATTGTATTAAGTTAACAAGAACGGAGTAACGCCTTAAGCAAGATTACATGATGTAGAAGGATAGATCTAATCAGTATGAAATAAACCCATCTTTTTACCCTTAATGGAAAGAGTACAAATACGTGGCTCGCTACCCCTTCTG
The DNA here is from genome assembly GCA_904067115.1 of Aegilops sharonensis. NCBI lineage: Eukaryota > Viridiplantae > Streptophyta > Magnoliopsida > Poales > Poaceae > Aegilops > Aegilops sharonensis. The sequence goes on along the minus strand of LR880969.1, from coordinate 824,703,944 downwards.
TCACTGTGTGAGGACATCGCAAGATTGAACCCAAAACAAAGCACCTCTGTCATTGCAAGAAAAATCAATCTAGTTGTCCAAACCAAATCAAGATCGGACAAAAATACAAAGCTATCTTAATCATGCATAAAAGAGTCAGAGAAGACTCAAATAATATTAATAGATAATCTGATCATAAATCCACAATTCATCGGATCTCAACAAACGCACTGCAAACAAAGATTACATTGAATATATCTCCAAGAACATTAAGGAGAACATTGTATTGAAGATCAAAGAGAGAGAGAGAGAGAGAGAGAGAGAGAGAGGGGGGGGTGAGAGAGGCAGCGAGAGAGAGAGAGAGAGAGAGAGAGAGAGAGATCGAGGGGGGGGAGAGAGAGAGAGAGAGAGAGCGAGAGAGCGAGAGAGAGAGAGAGAGAGAGAGAGAGAGAGATCGAGGGGGGGGAGAGAGAGAGAGAGAGAGAGCGAGAGAGCGAGAGAGAGAGAGAGAGAGAGAGAGAGAGAGATCGAGGGGGGGGAGAGAGAGAGAGAGAGAGAGCGAGAGAGCGAGAGAGAGAGAGAGAGAGAGAGAGAGAGAGATCGAGGGGGGGGAGAGAGAGAGAGAGAGAGAGCGAGAGAGCGAGAGAGAGAGAGAGAGAGAGAGAGAGAGAGATCGAGGGGGGGGAGAGAGAGAGAGAGAGAGAGCGAGAGAGCGAGAGAGAGAGAGAGAGAGAGAGAGAGAGAGATCGAGGGGGGGGAGAGAGAGAGAGAGAGAGAGCGAGAGAGCGAGAGAGAGAGAGAGAGAGAGAGAGAGAGAGATCGAGGGGGGGGAGAGAGAGAGAGAGAGAGAGCGAGAGAGCGAGAGAGAGAGAGAGAGAGAGAGAGAGAGAGATCGAGGGGGGGGAGAGAGAGAGAGAGAGAGAGCGAGAGAGCGAGAGAGAGAGAGAGAGAGAGAGAGAGAGAGATCGAGGGGGGGGAGAGAGAGAGAGAGAGAGAGCGAGAGAGCGAGAGAGAGAGAGAGAGAGAGAGAGAGAGAGATCGAGGGGGGGGAGAGAGAGAGAGAGAGAGAGCGAGAGAGCGAGAGAGAGAGAGAGAGAGAGAGAGAGAGAGATCGAGGGGGGGGAGAGAGAGAGAGAGAGAGAGCGAGAGAGCGAGAGAGAGAGAGAGAGAGAGAGAGAGAGAGATCGAGGGGGGGGAGAGAGAGAGAGAGAGAGAGCGAGAGAGCGAGAGAGAGAGAGAGAGAGAGAGAGAGAGAGATCGAGGGGGGGGAGAGAGAGAGAGAGAGAGAGCGAGAGAGCGAGAGAGAGAGAGAGAGAGAGAGAGAGAGAGATCGAGGGGGGGGAGAGAGAGAGAGAGAGAGAGCGAGAGAGCGAGAGAGAGAGAGAGAGAGAGAGAGAGAGAGATCGAGGGGGGGGAGAGAGAGAGAGAGAGAGAGCGAGAGAGCGAGAGAGAGAGAGAGAGAGAGAGAGAGAGAGATCGAGGGGGGGGAGAGAGAGAGAGAGAGAGAGCGAGAGAGCGAGAGAGAGAGAGAGAGAGAGAGAGAGAGAGATCGAGGGGGGGGAGAGAGAGAGAGAGAGAGAGCGAGAGAGCGAGAGAGAGAGAGAGAGAGAGAGAGAGAGAGATCGAGGGGGGGGAGAGAGAGAGAGAGAGAGAGCGAGAGAGCGAGAGAGAGAGAGAGAGAGAGAGAGAGAGAGATCGAGGGGGGGGAGAGAGAGAGAGAGAGAGAGCGAGAGAGCGAGAGAGAGAGAGAGAGAGAGAGAGAGAGAGATCGAGGGGGGGGAGAGAGAGAGAGAGAGAGAGCGAGAGAGCGAGAGAGAGAGAGAGAGAGAGAGAGAGAGAGATCGAGGGGGGGGAGAGAGAGAGAGAGAGAGAGCGAGAGAGCGAGAGAGAGAGAGAGAGAGAGAGAGAGAGAGATTGTATTACATCGAATAGATCTCTAAGAACAGCGAGTGTGATATTGTATTGAGAAACAAAGAGAGAGAATAAGCCATCTAGCTACTAGCTATGGACCCATAGGTCTGTGGTAAACTACTCCACATCATCGGAAGGGCAGCAAGGTTGGTGTAAAAGCCCTCCGTGATCGAATTCCCCTCCGGCAGAGTACCGGAACAGGTCTTCAGTTGGGATCTCACGAGGACAGAAACTTGCGGCGGTGGAAAGTATTTTTGGTGTGCCCTATGGTATACGGGGAATATTTGGGTATTTATGGAGCTGAGATTAGGGTTGGAGGCGCCACAGGGGGGCCACAAGCCGGGGGGGGGGGGGGGGGTTTAAAGGACATGCGGTGCCCCCATGTGTGGTTTTGGTAATTGATGACATTCTCTATGGACTAATGGTTGCCTAGAGTTTATTTGAAGGTTTTGTCCATAGGCTTTTCTTGGAGTACATTTTTTGGTTTCAAGGAGAGTTTTGTGTCGACCAAGGTGCTATTCAAGGAATTATCCAAAGATTGGTGATGTTGCGGAGTGCAAGTTCAAGTGATGCATAACGAAGAGATCAAGTGCTTGAAGCTTGCCGTCCATTGTGGTGACAATGGACTTATGAAGATGAGCGGAAGAGTGGCTCACCCATAGTGGAGTATGGGGGAGCAATCAACTAGTCTTCATCGAGCCAACGCAATCAAGAAAGGTGGTCCAACTTGAGGGAGTCAAGATCGTCATCATCTAGCTCAAGTGGACTTTGTGCAAGGCAGAGGTTTGCCCTTGATAGGTTTTCTATTTTACCGGTCTCATGGTAGTTGTGGGAGACCGGGTTATAGGATCGATTGCCGTACTATCAAGGGGGCCTCTCGATGAGTTGCTTGATCGTATCGTTCGTAGAGAGCTCAAACCATTGCATCCTTGCATCATCTTTATTGGTTCTTGTTTGGTTCTTCTCCTTGCGAGTTTTGGAGCTTATGGTCATTTTTATGACAAGCTCGAGTTCATCGAAAACGGAGTTCACATGCATCTTCTATGATGTTTTCGATGTTGGAGGATATGTCGTTTCTTCTCTGTTGGAGGTTTCACTCCTTTGTTAGTTAGGCATACCTCCTCTGCCTCTTCTTACTACCTCCTTTGTCGCTGTTTCGATGCTACTCGTTGTCTTGTTTCCAACAAGCTTGAGTTTGCTCAATTCGGAGCTCATTTGTAGAAGTTATGACAGTTCTGGTTTTATTGTTTCCCTCTGTTGTCTTCTCTGCAAAATGAAGGACTCCTAGTGTTGCTAATCTGGGCCATGCGGTAGTACTGCTCTCCGGAGCGGTAGTACCGCAGGCCCTTGCGGTAGTACCGCAGTCCACCGCGGTAATACTGCAGGTGCTCACGGTAGTACCGCTCTGTGGGAGCGGTAGTACCGTGGCCTCAGGCCAGGCGCAGCTACTCGAGCGGTAGTAGGGGCGGATGTAATTTTTTACATCCGTGCCCTACGCGGTAGTACCGTGCCGCCGGCGCGGTAGTACCGTGGGCTCTGGCCGGGCTTAGCAGCATGAGCGGAAGTAGGGGCGGATGTAATTTTTACATCCGCGCCCTACGCGGTAGTACCGCTCTTCGTGTGCGGTAGTACTATGCCGGATTTTTGCGCAGGTCCTCCCTCGGCGGAAGTAGGTACGGAAGTAATTTTTTACTTCCGTGTTTTCTCTGCGGCTAGTGTTGCCTGCCTTACGGTAGTACCGTAGGGGCGCGCGGTAGTACCGCTCCGGCGGTTCTACCGTTCGTTGCCCTGTGCAACAGGCCTTCATCTGGCCAGTGCTGCACTTGCGGTAGTACCGCAACCTGCAGCGGTACTACCGCGACCGACCACGGTAGTACCATGGCTCCGTGCGGTAGTACCGCGTCGTGCGGGCTGAGTGATGGGATAACGGTTGGTTTTTCTCCCCACCTATAAAAGGGGGTCTTCTTCCCCCTTGAGACCTAATCCTTTTGAGCTCGTGTTCTTCCCCATTGTTGACCTTCTTCGAGCTTGCTAACTCTCAATCCCTCCAATGATTCTTGCTAGTTCTTGAGGGAAAAGAAAGAGGAGATCTAGATCCACGTTTCCACCAATCACTTTCTCCTCTAAGTGAGGGGAACCCCTTGGATCTATATCTTGGAGTTCTTCGTGATCTTCTTTCGTTCTTCCTCTCATTTTCCTCCCTAGCATTAGTTGCTTTGGTGGGATTTGGGAGAGAAGGACTTGGGCACTCCGTGTGCCCTTGCCATTGCATTTGGTGCATCGGTTTGAGTTCTCCACGCGATACGTGGAAGTTACAAGTTGAGAAGCTTATTACTCTTGGGTGCTTGGTGCACTTGAGCTTGTTCCTCTTGGGTGCTTGGGCGCCCTAGACGGTTGGTGGTGTTCGGAGCTCAATCATTGTGGTGTAAAGCTCCTGGCAAGCGTCGTGGTCTCCAATTAGGTTGTGGAGATCGCCCCGAGCAATTTGACGGGTACCGGTGACCGCCCCCAAGGGTTGCCAAAGTGTACGGGTTCGGTGACCGCCCCCAAGGGTCGCCATTTGTACGGGTTCGGTGACCGCCCTCAAGGCTCCCTTAGTGGAATCACGGCCTCTTGCATTGTGCGAGGGCGTGAGGAGATTACGGTGGCCCTAGTGGCTTCTTGGGGAGCATTGTGCCTCCACACCGCTCCAAACGGAGATTAGCATCCGCAAGGGTGTGAACTTCGGGATACATCATCGTCTCCGCGTGCCTCGGTTATCTCTTACCCGAGCCCCTTTACTTATGCACTTCACTTTGTGATAGCCATATTGTTTCTTGTCATATATCTTGCTATCACCTAAGTAGTTTTTCTTGATTAGCATAAGTTTTTGGTGCACATAGGTGAGCCTAGTTGTTGTAGGTTTTGTGCTTGACAAATTAACCGCTAGGTTTATTCCGCATTTGTTCAAGCCTCAACCGTAATTATTTTAAAACGCCTATTCACCCCCCCCCCCCTCTAGGCGACATCCACGATCTTTCAGGGGTGCCCCCCTTTGGGCACGCCTCCCGAGCTTGTCATGGCCTCGTGGCTCTTCTGACCTCCTCCCAAAGCTTCCTACACTACTAGGGAAAAGGCTAGCAGCAGCGCGGGTTTTAGATGTATCAGTAGCGCGGGGATAGGCACTACAGCTAACATATAGCAGTAGCGCGTGCTCACCGGCGCTACTGCTACACAAGTGTAGCAGCAGCGCTGTTTGCGGAAGCTCGCTACTGCTAGTATCTCTAGCGCGCTTTACCTTGACGCGCTACTGCTATCGCGGCGCTGCTGCTAACTTTTGTACACTCGCTACTGCTAATTTAAGTAGGTTTTTTCTATTTTTTTTGGCATATTTGTTTTGTATTTGAACAGGCTTTATAGAAGAATCTTTAGCACATAGAAATGTCATCATGATACACATACAAATGTCTGCGAGACCACAAATGTAATCATAGCATGTACATACAAATAGTCTCATCATAATCATCATCCAACCAAAGTGATATCTTGTCATCATCTCGAAAATAGCGATACATGCAAGTCTCGAATACTTGCAACTACAACAACGTCATCCATCTAAACAAAGGTATACGCAAGAAGTGCTATCACTATGAGTGAGAGCGGAACTATGCAATACATGAGGTGGCGGTTACGAGTCCTCTCTCGCGCTAGCGTGAACCTCAAGTAACTAGCTTCTCCTTCTTGTCTGCTTTTGAAGCCTTTATGGCTGGCGCCCGTGAACCCATTCACTTGCGCCTGACACTCATGCCACTCGTTGTACACCCCCGGAACCTTCCCTTTGTACACGACAAAGCAATTCCATCTCGCCATCAAGAAACTAGGTACCTGTTAGAGATGCATGTTCATGAAGAGGATGTACAATCATATATATGCAACAAAATATACTAGAGCAACACCGAAAAAGAAAGGGTTAGCAACTAGATGCAACATACAGTACGCAAATTAATTACCTAGAGGTACGCAGGTCATCATGCGCAAACTAACAAAGTAGCGTTACGCAAGTTCGGCACATGGACCGTGGACATCACAAAGTTTCATCGCTACAAGAAGTATATGAAGGAAATATGCCCTAGAGGCAATAATAAAGTTATTATTTATTTCCTTATATCATGATAAATGTTTATTATTCATGCTAGAATTGTATTAACGGGAAACATAATACATGTGTGAATACATAGACAAACAGAGTGTCACTAGTATGCCTCTACTTGACTAGCTCGAAAATCGAAGATGGTTATGTTTCCTAACCATAGACATGAGTTGTCATTTGATTAACGGGATCACATCATTAGGAGAAATGATGTGATTGACTTGACCCATTTCGTTAGCTTAGCACTTGATCGTTTAGTATGTTGCTATTGCTTTCTTCATGACTTATACAAAGTTCCTACAACTATGAGATTATGCAACTCCCGTTTACCGGAGGAACACTTTGTGTGCTACCAAACGT
>LR880969.1:824627529-824656312 GCA_904067115.1 Aegilops sharonensis | reverse complement strand
ATGCAATCGTTGATGCATGCATGGTATCTAATGTGTGGCAGATCAAGAGGGCACACGATCTTCTTGGCCTCATCAACACTAGTAGGACATAGATTACCCGCGGGAAGAACATCCTTTAGGTACTTGAGATGCTCATCGAGGCTAGTGTCGGTCCATTTGTTTTTAGCCTTCGTCTTCAGGAGTTGGAGCGTGAAACTCAAGCGGGTCACCTCAGGATTGCAACCATCATACAATGGAGTGTTCGAGTCTACCACCAGTTGCTCCAGCTTAGCCTCCTCTCTAGAAGCAGCTCTCTCAGTACTCGTCTCCTTGCGAAGCAATGCTTGAACATGAGGGTCCCGCACGATTGAACTTAGTACCGGCGAACTCTGCTGCGTGGAGTCCATGTCGTTCTCTCCGCCGCCATGTCTGGCCCCTTCTCCTCTGCCATGTCCGGCCCTTTCTCCGCCACCATGTCCGGCCTCTTCCCCGCCGCCATTATCGATCATCTCTTCGTCTTGCCCCGTGTCATCATTGCCTGCCCCGTCGGCATCCTCAACATCGTCATCCTCATCTTCAATTATCCATCGTGTATAGCCATCCATGAAACCAGTCATGAGCAGGTGCGCTTCGACACGACCATCGTCATGGGGTCGAGCCAAACTATTCCTTTGCATTTTCGACACGGACATAAAACCTCTGTCCGGTTATTTTCTTTCATGTCCTGCACCGCCGACCGCAACCACCTGTCCACCATCATTCCACTGACCATCGTCAACTCTGCATGGTAATAATAAACAAATTGATTATAAAAATGCATGCATGCATCAAAGTTATACAAAAATTTGGCATGACCTTCCCTAAAAATAAGACATATATGGATCTAGAGTTTGCCCAGAATTCGCCGAAACGGAAATAAATCAACATTTGGGCAAAACATAGGCAACTCAAAAGCACAATTTGGCGTGCCACACACACAATTTCCACAAACATATCACACACACATAAACATATTTTCATTTTGCAAAAGCATGAAATTTTCATCACCTCGATCGAGATCGAGCACACGGTGGAGATGATGTTGTAGGGAGATCAAAAGTGCACAAAGCTCTTGTTGACAAAGATAGATCTAGTTAATTAGGGGGCAAATAGGTCACTTAACTAAATGCTACATCTACCTAGCTAGCTAATTTGGGAGGAGACAACTTCAACTAGTGGAGGGGAAAGGAAAAAGAGAAAGGAGATGCATTAATGGAGGTGGTGTAGTTAGGTAGGAGTAATGAAGAGAGAGAAAGGTGGATAGAAGAGAAAGAGTAATGGGGGAGAAGTATTGAGGAAGAAGAAGAGTGAGAGTGGGAGCATGTGGGGGAGGTAGGGGAAGGGAAGAGAGGAGGGGGAGGGGAGGCACGGGCAGGGAAAGGTGGTGGGTTGGTGCGGGTTAGCAGTAGCGCGTGGGAAGAAACGCGCTGCTGCTAAAGAATTAGCAGCAGCGCGCTTTGGGCAATGGCGCTACTGCTAACAGTGACAAAAAAATTTGCCAATTTGAAATGTAGCAGCAGCGATCCCAGTAAAAGCGCGCTGCTACTATATCCGTAGCAGTAGCGCGGTTCGGGCAACGGCGCTACTGCTAAATGGAGCTCGGTGAACACCGCCGGTGGATATTTGTAGCAGCGCGGTTTACACAGAGCGCGCTACTGCTAAAAACTTATCAGCAGCGAGTTTCCCGCACACTCGCTACTACTAATTAGCAGCAGCGCTCCTTTTTGACCCGCGCTGCTGCTAAGATTCAGTGTATAGGCTTTTCCCTAGTAGTGCTAGGTGTCTTTTGCTCCAAGAAAAATCGTGAAAAGGTTTTGTTCCATTTGGACTCCGTTCGATATTGATTTTCTGTAAAAGACAAAAACATGAAGAAAAAAACTCGCACTGGGCACTTGGTTAATAGGTTAGTACCAAAAACGATATAAAATAGCATATTAGTGCATATAAAATGTCCAAGATGGATAATATAATAACATGAAACAATCAAAATTATAGAGACGTTGAAGATGTATCAGCGTCCAACTGGCAGCGGCGATGGTGGGTGGCCGGGTGTCTCGGTTGTGGATGGGGGAGGGGCAGAACTTTGCTGATGTGCCCCCGACGGGTGGGCTAGTTGAAGGACGAAGGTGGACATCACACGCATCCGTGTCGTGTCCATGCTGACGCAAACCCATTCCATATTTGGTCCTAAAATGGGTCGCGGGCGGACAAAAAACGGATGCACGTCCATTAGCGTCGCCGTGTTGGGCCGATGTTTCTGTCCGTTTCGACCCAAACGGTCGCTCGTGGACAAAATGTGTCGGTACATTAGAGTTGCCCTTACACACCTCACACACCAGGTCCAAATCTTCCCAAGCATTGCCATGTTTCTTTTGTTGTGCTGTTATGGCATCTCTAAAGCTGACTCACAAATGTATCTAGTATATGCTTGTTTTTATGTTCGGACGTGATCAGCGGACATGATGCGGGAGGGAGACATCTGATAACCCACAAGTATAGGTGATCGCAATAGTTTTCGAGGGTAGAGTATTCAACCCAAATTTATTGATTCGACACAAGGGGAGCCAAAGAATATTCTCAAGTATTAGCAGCTGAGTTGTCAATTCAACCACACATGAAAGACTTAATATCTGCAGCAAAGTATTTAGTAGCAAAGTAGTATGGAAGTAACAGTACGATGACAAAAGTGACAGTAGTAGTTTTGTAGCAAAAGTAACAGTAGCAGTAATGAAAGTAACGAAGCAAAGATCAATATGAAACGAGCTCGTAGGCAATGGATCAATGATGGATAATTATGTCAGATGTCATTCCTGATGTAACAATTATAACCTAGGGTGAAACAGAACCGCTAGCTCCAATTCATCAATATAATGTAGGCATGTATTCTGAATATAGTCATACGTGCTTATGGAAAAGAACTTGCATGACATCTTTTGTCCTACCCTCCCGTGCCAGCGGGGTCCTAATGGAAACTAAGGGATATTATGGCCTCCTTTTAATAGGGAACCGGACCAAAGCATTAGCACTTAGTGAATACATGAACTCCTCAAACTACGGTAATCACCGAAAAGAATCCCAATTATTGTCACCTTGGGGTATGCGTATCATAACGCGTAATAGGTGTCTAAAACTAGCAAGATAGGATCAAGAACACAAATATATTCATGAAATCATAATAGGTTCATATCTTAAAACAATGACACTCAGGCCCTAGGGACAAGCATTTTGCATAGCAAAGTCATAGCAACATCAATCTTAGAACATAGTGGATACTATGGATCAAACCCTAACAAAACTAACTCGATTACATGATAAATCTCATTCAACCCATCACCATCCAGAAAGCCTACAATGGAATTACTCATGCACGACGGTGAGCATCATGAGATTGGTGATGGAGGAAGGTTGATGATGATGATGATGATGCCGATGATTTCCCCTCTCCGGAGCCCCGAACAGACTCCAGATCAGCACCCCCGATGAAGAAGGGGAGGCGAAGGCGGCTCCATATCGTAAAACGCAATGAATCCTTCTCTCTGATTTTTTTCTCCCCGAACGTGAATATATGGAGTTGGAGTTGATGTCGGTGGAGGTCCAGGGCACCCACAAGGCAGGGGCGCGCCCTAAGGGGGCGCCCTCCACCCTTGTGGATAGTCGGTGGCTCCCCTATGGTTGATTCTTTCGCCATTATTTTTTATTTATTCCGAAAATATTCTCCACGAAGTTTCAGGTCATTCCGAGAACTTTTATTTCTGCACAAAAATAACACCAAGGCAATTCTGCTGAAAACAGCGTCAGTCCAGGTTAGTTCCATTCAAATCATGCAAATTAGAGTCCAAAATAAGGGCAAAAGAGTTTGAAAAAGTAGATATGATGGAGACGTATCAACTCCCCCAAGCTTAACCCATTGCTTGTCCTCAAACAATTTAGCTGACAAACTAAAACTGATAGAGAAAAACTTTTACAAACTCTGTTTGATCTTGTTGTTGCAAATATGTATAGCCAACATTTAGGTTTTCAGCAAAGATTATGAACTAACTATATTCACAATAACATTTAGGTCTCACATCATATCAATGGAATAATCAACTAGCGAGTAATAATAATAAATCTCAGATGAAAACACTTTTTCAAAAGAATCATGATACAATATAACGTGATGAATCCTTCTCTCTGATTTTTTTTCCTCCCCGAACGTGAATATATAGAGTTGGAGTTGAGGTCGGTGGAGCACCAGGGGGCCCATGATGCAGGGGGAAACGCCCAGGGGGGTAGGGCGCGCCCTCCACCCTCGTGGACAGGGTGTGGGCCCCCTGGCCTTGATTCTTTCGCAAGTATTTTTTATTAATTCCAAAAATATTCTCCCTGGAGTTTCAGGTCATTCCGATAACTTTTATTTCTGCACAAAAATAACACCATGGCAATTCTGCTGAAAACAGCGTCAGTCCGGATTAGTTTCATTTAATCATGCAAGTTAGAGTCCAAAAAAGGGCAAAAGTGTTTGGAAAAGTAGATACGATGGAGACGTATCACCTGCACCCACACACCACTCCCAGATGCACGTTGCACCCGATGGACGCTCTTGCCGGCATTTGTGGTCTCTTTTGATTTGGTTTTTAAGCTATGAGGTTTTTATTTGGTTGTAAACTATGTGATCTAGACTTTGGACAATGTTTAGATTTGTATGCAAAAATTATGTTAAAATATGGTCTCATGGCCGCGTGGATGAAATGTTTCAGCTGGTTGGGTGCACTGACCAGTAAAACCATGACGTCCCGCGACGCCCCCACAAAGGCCGGATCCAATGGACAAAAGGCGGATTAAATCGGTATTGGTTTGTGTCCGCGCGTTGGAGTTGCCCTAAACCCTCTACACTTCAATCGAACAAAAGTACTCTTTTTCCCGTACGAGTATGACTCTGAATCCATTAATACTATTTGTGAACTGAAATTCATCATTGTCAACACTTCCACGTACAAATTTACTCCACATACGTACATTGAACTTGACGTTTTTTTCCGTAAACCCTACCGCTCTGGCGATTAGGGTTTGGCGGACCTGACAGTGCCCATAGATTGGATCGACGGGGCGCACCGGAGATTCCGCCGGCGGGAGGGATGGTGACACCCTCCGGCAGCGGCGGCGGGATGGCAGGGGCAACACTGTTGACCAGATCGTCTAGGGCACGCCTGGAGGAACAGCTCGGGAAACTCGACATCACAGAGGAAGAGGCGACGCCATTGATGCTAGATGATCGCGTAGATGGGGCGTCAGAGAAGTGGATTGTGGCCGGGAAGGTGCCGCATCGCAATTTACTCCACATCCAGACCATCTCGAACGCCCTCCGACCTGCTTGGGGTAATCCCAAGGGTCTAGCTTTCCGGATCATGGGAGAAAATACGTTCGTCGCGGAGTTTGCGATGAAGCGAGATCGAGATCATGTATGGGATGGATCCCCATGGCACATCAGCAAGAACGCAGTCATCCTATCAGAGTTCGACGAGTGCATGTGCCTGTCGGAACTTAAACTCGACAAGCTCAAGGTTTGGGCTCGTGTCGTCAATCTCCCGTTCAATCTGTGCACTGAAACCAGGTGCAAGGCCATCGTGAAGCAGATTGATAAGGAGGCCAGCTTGGTCCACTTTGATCATGGGGGAGGCTACCTGCGTGCCCGCGTTACTCTGGACGTAGCCAAGCCATTGAGGAGATGGATCGTGATCAACTCTGCAAGGAGGGGTAGCACCGACCCATATGACATACAGTATGAAAACGTCCCTCACTTTTGCTTCTCGTGTGGCCGGTTGGGTCACTCTGACTTATTATGCCCGACGCCCGGGATGAGAGATGAAAACAGCGACTTGCCGTTTGGCAAAGGTCTCTGGCCGCCGAAGGAGAAAAGGAAACCTGCATCTTCTGAAGGTTCCTCAAAAACCAACCATACCAAATCAGGCAAGAAGGACATGTCGAAATGACAGCATCGAAGATATCTATATACACAGGAACGCTTATTCTGGACTGCGTTCCGGAAAAAGTAGCCTAGGAACTCAAGTGATGCAGCTGAGCATGGGGCCGAGGTGAACTCCCCAGTGAAACGAACTGCACCGAAACTAAAAGGGGAGCCTCATGCCCAAGTTTACCGCAGAGTTGAATTGCCCGTTCTGACAAACCACGCTACTAATGATACCTTGGAGGGAGAACACTCAGACGCCATCGCTATTTTTTAACAATGACGCCATATTAGTGGCGTCGGGTGTCTATGCCAGCAAGGCCATTTTTGCCATGCCATAGCTTGGCTTTTCTGCACTAGTGCACCTTGCTACCTTGTGAAGTATCTTTTGGGACACGCTCACCTTGGCGATGTTGTACGTGGTGCAGACCCCGCCCCCCCCCCCCCCCCACCCAAAAACAACAACAACAAAAAAAAAAAAAAAAAAAAATGGAGGAGGGGGGGGGGGGGGGGGGGGGCGGGGGGCCCCCCGCCCCCCCCCCCCCCCCACCCAAAAACAACAACAACAAAAAAAAAAAAAAAAAAAAATGGAGGAGGGGGGGGGGGGGGGGGGGGGCGGGGGGCCCCCCGCCCCCCCCCCCCCCCCACCCAAAAACAACAACAACAAAAAAAAAAAAAAAAAAAAATGGAGGAGGGGGGGGGGGGGGGGGGGGGCGGGGGGCCCCCCGCCCCCCCCCCCCCCCCACCCAAAAACAACAACAACAAAAAAAAAAAAAAAAAAAAATGGAGGAGGGGGGGGGGGGGGGGGGGGGCGGGGGGCCCCCCGCCCCCCCCCCCCCCCCACCCAAAAACAACAACAACAAAAAAAAAAAAAAAAAAAAATGGAGGAGGGGGGGGGGGGGGGGGGGGGCGGGGGGCCCCCCGCCCCCCCCCCCCCCCCACCCAAAAACAACAACAACAAAAAAAAAAAAAAAAAAAAATGGAGGAGGGGGGGGGGGGGGGGGGGGGCGGGGGGCCCCCCGCCCCCCCCCCCCCCCCACCCAAAAACAACAACAACAAAAAAAAAAAAAAAAAAAAATGGAGGAGGGGGGGGGGGGGGGGGGGGGCGGGGGGCCCCCCGCCCCCCCCCCCCCCCCCCCCCAATCAACCTTACTTAAATTTACATGTTTGTTGCCCATAAAAATCTTGAGTACATTGTGACCACTTACAAAATATCCCGCTCAATAAATATAGCAAGATGAATGTTTAACATTCACTAGGCACACAATTTTTGAACATATATATTCTTATCTATGTTCAACCAAATAACTAGTAACTAAAACAACAATGTTTGATAAAGAAGTAAATCAACTTGTAAGATAGAATAAGTCTTTTTCACAAGATTAACTGAAATCTCAACATAATAATTTTAGATTCTTGAAAATATCATCGATTTTCACGTAATCACTAATGCTATCAGGTTTAAAGATAAATCTCACCAAATACATGTTTGAAAACTCACGCGTGTGACCCTAATATACATGATCCGTTCAAACTACTTGACGCACTGCTTAGGAATGCTGCCCGGTATTTAATAGCATGGGGACAAAAGAAGATTGGCAACGTCAAGCTGCAGATCGCGATGGCCAACTGGATAATCTTCCGGCTTGACGTGGCGCAGGAACGTCGCTTGCTCTCTGAAGGGGAGAGATGGCTGCGCTGAATAGTAAAACTAGTTGCGCTCGGCCTTGCCTCCCTCGAACATACCATTGCGAGGCAGAGGACACGCATTAGATGGCTACAGGAAGGGGACGCCAGTACCAAGTTGTTTCACCTCATGGCCAACGGCAGGAAGACGAAAAACTTTATACCGGTGATCCTACACGATAGAAACTTGATCATGGATCAGCACTGCAAGGAGGAAATCTTTTTCCAAACTTATAAAGACTTGCTGGGCACGGCAAGAGGGCGCGAGAACACCCTTGACTTGGATTTCCTTGGGATCCAGCCTATTGACTTACTGGATCAGGACGTGTATTTCACGGAGGATGAGGTGTAGGCCACGATCAAAGAAATGCCAGCGGATCGCGCGCCACCTGGACGGTTTTATCGGCCTCTTCTTTCAGAAGGCATGGAGTATCATCAAAGGAGACTTGCTTGCCGCCATACACCATCTCTTTCTCGGTAATGGTCGCGGTTTTGGTAGACTAAATCAAGCCTTGATCACGCTTATCCCCAAGAAGTCTGGCGCGTGTCGTGTGGGAGATTTTCGTCCAATTAATCTGGTTCATAGCTAGCCCAAGATCGGCTTCAAGCTACTCGCAAATCGATTGCGGCCACGCATGAATGAGCTCGTCCACGCCAACCAATCGGCATTCATCAAGGGGAGGAATCTACACGACAAATTCTTGCTCGTCAGACAGGTGGCTCGATCCTTCAATCGCCGGAGAGCGAAAGGAGTCATGCTAAAGTTGGATATCTCGCAAGCGTTTGACACTTTATCTTGGCCATTCTTATTTGAGGTTCTTCGTGCCAAGGGGTTTTCAGACACTTGGATGTCCTGGATAACGATCTTACTTTCTACGGCCAGCTCCCGTGTGGTAGTTAATGGACATGCGGGGCAAAAATTCTCTCATGCTCAAGGGCTTCGGCAGGGAGACCTGGTCTCGCTGTTGCTATTTGTTATTGCCATGGATGTCCTCACATCCCTCATCACGAGAGCCCAGGAATGTGGAGTTCTGAGCAGAATGCCGGGTTGCACTCCCATGCAACGGCTCTCCATCTATTGGCACGATGTCAACTTGTTTGTAAGGCCAACCGTTTCGGATCTGAGATTTGTCAAGGAGGCTCTGCACATATTCGGGATTGCATCGGGACTGAACATCAACTATGCTAAGTCCACGACCATCATGATCAGAGACAAGGATGGCGACAAGGACCTGGTTCAGGGTGCAATGCCCTGGAGCATGTAGTCCTTTCCCTGCAAGTACTTGGGACTAAAACTCTCCATATGGCAATTGACGGGCTCAGAGTGGCAACCGATAGTGGATAGTGTGCTCAACTTCATGCCAGGCTGGCAGAAGGGGCTGATCACTAGAGCAGGACGTTTGGTGCTTGTGCATGACGTGGTTATGGAGCGCCCCACTCACCATCTTATCATAGTGGATGCTCCCAAATGGGCAATCAAGCAAGTGAACAAACGGTGCAAAGCATTCTTCTGGGAAGGATCTGAGGTGGCTTGGCAAAGAGTATGCATGCCCAAGGACCTAGGTGGGATTGGGCTTCTTGCCCTAAACCGTCAAGGCCTGGCATTAAGATTGCGTTGGGAGTGGCTCAGACATACTGATTCTAGCCGACCGTGGCATGGGCTCCCGATGGCAAATGATCCACAAGTACAGGTGGCCTTTGACAACTTGGTTCATTGGAAACTTGGGGATGGCAACAAGGTGTTGTTTTGGAAAGATAGATGGATGGATGGTGGGACAGCTAGGGAGATTGCTCCGAACATTTGGGGCAAGGTTCGCACGCAAATTGTGAACAGGCGGACAGTGCATGATGGACTGGTTAACCACCACTGGACCGCGGACATCTCAGGAGAGCTTTCCACTGAGGAACTAGTTCAGTTAATCAAGCTCTAGGAGATTGCCATTACCGGGCAGCTTGATCCTACTGTGCGGGATGAGGCAGTATGGCCCTGGAATTCCAAGCAAGTTTACGCTTCGGCTTCCGCTTACCAAATGCTTTTCAAAGGCGCGATCTGTGTGGCTTATGCGCAGTGGATTTGGAAGTGTTGGGCACCTCTCACCTGCAAGATCTTCATGTGGCTCGCTATTCAACATAGAATATGGACATCCGATCGGAGGCTTCGGCATGGTTTACAGGACAACACCTCGCCTTGCTACCTGTGTGACCAGGAGGAAGACAACGTGGATCATCTACTCGTCCAGTGCGTTTATTCGCGTCAAGTATAGTACATGATCTTGTCCAGCGTGAGGGCTGCGCCGGCCTTAGCGCCGGTGGCGAACGACAATTTGGAATATTGGTGGGGAAGCACCAGAAAACAGCTTGACAAGGAGAACCGCAAAGCTGTTGATAGCTTGGTGATACCGGTGTGTTGGCACTTATGGAAGCAAAGGAATGATCGCGTTTTCCGCTCGATGACTCCACCTACGTTGATCGCCGATCTTGTAATTAAGATTCTTGATGAGCTGCGCATGTGGGCGATAGCAGGAAGGAGTGGAGTTGAAACCATTTTGTGAGTTAACATAGTGCGTGGAGTTTGAGTTTGGTGTGGCCTCGGTCGACTTGTGAGTGTTGGCTATGCATGTAACACTCTTGTGCATATTTTTTTCTCTCTTCTGTAAAGCTAAGGTACGCAATTTGCGTACTCTCAAAAAAAAATCACGCGTGTTGTTTGTTTAAATGTTAGGCCACAATAAAAGAAACACATAAAATTTGTGTTCTATGCAAATTATTTGTGCCAACCATAACATGAAATTCACATTTTTCTAAAAAAATATTTAGGAGAAGATGATATAGAAGCTATAATGTTTGTTGGGATATTAGACAACACTAGCTTAAATATGTAATATTCAGATAAATTATTATTTGCTTTCACAAAAAAATTGTCAGGGGCCTTACTCCTGCATTAGATCTCTAGAAGTGCCATGGTCACAGTTAGGTACACCTTTTCTCCATGTTGTATCTACAATTCCAACAAGTTTTCATCATGGTCATTGATAATTTCCTGTAGACACATCATATTGTGTTAGTGTTGAGCGCATTCATTATGTCCTTGGAAAGAGTGTTACAAGACAATACAGAATATTCACTTTATAAAGAGTGCCTTGGTCTTTCCACCTTTGTTTTCCATCTTGAAAAGATGCCGCTTAGAATTTCTACTTTTCCCCGCTATAAGGTGCATAACAGAGCATCTTCTAGTTTGTCTTGCAAGCTACGATGAATGGCGCGACAATGAATGGCTTTTCATGCAGATCACCCATCATTTGATTGCAAACTTGCTATTTGGGCCTAATAAAGCTGGCAATGTCTTAAAGTAATAGGCTCAAGCCCCACGACATAGATTTGATGTTAGAAAGTATAACTACACATAATTTGTTCTAGAGAAGACTAGTATATATCATGTCACTGAGATCAGTCTATTGCGTGCATATTGTAGGTCTTCATTGCTTCTCGTTTCTTATGAAGTAGACTTGGTTAAGATCACGCAGCCCTTCGATACCTCTCAATGAAAATCACATTGACCATAAAATCTTGAGTACATGGTCATCACTTAAAAAAGAGATAAATACACTCACGGTCATTGTAGTTGCGACGAAAGCCCGATGCGGTCACTGAACTTAGAAATACGGCTGTTACGGTCACTATATACGATGTGACGTGAATGTACGGTCACTGTTGGTCGTATGCGGTGAGTAGCCGCTCCTTTGACCACCTGTTGACCGCCACGTTCTCAGCTCCGATTAGGACAATTTTGCGGCGGGGGGTTAAGTGTAAAATCACCCCACCACACCACCGCTATCCGCCCCGCTCCTCTATCTCCCTGCTTGCTCCTCTCTCCCCGTCAAATCCCCGCTCCTCTCTCTCCCCGCTCCTCTCTCTCTCTCCGCTCTTCAATCCCTAGCCAGCACCGCCGCCGCCCCCGCAAGATCTGCCCATGTCTGCCGCAAGCTCCTCTAGCGCCGCTGTCCGCCGCAGGGCAATGGCGCTGCCCCTGATCTCCTGCCCCAACTGCAAGGAGAAGGTGCAGATGTATGTATCGACCACTGCGAAGCACGACGGTTGGGTCTTCTACAGATGCCGCAGCCATGGGGTTAGTTCTTCATTTCATTTTTGTATTCGTTGTGTTTGATTTAGATGGAAAGATGCAAGTTTTTGACCTCTGCTACCCCAATTTTTGGATAGATTTCTTGTGATTTCTGGCGTTGGGAGTTGGAGTATGTTGAGTATCTTGTTGACAAACATTACCTCGTCGGAGATGCCGCCGTGGATGCTATTGGTGAGGCGGAGGAACGAAGGGAGCATCTGATTGCTGCACAGGAACTGGTGCAGATGAATGCACCCATCAGCAGGTCCAACCAGGCTGCAAAGAAGGAAGCAAGTTGTGGGATGAGCAGGCAGCAAGCAATTGCACTGATGATGTTAGGGAGGGAGGTGGTGAAGCTGATGAAAATGTTGTTTGTTGCAGTGGTGGTGCTAGGTGCTGCTGCTGTTGGGTTGATGCTGAAGAAGTGAAGAATTGAAGTGGTGAAGATATTCCTTTTGGGGATGTTGCTGCATTGATGCTGTGTTGAAGATGTTGAAGATGCTACTTTTGGTGTAGTAGTGGTTGGTTAGTAGATGATCTCTTAGTAGATTATCTGATCTAGTAGTGGTAGGTTAATTTGTGTTGAGGACATGTACTGGTGTGTAAGCCCAAGTGGATATCCTATGTTGAACCTATCAATCTATCTATCTATCCTATGCTATGTCATGTGATGGTATTTTGCACTTCAGCTTTTATCATTCTATCCTAGTTATATTGATGTTGAAGTTTTCAGTAAAAATGATGCAATGATGTATGATATCAATCTATCTGCACTTAACAGTTGAATTGACTAGGAAACTGAGAATAAGTAATGGGCATCATGGATCAACATATTATTATCAGGCAAGGTATTATATTACCATCCATCATCCATAGATAACCAAAAGAGAATACAGTTTTGAAGTACTTTCTTACAATCATCCATCATCCATACAGAACCAACATAGATTATTGCAGTACATAGCCTAAACAAAAGCAAGTCGGCACCATTCATGATCATATGAATAACAAAGACAGTATGATCAGGAAGGTACCAAACACTTTTACTTTGGCAACCTACCTAAAGACATCAAACATTGATGATTTGACAGTCTTTCTTGGACATTCAGCTTCATTCTGGCTAGCTTTTCTTTTCGCAGCCAACCTTTTGTCCTGTTCTCTCTGTGCAATTGCCATCATTCTCTCCTGTGCAGCAGCAAGCTTCTTATCTGCTTCTCTTTTAGCAGTAGCCAGTCTCTTCTCCTCTTCTTTTTGTGCAGCAGAAAGTCTCTTCTCCTCTTCTTTTTGTGCAGCAGCAAGTCTCTTCTCCTCTTCTTTTTTTGCAGCAGCAAGTCTCTTCTCTTCTGCCTTCTGTGCAGCAGCAAGTCTCTTCTCCTCTTCTCTCTTTGCAGCAGTTGCTTCCCTCTCTGCCCTCTTTTCTGCCTCCTTCTTCTCAGCAGCAGCTTTCCTCTCTGCTTCTTGCTTGGCTTTCCTCTCAGCAGCTATTGTTTTCTTTGTCTCTTCAATAATTTTTCTTGTCTCAGCTTGAACCTTCTTGTTCAATTCTGCTTCTTCTTTCTTCTTGGTAGTTCTCTCCAATGTAGCCAACCTTCTTCTCTCTGCAAGCTCAGCTTTCCTCTGTGCAACCTCATGTTTCCTTTTTGCTATCTCTTCAGCTCTCTTCAATTCCTCTTCTCTTCTAGATGCAAGTATTGCCTTCTTCCTCTCCTCTACTTCCCTATCTTTCTGATTCTTCATGGCCTCCAATTTCTGTGCCAACTCACCTGGCCTTATGGTGCTTGAACTAGCTTGGCTCCCTTGGCTTCCATTACTCTGGTTGAGCAGCACTTGGGCAGCAGTAAGGAAAGCAGAAGCAGGTACTGGCCTTTGTTCCACAACCCTTGCTGTTGGCATCTATGAAGAATGTACATTTGATGAGAACAATATGATATTCATGTACAAAGAATGTACATTTGATGAGGAGATCAGTAGTACCTGGGCAATCATGTTGTCAACCATGAGATCACCATATGCAGGAGCCACATTTGTAGGAGTCACATTGGCACCAACAACACCTTCATTTGGAGGAGTGGCATTGACAGCAGCAGTACCTTCATTTGGAGGAGGCACATTGACACCAGCATTACCTTCATTTGGAGGAGGCACATTTGAAGATGGTTGATCATTTGGTGGAGGCACATTAGGTGGTGGCAGTCCAGCCTTCAAGGTCTTGCACCCCTTCCTGTTGTGATCTGCATCACCACAATAAGAACAATGCATAATGACACCATGCCTTGTGATTTTCTTCCCTCCCCTCCTATGATCAACCTCTCCAGGTGCCTGTCTCCTTGTAGTACATGGCCTTCCAACATGCTTCTGGTACAATGGTGGCATTATTGGAGGCCCATGTAAGTCTTCCCATTCACTCCTATCTCTACAAGGATAGATAATATTTCCATATGCTTTCTTGAACATATGTTTTGAGTAGCAATGATCAACCATGTTCAAAGGATCAACTCTATCATTCCTACAGCAGGCTACCACATGAGAGCATGGAATGCCTGCTTTCTGCATTCTTCTACATGTGCAGGTTTTCTTGTGCATGTCCACTATGTAATCCATTCCTCTATCACCTACTAGGAATAAGCCATCTCCTGATCCCTCCACATAGCATGTGTTTGCAAATTTTGTTACCTTCTCAACCTTCTTCCTGATCTTTGGACATACATCTCCTTGCCATTTATCTGACTCCAGCTGTTTGTTGTAATGCCTTGTCATAAGTTGCCTGTAAATCCTGTCAACCATGCTCAGTATTGGTAGTTCCCTTGCTTCCAGGATATACCTGCATTTAACAGCAAACCATGGTAAGTATTGGTAATTCACTACATTGAAAAGCATTTTGGCAAACNGGCACATTGACACCAGCATTACCTTCATTTGGAGGAGGCACATTTGAAGATGGTTGATCATTTGGTGGAGGCACAGTAGGTGGTGGCAGTCCAGCCTTCAAGGTCTTGCACCCCTTCCTGTTGTGATCTGCATCACCACAATAAGAACAATGCATAATGACACCATGCCTTGTGATTTTCTTCCCTCCCCTCCTATGATCAACCTCTCCAGGTGCCTGTCTCCTTGTAGTACATGGCCTTCCAACATGCTTCTGGTACAATGGTGGCATTATTGGAGGCCCATGTAAGTCTTCCCATTCACTCCTATCTCTACAAGGATAGATAATATTTCCATATGCTTTCTTGAACATATGTTTTGAGTAGCAATGATCAACCATGTTCAAAGGATCAACTCTATCATTCCTGCAGCAGGCTACCACATGAGAGCATGGAATGCCTGCTTTCTGCATTCTTCTACATGTGCAGGTTTTCTTGTGCATGTCCACTATGTAATCCATTCCTCTATCACCTACTAGGAATAAGCCATCTCCTGATCCCTCCACATAGCATGTGTTTGCAAATTCTGTTACCTTCTCAACCTTCTTCCTGATCTTTGGACATACATCTCCTTGCCATTTATCTGACTCCAGCTGTTTGTTGTAATGCCTTGTCATAAGTTGCCTGTAAATCCTGTCAACCATGCTCAGTATTGGTAGTTCCCTTGCTTCCAGGATATACCTGCATTTAACAGCAAACCATGGTAAGTATTGGTAATTCACTACATTGAAAAGCATTTTGGCAAACTTCACAAATGTACCTGTTGAAAACTTCACAAATGTTGTTAAGCAGAATATCACATTTTGGCAAGTCACTTTGAAAAGCCTTAACCCAAGTTTGTGGTTCTAGCTCATGCAGCCATTTGTATGCCTCAACATTAAGAACCTTCATCTCCTCCATGCCCTGTTCATACAACTGCACTGTATTGCTCCTAGCTATCTTCCAGAGTTGATTCTTCAAGATGTCACCTTTGAAATGTTGTTGAAAGTTTTGCCACATGTGCCTAACACAATATCTGTGTTCTGACTGAGGGAACGGTTCTTCAACTGCATTGATGAGCCCCTACAATTGCAAAGCAACATAACCATTCAGAAGCTATTCACAACCATTCACATAGTAATGACACATACACTTTGAAAAAAAAAGATGGTTCTTACCTTTTGTTTGTCTGACATGATAGTCCAAGGTTCAGTGTTTATGATGCCTAGGTCCCTTTTGAGTGTGTCAAGAAACCATGACCAGTTAGGGGTGTCCTCAACNTCTGTGTTCTGACTGAGGGAACGGTTCTTCAACTGCATTGATGAGCCCCTACAATTGCAAAGCAACATAACCATTCAGAAGCTATTCACAACCATTCACATAGTAATGACACATACACTTTGAAAAAAAAAGATGGTTCTTACCTTTTGTTTGTCTGACATGATAGTCCAAGGTTCAGTGTTTATGATGCCTAGGTCCCTTTTGAGTGTGTCAAGAAACCATGACCAGTTAGGGGTGTCCTCAACTTCAACCACAGCAATGGCAATTGGAAATATGCAGTTATTTGGATCTACCCCAACAGCTGCAAGCAGTTGTCCTCTGTATCTAGTTTTAATATGGCAACCATCTAGGAAGATGACTGGTCTACAACCCTCTATAAATCCTCTCTTGCAAGCATCTAGACACATGTACAACTTGCTGAACCTAGCATTTTCATCTAATGAAACATAGAAGGATGAGCCAGGGTTGCTTCTCCTTACCTCATTAGCATAATTCCATAGCAGCTTGTACTGCCCTTCCTCATCACCATAAATAATTTTCATAGCCATTCTCCTTGCTCTTTGAAGTTTCATCCTAGTGGGTGTCATATGCCATTCTTTCTGAACAACCCTTGAGAAATTCATCAAGTTCATATCTTGATCAGCCCTAAAGCTCTCTAGGTATTTCATTGCTAGGAATCTTGATGTGAAAGCCCTAATCTTCCACTTCTTGTTGCATGTGTGCTCATGCACATATCTCTTCACCATGAAAGCCTTAGTTCTGCTGTCATATGATGCCCACAAGTACCATGTGCAGTCTTCATCACATTTTGCTTTCACTCTTTTCCTATCATTCACAGGAAGCTTGATATCAACTCTGTTCTGGCAGGAGTACTCTTTAATTGCTTTCCTTAGAAGCTCCACACTCTCAAAAACCTGCCCTACATGGAATTTTGGCCTATGAAGATCCTCTGGTCTGAAAGTTTTGAACTTTAAATGCATTTCCTCATCATCAGAATCAGGTGCCCACAAATCTTCACCTTCAGACAAGTCTTCATCTGAATTGTACTGCTGCTTGCTTTTGTCTTCATCTGTAGGTTTCACATGCTTGACTTGCTCCTTTGAATTGTTCTTATGGTTCTGTTCTGGTTCATCCTCATCAACATTATCTGCAAACAAGTCATCATCATCATTGCCTATCTCATTGTCACTGTCCACAAGTACACCTGGGTCATAGTCCTCATCATCTGTATCACTTGCATCATCATCTGCTTCCATATCATGACTGCTTTTGGTCCTCCTACTTGATGTGCTTCCTCCAACATCCTCATTTGCAACAGCTCCTGCATCTTTCCCTGCTTCCACTTCAGGGTATACAACCTGGAGAGGAGTAGGTGCTGCCTCTGGTTCTGCCTCTGGTTCTGCCTCTGCTTCCCCTGTTTCTGCAGTCATGCTGCTGCCCACTCTCTTTGTAGGACTAAATACTGGAGGCAAAGTGGCTCTAGGATAGTTCACAACATCATCCTCACTTAGGTTTGCTTGTAAGCTCTCATCATGATCAAGATATATACTAAAGGAGTGGTGCCCAATATCAATAAACATCAACATTCTATCTGTCTGCTCATCATCACTAAGCTGCCTGAGACCATTATTACTGAGTGTAAGGATGGGGACACAATAGTATACCTTCAACCTCCCTCCCATCTCATAACCAATCTCCTCAACAAGGTGTTCAATCATAATTGGTGACCAAGTGACCTTCTCCAGATTATCGTACCAAATGGCACGACCATTAACATAAGCACGATTACTTCCATGCCCAACAAAAAATCCACCATGGTTGATTTGCACAGATAAGTTGGTGCTTCGAGGACCTGATACACAAGACAGAAACATCATGCATCATAATTGACTATAGCATCATTTCATTCGAGTTTCTAAAACCCTAACCCCCAAAGACCATCAAAACCAATACCGAAACCATCGAAACTACCAGCTGCATACCATCTATAATGACAATGCGGGCCAAAAAGGAGTGTCTTTGAACATCAAAACGCAAAAAAAGTCGGATTTACGCAAGATGAAACTTACTGTACACGGGGGGAGGCGCCCCTTCTGCGCGACGAACAGGGGCCATCGCCACCACCTACCACCGGTGGAATTGACGCGGCGGCGGCGCCTCTCCAGCCACGGAAGAAATCAGCACGCGGCGGCGCCTGTAGGCCGATGATCGCCGGGCGGCGGCGCCTATGCAGCGCCTTCCCTGTCTCCAATCGAAGACGAAGAGGCGTCGTCAGATAGAGGAGCGGGGCGGACAGCGGTGGTGTGGTGGGGCGATTTTACACTTAACCCCCCGCCGCAAAATTGGCCTAATCGGAGCTGAGAACGTGGCGGTCAACAGGTGGTCAAAGGAGCGGCTACTCACCGCATACGACCAACAGTGACCGTACATTCACGTCACATCGTATATAGTGACCGTAACAGCCGTATTTCTAAGTTCAGTGACCGTATCGGGCTTTCATCGCAACTACAATGACCGTGAGTGTATTTATCTCCTTAAAAAATATCCCTCTCAATAAATATAACATGAATGTTTAACACTCACCGTCCATACAAATTTTGAAGATATATTTAGTATAGGCCCTCGACCTGGAAGAAGCCGAAGGCTGGATGAAGATACCCAACATGCGCAAAAAATAGATGATTTATCTTTTACATCACACGTCGTCCTAAGTTTTAAGTCATGGCAATACTATTACACGTGGTGTAGATGTAGCATATTTCCCTCTTACCACCTATCTAGGTGACCACGGCAAGTTCCATTATATATTGGTCTATATTCTTATCAATTGTCAAGGTGGTACTAAAATTTTGCTAGCCTCCCACCCGCTGGAGCGAGCTTTCTTGGGCCCAGGAAATCTAGCCCATCTGACCATGGACTAGTGCCCAGGTTCCCTTGTATTCACACGCACCACTGCTACATATTCACATGCATAGCCGTCATATTTGTCTAAAAAATGCATAGCCGCCATATGCATGGTGTCTGCGTTTTTTCTCTTTTGGGGAACTTGAGCCCCACTGAACATGCATAGGAGGATGGGCTCCACTTAATGTAATCTACCAACGTAGATGCCACCTTGCATGCAAAAATAAACATTTATGTATATTGACATTGCTAAATATATAATCTTGTGATATCTTGTGTCACGACTCCAAACAACTAATTTGTTCAATTTTCATGAATATTAAAAAAATGTTTTGTATAGATGGTTACATGTGTCCTGATGTTTAAAATCTGAAAACAATACTCCAAAAATTCGAGGGAAAGTTGGCAAAATGGGATAGCAACTACAATAAATATTGAGAAAGAGGCAACAATTGCATGGCTGGTCTAGTGCGTCTTCTATGAATGGGTGCCAGGAAATCCCCTCTACAAAACTTCTTTTTTACAAATTACAGCATGTACATCTACTAAACCTGGGAAGCGAGGGTACTCGATCGTGGCGTTGTCGTTATCGGCAGTAAGGACGGTGGTCCATGTTTAGACATGGAGCATTCTAGTGTCAGCATTGGCCATTGACAGGTCGCTTAACAGGAAAATGGAATGGAATCTTTGATTGTGTATTTGGTAGCTTCCAAAGTTTGCATTTGGAGATATATGTTCCAAATGGACAACATAAGAATGTTCAGTCGTCAAGTCGGGACAAGAGCTCTGGCTTCGTTCTTGGATTCCCATCACCGCCAGAAGCAACACCACCCACATGAGAAGCCTACCCTATCTACACGCCAAAGCCAAACCAACGGGCTCCCCACTCCATCCCATATCAATAGACAAAGACGAGACGATGAAGGGTGCAGGGACTACCGGACTAGCCAAGGGAGGAAGGGGCAGCAGTTCATCTCCAACGTATGGCGATTGAAGAGAATGCCCGATGCCAAGTGTGGGCCGATGTGGCGGCACCATGGCGTAAGGTTGCTGGAATGGATAAATCTGTGCACACGATGTTGATATTTTTTTTGGTGAAGCACTTATTCACATACAAAAGGGCTAGCAAATATGCTTCAGCCATGCTCATGTTTAAGAGGCAAACAAGCCTAGCTTTTTTTTATTGAAAAGGAGGATAACCCTCAGTCTCTCCATCAAGAGAAGGAAATCTTCTTTGAATGCCTGCTCAGAATGAAGGTACCGTCTGGCTTCTCGTTGAATATAAATGGAATAATAAATATGGCAGAGAAAAGTTTCAGAACCTAAAGTCTCATGACTGCCACGTGATTATGACGCAACTGCTTCCGGTTGCATTGAGGGGGCTTCTACCGGAAAACGTTCTATTAGCCATTGTGAAGCTATGTGCATTCCTCAATGCAATCTCTCAGAAGGTAATCGATCCAGAAATCATACCAAGGTTACAGAATGATTTGGTGCAATGTCTTGTCAGTTTCGAGTTGGTGTTCCCACCATCCTTCTTCAACACCATGACGCACGTCCTAGTTCACCTTTGCGAAGAGATTAACGTTTTGGGTCCTGTATTTCTACATAATATGTTCCCCTTTGAGAGGTTCATGGGAGTCTTGAAGAAATATGTTCATAATCGTGCTAGGCCAGAAGGAAGCATGTCGAAGGGCCATGAAAATGAGGAGGTCATTGAGTTTTGTATTGACTTTATTCCTGACCTTAAGCCGATTGGTGTTCCTGAATCGCGGTCTGGATGGAAAAGGCACGCTAGGAGGGCATCAAATAATATGTATGGACGGGCATTCTCTCACTAAAACACACTACACAGTTCTACATAATTCCGCCTTGGTGGCTCTGTATATGGAGGAACACAAGAATTTTCTATACTCTAAACACCCGGAGAAGTCTGACGACTGGATTACACGTGAACAAACGAGGACTTTTGCCGGTTGGTTGCAGAAACGTGCCATGCATGATGGCGATATTGAAGATGACCTGTACTCGTTGTCCCAGTTACCATCTTCGAATAAAATGACTTTCAAAGGGTACCAGATAAATGGGAATACATTTTACATGATCGCCCAAGATAAGAAGAGCACCAACCAAAACGGTGGTGTCCGCTTTGATGCAACAACCAACACGGGAAAGGAAACATATTATGGTTACATAGAGGACATATGGGAACTTAACTATGGAGGTGGTCTGAAGGTCCCTTTGTTTCGGTGCAAATGGGTCAATATGACACGAGGTGGGGTAACGGAAGACCCGCAGTACGGAATGACAATAGTGGATCTCAACAATCTTGCGTATGCAGACGAACCATTCGTCCTAGCCAATGATGTGGCGCAGGTTTTTTATGTGAAAGACATGTCTACCAGGCCGAGAAAAAGAAAAGATAAGGAAGCGAATTGATCATACGACGAGCCAAAGCGCCACATAGTTCTTTCAGATAAAGAAACATCATGGGAGTGGATGACAAGACAGACATGTCACAAGATTATGAAAAATTTGATGAAATTGCTCCATTCACAGTGAATATTGACCCGAGCATCCAGTTAAATGATGTAGATTTTCCATGGCTACAGTGCAAAGGGACACACGCCAAGAAAAAATTTCACACCCAAAGATCTGGGATGTGATCGGCTTCACTATCATCACTTTCTTCTGTGTTTCACACCCCAGGAGCAAATATTTGTAATAGTTAGGGTAGTTATGTGTTTTGGCATTTGAAACGCGAAGAAATTTTATGTGCAAACAAATTCTTTTATGCATTTACTGATTTTTTCAGCTAAATGACCCTGAAATTGAAAAGCATTTCAAATGAACTCAGAAAAGGTTGAAAGTTGGCATGGTATCATAATTTCACCCACATAGCATTTGCAAAAAAGTAGAGAGGGTTACGGGAAAAACTGGATGCACTTCGTCTACAAAATGGACAATCTCTTTCGAAGTATCAGGGTTTCGGACGAAGGCATTTCATTTTTTAAATAACCTAAGCATTACCAAATTGAATATAATGATAAAACACACTAATATTAAACATAAGAAAAGAGAATCACTGAAAAATCTATTTTCAAAGTTAAGTTATTCACAAACTAGTGATTCACACAAATTTCAAATAATTCAAAATTTACTATTCAAATTTGAAAACTACCGGCACTAACAGAAAGTTTGTAATTTCTTGTACCTAAAGAAAAAATATTCACAAAGAAACTCTAAATACAGCAAAAACAACTCAAAAATAAATAAATAAGAAAATAAAAAAGCCCGCCTACTGGGCCAGAGGGGCCTGCATACGACTAGAAACACAATGTTTTGTTGGGCTAGGATGCAGGCCCAGTAGGCCCACAGGGCAGCAGAGAACAGGTAGGCCCAGTAGACCTGCTTTGGAGAGGAGCTCGAGAGAGCTACCGCACTGGGGCTTATAAACCAGTGCGGACGCCCCTCGGCTAGCGAGGTGGGACTAAACTTGCCGCAGCGCACCTGCGCCAGCGCACCCCCTTTAGTACTGGATGGTAGCTGCAACCAGTACTAAAAACGGGGTCTTTAGTACCGGTTGTTTCCACCACCCGGTACTAAAGGGGGGCGCTTCCCGCCGCTTGGCCTGGCCAAAACAGAACTTTAGCATCGGTTGGTGGCCCCAACCGGTACTAAAGGTCCATCCTATATATACAACACTTGAAAAAAATTCAGTTTCCCTCTGTTTCTTCCTCTCCGTCGACAACACGCCGCCTGCCCCGATCGACGCCGTCGCCGCACCCGACGCGTCGCCGCCCCGACCGTCCCTGCCCCTCGTCGTCGCTCCCGTCGCCATCGCCGCCCCGGCCGTCCCCGTCCCCGTCGCCACGCCCCGCCCCGTCGTCTCCGCCCCGTCCCGTCGTCCCCGCTCGGCCCGTCCCCGTCCCTGTCGTCGCCGCCCCGTCCCCATCCCCGTCGTCACCGCCCGTCTCCGTCCCCGTCGCCGCGCCTCTCGCCGGTGAGCTCATGCCCCAGCCGCCATGTCCACGCACACACACACAAACATACACACACTAGTTTTTTAGTTATAAATTTTAGTTATAGAAATTTTTCTGTTTTTTAGTTATAGAAATGTTAGAAAATTTTATGTTTTTTAGTTATAGAAATATTAGAAACGTTAGTTATATTGAAATGTTATAAATTTTTTCTGTTTTTTAGTTATAGATCTATTTATAGAAATGTTAGCAATTTTTCTGTTTTTTAGTTATAGAAATATTAGAAATATTAGTTATATATATATAAATGTTAGAAATTTTAGAATTAGTTTTAGTTAGATGAATTAGATTAATGTCAAATTGTTAGAATTTGCATATATAGTTTTAGTTATCACAATCCAATCATTTAAAAAATGTTACTTTTTGCAGGCATATAGTATTTGTTCTCGACGATATGCCCGGCCCGCATCCTCGCCGTCGACCCGTTCGCGACGACATCCGGCTGACCCATGTCCGGGACTGGGCTCCGCCGGGCTGGCACTGGGAGGTGCTACCTGGAGGGGCGCGCCGCTTGGTGAGGAACCCGGGCTCGGGTCCCGTCGTCGACCCTGATCTCCTTTGGTGGCGTTCGCGTGGGCCACATTCGGTGCAGAGGGAGCCAGCCCCGCCGGAGGTGGTGCGTCGCCGTGTCAGGGAGAAGGACGAGCACGTCCATCGCTACATGGCTGCTATGGATGTCAGGTTCTCCAATACTTGGCAGGTTCCTTGGGCAGATGACCGGAGATATGATCCTGTGATGGTTCCTTCTCTTTGGGTGTCCACCGCCCGCGCCCCAGAAACCGCGAGTGGCCTAGATTCTTTTGTAGTACTCGATCTTTATTAGGTACCTAGCCAGTGATGTATTCGATATATAATATTCGAGACGATGTATTCAAGATTATATATACAAGAACCATAGAGGATCTCCCGGTGCCAATATAATTAACACAAAACGCCTGATTGCATGATTGGAAATACGAAAAGTGGATATCTTCAGTTACCCGTAATAAGGGAGACTATTGACAGAGCCGAGGTACGAACAACAGTGGGGTTGCCGCTGTTGCCGCGGATGCACATGATTGTTCTGCATGATGCCGATTGTCGAGAGATTAGTGGAAAGAATTTCCGCGCAGGAAATAAAAAGGTACAGGATATACTGTGTGAAATCGATGTTGGGCTGCCGATTAGAACTTGTCCCAGCCAAATCGACATGACAACATGCATGTAGATGAATTTCTCTGTTTTTCCATAGGAGCGATGATTGAGGACAGCAGAGGAATTGTGGAGGACATACTTGAATCGAAGATGTGTTTTCGTAGGTTGCAGAAAAAGATATGGGAAGGAGAGCCATTCACCAATACGTGTTGCAGCCGACAACTGGTTGAAATCTTCAAGGACTCACCTTTTTTTCTATGGAAAAGGTTGCACGCTCCTTCTATGGAAAAGGTTGCACGCTCCATTTTCAAAGAAGTTCCACGATCCTAATTTGATCCTAACGGCTGATTGAAATCTTCTAGGACTCTTACCCTTTTCTTTTGTCATGTACGACTCTTTCCTTTTTATGTAGGGAAAACGTTCCAGCGTCCTTTTTTATCTTTTGAGGGGAGATCCACGGTCCTTGTATGATCATAACCACACAATTAAATCCAAAGGTTATTTTTACATGCTTTCTGAGAATTAACGTGGTGGCTTTATTGGTGCTTCTAATTAGTAAATATAAGATTATTCGCGACGATGATGTATTCGAGATTATATATTAATCGAGACGATGCATATTATGTACTATATGATTCAGTTTTTTCTTTATTGATTGCATCCATGCATTGTAATTTGAATACTAAATTGTTTTATATTTCTTCTGTATTAGTTAAGTAAAAGCTATGGCGGACAATACCGGCAGAGAGAGAGAAGAGGAATTGTTTGACATCATACGCAGCCCTCGCAGGCTAGACGATCTGAATGAAGCAGATGATGGCTCCCAATATCTGAACAATACCGGAGAGGGTGATGAAAAGATATTCGATCTCGACGACCGAGCTGATGAAGTCATGAACTATGATTATGATTATGATGACATAGACAATGTTTATGATGACACAGACAATGCTCTTGAAATAACAAAGACTACCGGCGAGGTATATTTATATAAGTAGGCATCTGGTGATCATCACATGTTTTTTTATTTGAAGATATATATTAGTGAATCGATCTTTCTTCTTTCAGCCCTCCGGATCGAGCAAATATGCTTCTACAGACAGCAGGACAAAGGGAGGCCCGGGCAAAAAGTTGAAGGAGGGTGTAAAGTACAACATCGACTCCACCAAACCTAGTGGCGAACCCCTCACGCCTAAGAACATTGCAAACAAGTGGACTCGTCAGTGCAGAGTTCTTGTGAAGGACCAACTCCCGATCTCCATTCAAGAATGGAAAGAGCCAAAAACTAAACGTCCAGGTGTTACTTGGGTCGAAAACAGAGCAAAAAAACCTTTGGGAATCTTCGATGGAACATTTCACCCTACCAGATCATTTCACTGATGCAGATGTGCAGAAAGTCAAGGAAGCTGCTCTTCAGAAGATGGCAATTGCATTCAACACCCACAAGAAAACTGTATGGGCCAACTACCTCGCTGCAGAAAGGAAGACTCCAGAATTCACGGGAACACTGGAGAAGCAAAGAGAACACTGGGCCGATTTCGTGAAATTCAAGAAATCAGAATTATCTAAGGAACGGTCGATAAAAAACAAGGCCATTGCCGCAAAAAAGACGCAGTTCCATAAGCTGGGTCTAGGTGGCTACGCGGTGGGAATGCCTAGGTGGGATAAGTCTGAGCAAGAGATGGAGGATGCAGGGGTCACTCCGGTTACTAGGAGCTGGCCCCCCAGGTGCAGAACTTGGTTCTATGCGCATGGGGGGCGTTGGACCCGAAGACAGGCCTGGTTTCGCAGAAGGCAAGTCTAAAAGGAGCCGAGCAAAAGATACTTGATGCAATAGAAGAAGCTCGAACAGGGGTGTTCACGCCCAACAGAGAGAATGACGAGCTTACGCGCGCCCTGGGAAATCCTGAACATCCAGAAAGAACACGAGACAAGGGCGTTATTCCCTGGTATGAGGGCTTTTCGGAATGGAACGACAATTACAGGTCCCGTGCAAGAAAGAAGATGGAGGAGGAGAAGAAGAGGAAGCTGGAGGAGGAGGAGAGGAAGCAGGACGCAGAACACCTTCAAGGCCTAGAAGCAAGGCACGCGGACTTGGCACTCAAATTCCAGCAGCAGATCGACTCACTTAGCCAGGAAAGGGGATCTCAGCAGTGGCAGCAGCAAGCGGATGATAGTCCAGCATTGGATAGCACCATCCCATCCACGCCGAGAAGAAGCGTTGGTTCCGCCCCGTGCGACACACTTCTGGATACATACCCTATGAATGACATCATAGAGAACACTAACTGTGAGCTACACTCCAAAATGAAGAACATATCCATGAAGGTGGCGGACGCAGTTGCTTTTACAATTACCCCCGAAGCAACCTTTCATTGCACCCCAATTCCAGAGGGCTATGCTCGTGTCTTGGTTGATGAAGTGGTGGACCCATATTCGGGGCTACAGCTTGACATTCCTGGAGGTGACGACGAGCGCACACTGGGAGAGGCCATACATCGTATCATCCTATGGAGAAAGGATTGCATCATCTTTTGAAGTCCATTGACACCACGTCGTCTGCCGACTCCTCCTCGAAGTCCGCCACCGAGTCAGCAGACTCCCGCTCCTCCATGTCCACGAACGCATGAGCCGACTCCTCCTCCAAGTCCCCGAACGCATGAGCAAACTCCTACTTCAAGTCCGGCACAACGTCAGGTCACCCCTCCGGTTTCAAGTCCGACACTGTGTCAGGCCACACCTCCTGCTTCAAGTCCGGCACAGCGTCAGGCCACTACTCCTCCTGCTCCAACTCAGCCACGTCGGCCGTCTCAACAATCGCAGAAGAGACACGCCGCAGCTATGGTGCGTAGCGGTTCGAGTCGAGGTAGTACAGGAAGTACAGGTGGAGAGAAGCGATATAAATATGGTCCAAGCCTCGCTCCTCTTCCTCGGAGGCCTTACGACATGACTGAGGAGAAAAACACAGCCATAGTGCGGGCCCAAGTGGACTCCCATTTTGGACCAAAACCGGCACCGCCGCCAAGGGAGAAAGTGCCTAAGGAAAAGATTGACCACTTCATTCGTATGGTTAGAGCACCAGCTCCTAAGCCTATTGACTCAGACTATGAGCGCCAAATCAGGAAGTCACATCGAGCACGACTACAGAAGGAAGCGAGCTCGAGCTCGAGCCAACAAGCATCTAGCAAAAAAATGCGGGAAAACCGTTCCCCAGCTGGGAGAATAGGCGGCGCAATCGATCCCCCCACTTTTTGTGCCAACAACACATGAGAGGAGTAAGTGGGCCCAATATTATTGTGGGCAGACCGTTAAAGTTCCCCAGCTGGGCGATGTGATAATAACGGAGGAGCATATAATGCAGGCTGAAATGCTCAAGATCACTGTTGGACAACTCCTCGAAATCGAGCCCATGTCTCCGCTTAGAGAGGAGGAAATAAAACGAAAATATGTACGGGCCCAACCTTTGGTCGAGCCAGACAAGGTCAAGAACCTCCCAACGAGAATGTATGAATTGCATTAATGGTACATGAACATTACCAAGATTTCCAATCGAGAGTACCTCATGGTGAATGTCAAGGAGGAGCATTACTTCCATGAGAAAGCTCTATCCGTTGAGTATTCAGAACTATTTTAGTTATACAATCAAGATGCACTC
This sequence comes from Aegilops sharonensis, assembly GCA_904067115.1. Taxonomy (NCBI): domain Eukaryota; kingdom Viridiplantae; phylum Streptophyta; class Magnoliopsida; order Poales; family Poaceae; genus Aegilops; species Aegilops sharonensis. The sequence goes on along the minus strand of LR880969.1, from coordinate 824,628,624 downwards.
GACAAATCTATCATCAGTTGCTATTGTCTATAAGTGATTTCTTTCTGTAATTTAAGTCTCAAGCTAGTTGAGTGATCATTTCGATCAATCATTACATGTAATTATCCTCACTATATATTCTTTTCTGTGGTATTATATGCAGGATAAAGATGTATGAAATGAAAAAATCTGGACACTATGGCATTGGGTTCTTTGACCCAAATACCATTAATGAGTACACATGGAATCTTCTAACTTTTCGAGTAAGTTTAGAGGAAAGCATGCTAGAGTTCTTCAAGCGCCTCAATACCAGTGAAGATATACTACTTCCATACAACTTCCTATGAGTCACATTGTCTTGTACTAGATGTTAATAATTAAATGTATAGGGTTTACGGTAGTTGATTAGTGCTATACACATGCCCGCTTAATAAGACATGCAAACGTGTGCGCATGCAGTTTCCACTGGATCTTGTTAGACATTAAAGTTGACAAAGAAACAGTTGCAGTACTGGACTCACTACTTAAAGAAGAAAAAGACTACATCATCATGAAGGGGATAGTCAACAGGTAATTTTAATCATTATTAACTATATATCGGCTTATTTAGTTCGTCATTTCCTGATATGAACTATTTAATAACCCCTTTATTAATTTTCTTTGCCGGCGGGCAGGGCTTGGGTAAAGTTCATCAAGGTGACTCTAGGCAAATGGGCAAAAAATCTGTTTTGGTATCGACCAAAGGTAAGTAATTAAGTAGTACTAGCTAGCTAGCTAGCTAGCTACCATCTCTTTAATTCTTGTTTCAATACCATTAATTAATTATCATGCTTGATTAATCATTATCTGATTCAATTCCATTCTCGTAAAGGCCCTGAAGCAGGCGCAGGGGAATGATATGTGTGCATTCTACGTTTGCGAGAACATTCGCATGATGGCGTCCGAAAGGAGCAGATCTCAAAGACAGGACTGGGTACGTTTGTCAGAACACTATTCACACCATTATCGATATCTAGTCACACAACTAATACACATGCATATTGATCTCCTTCTTAATAGTTCAGAGAGGTGCGGGAGCAACTCCTACCAGCGGACCACATACTAGCACTTCAAGAG
>LR880969.1:824592115-824602278 GCA_904067115.1 Aegilops sharonensis | reverse complement strand
CCTCTCCCTCTCTTTCCTTCCCCCTTCCCTCTTCCTAATAGGACTAGGAAAGGGGAGTCCTACTCCTACTAGGAGGAGGACTCCCCCCTCCCTTGGTGCGCCCCAAGGGCTGGCCGGCCCTCCCCCTTGCTCCTTTATATACGGGGGCAGGGGGGCACCCTAGAACACACAAGTTGATCTTCGTGATCGTTCCTTAGCCGTGTGCGGTGCCCCCCTCCACCATATTCCACCTCGGTCATATTGTAGCGGTGCTTAGGCGAAGCCCTGCGACGGTAGAACATCAAGATCGTCACCACGCCGTCGTGCTGACGGAACTCCTTCCCCGACGCTTTGCTGGATCGGAGCCCGGGGATCGTCATCGAGCTGAACGTGTGCCAAGAACTCGGAGGTGCCGGAGTAACGGTGCTTGGATCGGTCGGATCGTGAAGACGTATGACTACATCAACCGCGTTAATATAACGCTTCCGCTTTCAGTCTACGAGGGTACGTGGACGGACACTCTCCCCTCTCGTTGCTATGCCATCACCATGGTCTTGCGTGATCGTAGGAAAAATTTTGAAATTACTACGTTACCCAACAGCTCCTGGTTGCCGCCGACGTCGACGACGAGCCGGCGCTGTTGATGGCCGTCGCATGTGAGCTTGCACCGGTGGCCGAGGAGCACGTCACGGACGCCGTCGAGCCAGAAGGTATCAAGGTGAAGGAGGTGCTTCGCCCCTTAGCCGTGGAGGCCGAGTTGGAGGCTGTCACGGCCGAGGCTGAGCGGCTACGCGGGGAGCTCGCCGCGGCCAATGCGAAACTGCATGCCATGTCCGACGTGTACTGGACACAGGCCGAGGCGTTGGTGCTTGCTAGTGAGGAGAAGGCCAAGTTCCTGGAGGTACATCGCGTGATCTGTGATGAGAACGCGCGGCTCCGGGGTCTGGTGATGCATACTGCTGCAGCACCCTTTCAAGTCAAGGCGGAGCCGGCCATAGGGAGTGCAGGAACCGCGGCAGCAACGCCGCAAGCTGACAGGGTGCCCATGACAGCTGAGGTGACGTTACCGGTACTGGCACCGGCGAGCGCGACACCGGCCATGACTACACTCGGCATGGAGAAGCCGGGAGTGGAGCTCAATGGTAAGAAGTCTCATACTGAAATAATGCAGATCACGGATGAAGCAAGTGAACTTCTGAAGAAAGGCAATGACCTCCTCTTCCTGAATGAGGAGAATGTTCAGCCTTTGTTGAGTATGGATGGATCAGCTGATGCATGGTGGCTTGATAGTGGTGCTAGTAACCACATGACTGGTTCACGGTGCAAATTCAAGGAGATGGATGAAAGCATCCATGGCCATGTGAAGCTGGGAGATGGGTCTACTGCTCTGATTAAAGGGAAAGGTTCAGTCATGGTTGAGTGCAAGAGTGGTGAGCAGCTGCATCTGACGGAGGTATATTTTGTACCAAGTTTACCTAGTAACATAATTAGTCTTGGTAAGCTGGCAGAGGATGGCAATCGTGTAGTGCTAGATGGTACATTCCTGTGGATTAGAGGCAGGTCTGGGAAGGTGCAGATGAAGATTAAGAGATCACCTAACCGACTGTACATGGTGCTACTCAAGACAGTTGTTGGTGCTGCTCATGTGTCATCAAGAAAACGGAGCCGAGAAGCTCTCAGACTCCAGCAGCAGCAGCTCGAGATGGAGATGCCATCAGTGAACGGGGGTGTCACCCACCGTGGCGTCAGGTCAGGAGCATCAAGCAGCAACAAGATTAGGGAGTGATTGTCAGATAATCATGTTGCATTAGCGAGCACGTAGGGAATAGTGCATGTTTGTTTCTATGTTTCAGCTTGCATTAGTTGAGTATAGGCTAGCACGTACACGTTTTGTCACGTCTAATTAGCATTTGTTTTTGTTAGCTAGTTTGTTAGCCACGAGCCGTAACTTGTGCGAGTCGTGCATGCATTTGCATGGGCCTGAGGTGCATCCGTTTGCATCGGGCCGTTTCTTTCAGTCTAGCATCGCGTGGTAGACACGTTCAGGAGCTCGTGGGATGGCACGAGCTAACCGGATCGTGGCGCTTTGGTAGGATCCTTACCGGCCACGTTTTCCCTTCTGTAACTGAAGAATAAGAAGATAAGAAAGCAAGAAAAGAGGCTTGCAGTTGCGCCTCGCAAAACTACCGGTGTCTTCGTGTTCCTCTCGCTGTTCCTCTCCACCGTGCTCGCGTGTGTACTCCGGCCTTTGATCCAACATTTGGTATACAGAGCCTGGTTGTTGCCGGAGGCGAATCGGCGACGGTGGGTAGCGATGGGAGATCAGTCACCGAAGAAGAGCGACGCTGGTGATGGCGGAAAGTACACGCCACCGAGCAAGAGGCTCGGAGCCAGCGGCTCCGGCGATGGGACGATTGTCGTGGCTGCGCCGGCGAGGAGCGTCGGAGTGCCGATCCAATACCCGCAGCTGACAGAAGGTAATTATCAGTTGTGGGCGGCCAAGATGAAGATCATCCTCAAGCCAATGGGCGTGTGGTCGGCGATCACCGGAGAAGACTTCGATGAGGCCAAGGATCAGGGAGCCATGGCTGCTATCTCGCAGTCCGTTCCGGACGACGTGATGATGTCCATCGTGGAGTACGAGTCGGCGAAGGAGGCTTGGGATGCCATCCGTACCATGCGTATCGGCGATGAGCGCGTTGTGCAGGCACGCATCAGCCACCTCACAAGGCGTTTTGAGCGCCTGACCATGGAAGGAGGTGGAGACGTCGGTGCATTCGGGCGCCGGCTCACCGCGCTCGTCGGAGAAATTCGAGCGCTTGGCGAGAACTTGCAAGAGCACGCCGTTGTCAAGCGGCTGTTCGCGGCGGTGCCGGATCGCTTCCTGCCGATAATCGGGACGATCGAGCAATGGGGCGACGTCAAGAAGATGTCGGTCGCCGAGGCCATTGGGAGGTTGCGGGCGTTCGAGGAGAACGAGTCCGGGCGGCGGCAAGACCGCGGTGATGATGGCGAGAAGTTGATGCTGGTCTCACGTGCACAGCTGGAGGCACTGGTCCGGGAAGAAAAGAAGAAAGGAGAGGGCTCCAGCAACGGTGGCAAGAATGGCGACGAGCGTGGCGGTGGCCGCGGCCAAGATGACGACAAGAAAAAGCCCCGCGGCAAGTTCGACAAGTCGAAGATTACCTGCTTCCAGTGCGGGGAGAAAGGACACTTCAAGTCTGAGTGTGAGGCCTGGAAGAAAGAGAAGGCGCTCCTGGTTGCCGCCGACGTCGACGACGAGCCGGCGCTGCTGATGGCCGTCGCATGTGAGCTTGCACCGGTGGCCGAGGAGCACGTCACGGACGCCGTCGAGCCAGAAGGTATCAAGGTGAAGGAGGTGCTTCGCCCCTTAGCCGTGGAGGCCGAGTTGGAGGCTGTCACGGCCGAGGCTGAGCGGCTACGCGGGGAGCTCGCCGCGGCCAATGCGAAACTGCATGCCATGTCCGACGTGTACTGGACACAGGCCGAGGCGTTGGTGCTTGCTAGTGAGGAGAAGGCCAAGTTCCTGGAGGTACATCGCGTGATCTGTGATGAGAACGTGCGGCTCCGGGGTCTGGTGATGCATACTGCTGCAGCGCCCTTTCAAGTCAAGGCGGAGCCGGCCATAGGGAGTGCAGGAACCGCGGCAGCAACGCCGCAAGCTGACAGGGTGCCCATGACAGCTGAGGTGACGTTACCGGTACTGGCACCGGCGAGCGCGACACCGGCCATGACTACACTCGGCATGGAGAAGCCGGGAGTGGAGCTCAATGGTAAGAAGTCTCATACTGAAATGATGCAGATCACGGATGAAGCAAGTGAACTTCTGAAGAAAGGCAATGACCTCCTCTTCCTGAATGAGGAGAATGTTCAGCCTTTGTTGAGTATGGATGGATCAGCTGATGCATGGTGGCTTGATAGTGGTGCTAGTAACCACATGACTGGTTCACGGTGCAAATTCAAGGAGATGGATGAAAGCATCCGTGGCCATGTGAAGCTGGGAGATGGGTCTACTGCTCTGATTAAAGGGAAAGGTTCAGTCATGGTTGAGTGCAAGAGTGGTGAGCAGCTGCATCTGACGGAGGTATATTTTGTACCAAGTTTACCTAGTAACATAATTAGTCTTGGTAAGCTGGCAGAGGATGGCAATCGTGTAGTGCTAGATGGTACATTCCTGTGGATTAGAGGCAGGTCTGGGAAGGTGCAGATGAAGATTAAGAGATCACCTAACCGACTGTACATGGTGCTACTCAAGACAGTTGTTGGTGCTGCTCATGTGTCATCAAGAAAACGGAGCCGAGAAGCTCTCAGACTCCAGCAGCAGCAGCTCGAGATGGAGATGCCATCAGTGAACGGGGGTGTCACCCACCGTGGCGTCAGGTCAGGAGCATCAAGCAGCAACAAGATTAGGGAGTGATTGTCAGATAATCATGTTGCATTAGCGAGCACGTAGGGAATAGTGCATGTTTGTTTCTATGTTTCAGCTTGCATTAGTTGAGTATAGGCTAGCACGTACACGTTTTGTCACGTCTAATTAGCATTTGTTTTTGTTAGCTAGTTTGTTAGCCACGAGCCATAACTTGTGCGAGTCGTGCATGCATTTGCATGGGCCTGAGGTGCATCCGTTTGCATCGAGCCGTTTCTTTCAGTCTAGCATCGCGTGGTAGACACGTTCAGGAGCTCGTGGGATGGCACGAGCTAACCGGATCGTGGCGCTTTGGTAGGATCCTTACCGGCCACGTTTTCCCTTCTGTAACTGAAGAATAAGAAGATAAGAAAGCAAGAAAAGAGGCTTGCAGTTGCGCCTCGCAAAACTACCGGTGTCTTCGTGTTCCTCTCGCTGTTCCTCTCCATCGTGCTCGCGTGTGTACTCCGGCCTTTGATCCAACATTTGGTATACAGAGCCTGGTTGTTGCCGGAGGCGAATCGGCGACGGTGGGTAGCGATGGGAGATCAGTCACCGAAGAAGAGCGACGCTGGTGATGGCGGAAAGTACACGCCACCGAGCAAGAGGCTCGGAGCCAGCGGCTCCGGCGATGGGACGATTGTCGTGGCTGCGCCGGCGAGGAGCGTCGGAGTGCCGATCCAATACCCGCAGCTGACAGAAGGTAATTATCAGTTGTGGGCGGCCAAGATGAAGATCATCCTCAAGCCAATGGGCGTGTGGTCGGCGATCACCGGAGAAGACTTCGATGAGGCCAAGGATCAGGGAGCCATGGCTGCTATCTCGCAGTCCGTTCCGGACGACGTGATGATGTCCATCGTGGAGTACGAGTCGGCGAAGGAGGCTTGGGATGCCATCCGTACCATGCGTATCGGCGATGAGCGCGTTGTGCAGGCACGCATCAGCCACCTCACAAGGCGTTTTGAGCGCCTGACCATGGAAGGAGGTGGAGACGTCGGTGCATTCGGGCGCCGGCTCACCGCGCTCGTCGGAGAAATTCGAGCGCTTGGCGAGAACTTGCAAGAGCACGCCGTTGTCAAGCGGCTGTTCGCGGCGGTGCCGGATCGCTTCCTGCCGATAATCGGGACGATCGAGCAATGGGGCGACGTCAAGAAGATGTCGGTCGCCGAGGCCATTGGGAGGTTGCGGGCGTTCGAGGAGAACGAGTCCGGGCGGCGGCAAGACCGCGGTGATGATGGCGAGAAGTTGATGCTGGTCTCACGTGCACAGCTGGAGGCACTGGTCCGGGAAGAAAAGAAGAAAGGAGAGGGCTCCAGCAACGGTGGCAAGAATGGCGACGAGCGTGGCGGTGGCCGCGGCCAAGATGACGACAAGAAAAAGCCCCGCGGCAAGTTCGACAAGTCGAAGATTACCTGCTTCCAGTGCGGGGAGAAAGGACACTTCAAGTCTGAGTGTGAGGCCTGGAAGAAAGAGAAGGCGCTCCTGGTTGCCGCCGACGTCGACGACGAGCCGGCGCTGCTGATGGCCGTCGCATGTGAGCTTGCACCGGTGGCCGAGGAGCACGTCACGGACGCCGTCGAGCCAGAAGGTATCAAGGTGAAGGAGGTGCTTCGCCCCTTAGCCGTGGAGGCCGAGTTGGAGGCTGTCACGGCCGAGGCTGAGCGGCTACGCGGGGAGCTCGCCGCGGCCAATGCGAAACTGCATGCCATGTCCGACGTGTACTGGACACAGGCCGAGGCGTTGGTGCTTGCTAGTGAGGAGAAGGCCAAGTTCCTGGAGGTACATCGCGTGATCTGTGATGAGAACGTGCGGCTCCGGGGTCTGGTGATGCATACTGCTGCAGCGCCCTTTCAAGTCAAGGCGGAGCCGGCCATAGGGAGTGCAGGAACCGCGGCAGCAACGCCGCAAGCTGACAGGGTGCCCATGACAGCTGAGGTGACGTTACCGGTACTGGCACCGGCGAGCGCGACACCGGCCATGACTACACTCGGCATGGAGAAGCCGGGAGTGGAGCTCAATGGTAAGAAGTCTCATACTGAAATGATGCAGATCACGGATGAAGCAAGTGAACTTCTGAAGAAAGGCAATGACCTCCTCTTCCTGAATGAGGAGAATGTTCAGCCTTTGTTGAGTATGGATGGATCAGCTGATGCATGGTGGCTTGATAGTGGTGCTAGTAACCACATGACTGGTTCACGGTGCAAATTCAAGGAGATGGATGAAAGCATCCGTGGCCATGTGAAGCTGGGAGATGGGTCTACTGCTCTGATTAAAGGGAAAGGTTCAGTCATGGTTGAGTGCAAGAGTGGTGAGCAGCTGCATCTGACGGAGGTATATTTTGTACCAAGTTTACCTAGTAACATAATTAGTCTTGGTAAGCTGGCAGAGGATGGCAATCGTGTAGTGCTAGATGGTACATTCCTGTGGATTAGAGGCAGGTCTGGGAAGGTGCAGATGAAGATTAAGAGATCACCTAACCGACTGTACATGGTGCTACTCAAGACAGTTGTTGGTGCTGCTCATGTGTCATCAAGAAAACGGAGCCGAGAAGCTCTCAGACTCCAGCAGCAGCAGCTCGAGATGGAGATGCCATCAGTGAACGGGGGTGTCACCCACCGTGGCGTCAGGTCAGGAGCATCAAGCAGCAACAAGATTAGGGAGTGATTGTCAGATAATCATGTTGCATTAGCGAGCACGTAGGGAATAGTGCATGTTTGTTTCTATGTTTCAGCTTGCATTAGTTGAGTATAGGCTAGCACGTACACGTTTTGTCACGTCTAATTAGCATTTGTTTTTGTTAGCTAGTTTGTTAGCCACGAGCCGTAACTTGTGCGAGTCGTGCATGCATTTGCATGGGCCTGAGGTGCATCCGTTTGCATCGGGCCGTTTCTTTCAGTCTAGCATCGCGTGGTAGACACGTTCAGGAGCTCGTGGGATGGCACGAGCTAACCGGATCGTGGCGCTTTGGTAGGATCCTTACCGGCCACGTTTTCCCTTCTGTAACTGAAGAATAAGAAGATAAGAAAGCAAGAAAAGAGGCTTGCAGTTGCGCCTCGCAAAACTACCGGTGTCTTCGTGTTCCTCTCGCTGTTCCTCTCCACCGTGCTCGCGTGTGTACTCCGGCCTTTGATCCAACATTTGGTATACAGAGCCTGGTTGTTGCCGGAGGCGAATCGGCGACGGTGGGTAGCGATGGGAGATCAGTCACCGAAGAAGAGCGACGCTGGTGATGGCGGAAAGTACACGCCACCGAGCAAGAGGCTCGGAGCCAGCGGCTCCGGCGATGGGACGATTGTCGTGGCTGCGCCGGCGAGGAGCGTCGGAGTGCCGATCCAATACCCGCAGCTGACAGAAGGTAATTATCAGTTGTGGGCGGCCAAGATGAAGATCATCCTCAAGCCAATGGGCGTGTGGTCGGCGATCACCGGAGAAGACTTCGATGAGGCCAAGGATCAGGGAGCCATGGCTGCTATCTCGCAGTCCGTTCCGGACGACGTGATGATGTCCATCGTGGAGTACGAGTCGGCGAAGGAGGCTTGGGATGCCATCCGTACCATGCGTATCGGCGATGAGCGCGTTGTGCAGGCACGCATCAGCCACCTCACAAGGCGTTTTGAGCGCCTGACCATGGAAGGAGGTGGAGACGTCGGTGCATTCGGGCGCCGGCTCACCGCGCTCGTCGGAGAAATTCGAGCGCTTGGCGAGAACTTGCAAGAGCACGCCGTTGTCAAGCGGCTGTTCGCGGCGGTGCCGGATCGCTTCCTGCCGATAATCGGGACGATCGAGCAATGGGGCGACGTCAAGAAGATGTCGGTCGCCGAGGCCATTGGGAGGTTGCGGGCGTTCGAGGAGAACGAGTCCGGGCGGCGGCAAGACCGCGGTGATGATGGCGAGAAGTTGATGCTGGTCTCACGTGCACAGCTGGAGGCACTGGTCCGGGAAGAAAAGAAGAAAGGAGAGGGCTCCAGCAACGGTGGCAAGAATGGCGACGAGCGTGGCGGTGGCTGCGGCCAAGGCCAAGATGACGACAAGAAAAAGCCCCGCGGCAAGTTCGACAAATCGAAGATTACCTGCTTCCAGTGCGGGGAGAAAGGACACTTCAAGTCTGAGTGTGAGGCCTGGAAGAAAGAGAAGGCGCTCCTGGTTGCCGCCGACGTCGACGACGAGCCGGCGCTGCTGATGGCCGTCGCATGTGAGCTTGCACCGGTGGCCGAGGAGCACGTCACGGACGCCGTCGAGCCAGAAGGTATCAAGGTGAAGGAGGTGCTTCGCCCCTTAGCCGTTGAGGCCGAGTTGGAGGCTGTCACGGTCGAGGCTGAGCGGCTACGCGGGGAGCTCGCCGCGGCCAATGCGAAACTGCATGCCATGTCCGACGTGTACTGGACACAGGCCGAGGCGTTGGTGCTTGCTAGTGAGGAGAAGGCCAAGTTCCTGGAGGTACATCGCGTGATCTGTGATGAGAACGTGCGGCTCCGGGGTCTGGTGATGCATACTGCTGCAGCGCCCTTTCAAGTCAAGGCGGAGCCGGCCATAGGGAGTGCAGGAACCGCGGCAGCAACGCCGCAAGCTGACAGGGTGCCCATGACAGCTGAGGTGACGTTACCGGTACTGGCACCGGCGAGCGCGACACCGGCCATGACTACACTCGGCATGGAGAAGCCGGGAGTGGAGCTCAATGGTAAGAAGTCTCATACTGAAATGATGCAGATCACGGATGAACCAAGTGAACTTCTGAAGAAAGGCAATGACCTCCTCTTCCTGAATGAGGAGAATGTTCAGCCTTTGTTGAGTATGGATGGATCAGCTGATGCATGGTGGCTTGATAGTGGTGCTAGTAACCACATGACTGGTTCACGGTGCAAATTCAAGGAGATGGATGAAAGCATCCGTGGCCATGTGAAGCTGGGAGATGGGTCTACTGCTCTGATTAAAGGGAAAGGTTCAGTCATGGTTGAGTGCAAGAGTGGTGAGCAGCTGCATCTGACGGAGGTATATTTTGTACCAAGTTTACCTAGTAACATAATTAGTCTTGGTAAGCTGGCAGAGGATGGCAATCGTGTAGTTCTAGATGGTACATTCCTGTGGATTAGAGGCAGGTCTGGGAAGGTGCAGATGAAGATTAAGAGATCACCTAACCGACTGTACATGGTGCTACTCAAGACAGTTGTTGGTGCTGCTCATGTGTCATCAAGAAAACGGAGCCGAGAAGCTCTCAGACTCCAGCAGCAGCAGCTCGAGATGGAGATGCCATCAGTGAACGGGGGTGTCACCCACCGTGGCGTCAAGTCAGGAGCATCAAGCAGCAACAAGATTAGGGAGTGATTGTCAGATAATCATGTTGAATTAGCGAGCACGTAGGGAATAGTGCATGTTTGTTTCTATGTTTCAGCTTGCATTAGTTGAGTATAGGCTAGCACGTACACGTTTTGTCACGTCTAATTAGCATTTGTTTTTGTTAGCTAGTTTGTTAGCCACGAGCCGTAACTTGTGCGAGTCGTGCATGCATTTGCATGGGCCTGAGGTGCATCCGTTTGCATCGGGCCGTTTCTTTCAGTCTAGCATCGCGTGGTAGACACGTTCAGGAGCTCGTGGGATGGCACGAGCTAACCGGATCGTGGCGCTTTGGTAGGATCCTTACCGGCCACGTTTTCCCTTCTGTAACTGAAGAATAAGAAGATAAGAAAGCAAGAAAAGAGGCTTGCAGTTGCGCCTCGCAAAACTACCGGTGTCTTCGTGTTCCTCTCGCTGTTCCTCTCCA
>LR880969.1:824542144-824563927 GCA_904067115.1 Aegilops sharonensis | reverse complement strand
TTTGTAATATCTCGCTCTTCGGAGCCTAATGAATAATATTTTGAGTCGTAGAGTTATGTTGTGATGCCACGTCGTATTTACACATATTGAGCATATTGTGTGTATGTTTGAAATGCTTGGTATGTGTGGGATCCGACAAACTAGTTGTTTATCCTTGGCAGCCTCTCATATGGGGAAATGTAGTCTCGTGATTCTGAGCGATAGTAGTCCGCTACAGCCCGGTTCACCGGAGTCCTACTAGCCCAGCACTACTGCTTGGACACTTGACTGGCCGGCATGTGATTCATTTCGTTCCTATGTCTGTCCCTTCGGGGAAATGTCACGCGGTGATACTTGGAGTCCTGCCTAGCCTGCTACAGCCCGGAATACCGGAGTCCTGTTAGCCCAGTGCTACAGCCCAAGTTCATACGTTGATGACCGACATGCTCGAGGTGTTTCATGTATGCCTGTCCCCATAGGTTAGTGCCGCTTTGGGTTCACGACTAGCCATGTCGGCCCGGGTTCTTTGTCATGTGGATGCTAGCGACACTATCATATACGTGAGCCAAAAGACGCAAACGGTCCCGGGCCATGGTAAGGCGACACCCGTGGGAATACCGTGCGTGAGGCCGCAAGGTGATATGAGGTGTTACCAGCNTTTCATGTATGCCTGTCCCCATAGGTTAGTGCCGCTTTGGGTTCACGACTAGCCATGTCGGCCCGGGTTCTTTGTCATGTGGATGCTAGCGACACTATCATATACGTGAGCCAAAAGACGCAAACGGTCCCGGGCCATGGTAAGGCGACACCCGTGGGAATACCGTGCGTGAGGCCGCAAGGTGATATGAGGTGTTACCAGCTAGGTCGATGTGACTTGGAATCGGGGTCCTGACAATTAGTCTTGGTAAGCTGGCAGAGGATGGCAATCGTGTAGTGCTAGATGGTACATTCCTGTGGATTAGAGGCAGGTCTGGGAAGGTGCAGATGAAGATTAAGAGATCACCTAACCGACTGTACATGGTGCTACTCAAGACAGTTGTTGGTGCTGCTCATGTGTCATCAAGAAAACGGAGCCGAGAAGCTCTCAGACTCCAGCAGCAGCAGCTCGAGATGGAGATGCCATCAGTGAACGGGGGTGTCACCCACCGTGGCGTCAGGTCAGGAGCATCAAGCAGCAACAAGATTAGGGAGTGATTGTCAGATAATCATGTTGCATTAGCGAGCACGTAGGGAATAGTGCATGTTTGTTTCTATGTTTCAGCTTGCATTAGTTGAGTATAGGCTAGCACGTACACGTTTTGTCACGTCTAATTAGCATTTGTTTTTGTTAGCTAGTTTGTTAGCCACGAGCCGTAACTTGTGCGAGCCGTGCATGCATTTGCATGGGCCTGAGGTGCATCCGTTTGCATCGGGCCGTTTCTTTCAGTCTAGCATCGCGTGGTAGACACGTTCAGGAGCTCGTGGGATGGCACGAGCTAACCGGATCGTGGCGCTTTGGTAGGATCCTTACCGGCCACGTTTTCCCTTCTGTAACTGAAGAATAAGAAGATAAGAAAGCAAGAAAAGAGGCTTGCAGTTGCGCCTCGCAAAACTACCGGTGTCTTCGTGTTCCTCTCGCTGTTCCTCTCCACCGTGCTCGCGTGTGTACTCCGGCCTTTGATCCAACAGTCACTGCATGCACTCGCCCAAGCCTCACGGAGTTCACCAAGCTTAGCACGGAGTCGTACGTAGGGGAAGCGGGAGGGCCTCACCCGTCTCTGCTAGAAGGCCAAGGAAAAGCTGGAGGCATACCGCTCTGGCATGCTCGCCGCCTTCGAGAAGCCGCTAGGCCACCATGGCTTGTTACCCTAGTACAACAACCACATCAACCTCAAGAAGCTCGAGTATGAGCTCTTGGCGCTCCATATTCCCTGCGGCATCGCCCCTTCCCGCTTAGCCTTCATCAGCTCCAGACCATTGCCATTCCCTGCGGCGGCCGTCTGAGTTGTGGTGCCCCCTTGGTGCCGGAGCGCTGTTCGTGGACGCGAGATGGTCAGCGTGGCGGCGCTGGAAGTACGCCGTCCAAAGAATGTGGTTGTCGGGCGTACTTCGGCTGATGTCGCGTTTCCTCCGGCAGCGCCGCCTTGATCCGTGCGATCTCGCCGCGGCGTTTAGCGGCGGGGCACCGGGACGCCTCCGGCACTGAGCCTCCAAGAGCCCGGCGCCGGGTAGTTGGCCTCATAGAGAAGTCGCGCCTCCCACTCATGCAGATGGCGGCGGCCGAAGCCGTTGGCCGCCGCCCCGTTGCTGGGGAACCTCTCGGCCATCTGTGGAGGAAGGAGAGATGGTGAGAACAAGGGCGGTGAGGGAAAGAAGGTGGTCAGCGACGAGAGAGAGATGGCTGTGGAGGCGAGTGTGCGGCCAGCGGCGATGAAGGGCGGCTTTTATAGTGGCGAGGGGGCGGGCAGTAGTGCGTGTGGCGGGAAGGGACGAGACGCGCGGCGGTGCGCCTTCACTGTGTCGCCCGTGATCAATGGAAGGCTTACCGGCGGCATACTTGGCATTGATTCGCGCGGGAGCCGAGGCGGGGCGCTGAGAACGACGATGCCTAGTCGCTGACTCCGGGCCCACGGGGTGGGAATCTGGCGCGGGAAGTTTTGGCACGTTTTTTCTTTCCCCCGGCGCCCCTGGTCAGCCCCAGCGAGCTGGGTTCGCCCTGGGTCCGTCGGCACCAATTTCGGCCTAACCGGCAAAATTTGGGCTCCTGGGGCACGATTGAACCGTTTTTTTTAGCCAGCGATAAAAAAGCGGCCTGGGGGGCTGTTGGGAGGGGGAGAGTGGAGATGCTCTTAGCAGTGCGGGCATGGGCAAGGCGACAAATGGCCGCATTAACGATGGCACCGCTGCTTGTGGAGTTATCAGTGGCGTCATCAACACAGCACAATCATGTTATTAAACATGAAAAATGTATGCTCATATAAATTTAGTTAATTCGAAGTACTCCCATAAGAAATCTCGGTTATGAAAGTACTAACAAAAAAATTCCCAGGTTTTGATTTATCTATCCTTTCCAAATTACATGGCTTATATTGATTATCGAAGGATTTTGTAACAAAATTTGCATTGGTTTCTAAAGGAACTGGTTAATGACTGCCATGGTAACCCACATCCCATGTTAATTGGGGGATCTTGATTTTTTTTTTTTTTTGAATTGTTTGGATTGCTTACCACATGTTTCATGTGGTAATTGGGGGATTTTGATATCCTTCGTTATCAGTGGGCAAAGAATATATTTTTCCCCTGTCAACTTTTATCGATTGAATCAACTTTAATTAATTTTGGTTTATGTTTAAAAAATATGGATTGTTATTTCCTAGTTCTAGACTTTGTAAACTAAAGTTTAAATATATTTTTTTTGTGAAACATAAGCCAATCAAATGTGAGACTGTAACTACAAATAAGTTACCGAGTTTATAATTTTTGTAACATTCATTTTTTTATTCAAATTTGGCCTGCAATGATTTAAAGTTTTTATACTTTATAAGATTTTAGCCTCTAAAGTTGTCCTATATCTATTCTTGTTGTAAGTCCAAAAATGTATTATAGATCACAGTTGCACAAATAAATATGTGTGCAAATGTAACGGTACAAATGTGTAACTGGTTCAACATCTCCTTTTTTTAGTAACCAATTGATAGTCAATTAACGACCAGCTAGCGATGGCAACATACTCCATCCATTCCAAAATACATGGCACATCTTTTTTGCAAAAATCCTTTGATCAACAAAGTATGCAATGTATTTTCGAACAGATGGAAACCGGTGCAAATTTTGATCCGGAACCGAGATTTTTTAGAGTAATTTAAATTGACATTTCTTCGAACTTAAATGTTGGAAAAAATTCCATATCCTAGGGCATTCTATGTGTAGTAGTATTGTATTGTGTCGTTTAGTTGTTGAGAAGTCAAAAGTTCAACTGAAATTAAATGTTAAGAATTTTTATTTTCCCTATGTACAATTTGCAGGGACCTTCATGTTTGTTCTCTTGATTTGTCTGATTTAAAAAAAATGTATTGGGTTTTTAAGGGATGCCGATATGTCTCATGTTGTCGTATAGAATGATGCAAATGGCGCCTTACTATAAAATTCCTAAGGGTCCAAATCCTGCAAAATTCATATAAAATCCCTTTGAATCAAAGGAGCCCTTACTGTTGTTCGTGTGGTATTGTGTGGACAATGCCAAGGCCAAAGGGCTTTACCATCGCAAACTCAAGTGAATATAGAAGTGTTTCTGGAAATGTAACCACCAGTTTCTTTCATCATAAATTTGTATGCTATGTATATTTAATGTGGTAGATGTTAGTAGCTTTTTTTATAAACTTTAAAAGGTTTGATCTGGGACAAATCTGGAACCTCAATTATTTTCGTACAAAGGGAGCATGCCACAACAATGCGAGCATCTACAGCCGGAGGTTGTAAAGTTGGACCCTCAAACGCCCAAAGACACTGATCGGGTGTGCCTTAAATTTTAAAATTTACAACCACGTGTCTTATTTTCAAAACATATGTTACATATAGGGCCATGCACGTCGATTATCCTGTCTGTCTTAGGCCGGCTGGGCACCGAAAATTGCTCATTCTTAACATTTTCACACTTGTATTAGTCCAACCTTGCCGACTAATGAGTTAGTCGACTAGCTTAAATATCCGGGTCGCCCAAAAGGGATAAGCTTCTGACATCATTGCATCCTTTATTAAAGATATGGACTCTTATTACATGGAAGATTCATAGTCAGGGTCTATCTCCTTCACACAGGGAACATTGGTGTCGGCTTTTTTTAATCATTATGTGTCCATGCATGAAAACAAAATAAAAATCTACTGTTATTGTAGTAGAGTTATCAACGTATATGATCGAGACAAACTTGACGCTCGATAAACAATCATCGGTCAATGAAATGCAATCTAGTGTCAAATATATCTCGATCACACGTGCGAGAATTGATAGACCTACACAACAACAACCAAGCTTGCCGCCATCCGCTGGCACAACTATTTAAGCCGGGCGGCGTCCGCCTCGCGCGATGATGTGGGACTAAATTTTGGTTGCACCGATGAGAGTTGGAGGAGTTTCGGTCGCTGCAGGTGAGACCGCTACGACCTGCAGCGGGGTCGTCGGGCGTGCCCAGGTGCGCCCGGGCGCCCCCATATTCGCCTAATATTTGAGCTGTATATGAGGGGTGCCGGTTAGTCCGGGCGTTTGAGGGTCCGTGTAGGTCAGATTTTCGTAACCGGACAGTGACCGGTCGACCCGGCCGGACGTATGAGGCGGGTTTGAGAAGTCCGGTTGCCCACGTAAGCTTATGTGTAAAAGTAGTGCGTAAGAATAGGATCTATTTTTTGCGCCGTTCATTGGTGTGCTTTAGAGAGTGCTGCTCGTACGAGATTCCAATTTTGCATGAAATTGCTTTGATAGTGTGCCCGTGTAATTTTGAAACATACACATGCATCATAATAAACCAACTAATGTGTTGAGATAGCAGCTTAAACCAACAGCTTTGCATCACATTGGACATTACTACTACTGACTACTAATGTAATTACTACTGCTACAAGTCTCTCATAATAATAGTACTAGCATATATACTTTGCCCATCTCCACCTGCACCCAGAGAAGCATCACAGCTCCATTAGTGTCAGTGACAGTGGTGGAGTACAACCAGTCCAAGAACAGCTACATAATTATCATCTCTTCGCCGATCATCCCCTGTGTAATTCTGCCATAATCCAAGGGGGCAAGCCAAAAAGAAGCACCAAAAGCAGAGACCCTCGCCGCCGGTGCCACGACGCCGTCGCCGCCGCCTGCAGCCTACAGGCAGAAGCAGCCGCCGTTGTACTTTCCGCCCTTCATCTGCTCGCCGACCTTCCTCACCGTCACCGACGACGGCGCGCACGGCGTCCACTCCGCCGCCAGCCGCACCCTCGCCAGCCACCACCACCCGCTGCTCCCGCCACCCTTGCCGCCCCCGCGCTTCCTCCTCGATGCAGCTGCAGCCTGGGCGGCCTCTGCGGCGAGGCGGCGGTTCTCGGCGCGGAGGCGTTCGATCTCGGCGACGCCGGCCTTGCGCTCGGCCTCCCAGGCGGCCATGGCCTCGAAGCACTCGCGGTTGCGGAGCTCCAGCCCGTACACCTGCGCCTGCAGCGCCTCGACCTTCCGCCCCAGCATGCACGCCCGGTGGTCGTCCCGCAGCTTCACCGCCAGCCGGGCCATGTCCGCCGCGCGGCGGCGCGTGTAGCCGAGCTCGGCTGCGGCGGCCGCGGCCTCGTCCTCGGCGGCGGAGGCGCGGAAGGCCAGGCGCGCGTTCTCGCCCAGCAGGACCAGGCGCTCCGACTCGAGCACCTCCAGCAGACTCCCCTGCAGGTCGATCTTGCGCGCCGACTCGGCCCGCCGGCGGTCCGCCTCGTCCGCCAGCACGTCTCGGTCCACCCACGCCATCACCAGCTCCGCCACCACCAGCTCGCCGTCCACCGGGCCCGGGAACGCGGGCGCCGGAGCAGCGGCGGGGTGGTGGCCATCGGCGATGCCGGAGTGGGGCTGGAAGGAGAGGGAGCTGCCGGCGTCGGAGGAGCGGTCGTCGACATCGGAGAAGCAGTCGGAGCCAGAGACGGCGTTGAGGTTGAGGTGGTGGGAGTGGGACTTGGCGTTGGCGAGGAGGGACTGGGCGTAGCGGTCGGCGAGGTAGAGGTAGCGGTGGTGGAGGTCGGTGAGGAGCGCGAGCAGCTGCGGGCGGCGGTGGTAGTAGTTCTCGGCGCGCTCGGCGAAGGAGTGGTCCGCCGCGTCGTCGTCCGGCACGCCGGCCGCCAGCGCGCGCACGCGCTGCTCGATGTCTGCGCACACACACGCGTACAGTATTAGATTAAATGCATGCATGCAGCAGCTAAAAATTCTTTGAGATTAATTAATCAGGTTTCGTTCGTTGATCGGAACAGCTGTAGTAGGACTACCATCATATATACTTGAGAGTTGGGTAATTCACTAGGATAGATTGTTACCACGCTGCTAGCAGTCTGGCACTGACATATGCAAGGGTAAAAAGAAAAGAAAAGTGTGGAGTGTGAAGTGACAGTGCCGGCCCGTGACATGACGGCTCGCTGGGCGTGTCTTGGATTTTTCACTCCCTGCTGCGGCCTGCCGGTGAAAGGGTTGACCCGGAATGATGGTCACGTACAGACGTAAGTACGAATAGACCAGTAGCAATATTCCTTTCTTTTCCAGCGTATGCATGTATGGTTTTTGGAGGTGGAGTTCAAATTTCGAAATCCGGAGAAGGTGGCGAGAGTGAACAAGGAAGAATCCAACAACCGGACCCCTGATGCAGAGGATGAGATTCCAGGACGAGGAGCTACGTAGTTAACAAACAAATGGGAACAGAAGAGACGCGCGTCATCGATCCGTCTCCGTCTGTGGCTACTCGTTGGGCGGGCGGGCACTCACGGGTGCCTACTCTACTCGCGCAGTTGCACCGGGCATCTGCTTTTGACAATGGGCGCACGCGTCCATACTAGTAGAACGGTTAAAATGCAGCCCACAGCCGCGTGTCGGTGCCCATGCCGAGCCGAGGCACGCACGGGGCACGGCACGGCACGGCCATGAACCTCTCATCTCTTGTACCCAGCGGACGAGCACTGGCAGGCATCACTCGCTGCCTGCCACAGTGATACTGTACTACCAGCAGCTAGGTGAGGTGAGAATCCTCGGCGGCATTAATGCGCATCACAGGACACCCGTGAGCTCTCTCTCTCTCTCTCTCTCTCTCGCTCATCAGTACTGTGGTACTAGCACTGTGCGTCGTAGGATCGGAATGGAGCTGGCTTGATCGGCCGGCATGGGACAGGCACGAACAAATCCTCACCTTCACTGCAGCGACCGATCGCACGCATTTACCCATCAGCATGTACGTACACTGGTAGGAGTAGCACCCATCACGTACAAACGCACTACTCCACTGTGCTGCCACGAAACGAAATGGGGGCACGAGAGGAGGCAGGGGATGAGATGAGTACGTACCCGCGATGGCCGCCTGGAGCCACGGCGGGCACGTGGACGCGGGCGGCCGCGCCTCCTGCTCCTGCTCCTGCTCCTGCTCCTGCTCCTGCATCATCTTCTCCATGCCAAGCCAAGCCTGCCTCCTCTTGGCTTTGTTGTGCGTCTTGTGATCTCTCTCTCTCTATCTCTCTGGGAAGAGGAGAGAATGCCGGCCCCGGCCTGCTGCCTCCTCCTAGAGTAGACCTAGCTGCTGCTGCTGACTGACTGCCTCGTCGCGTCGCGTCGCCTGGCACGGCCGGCGGCTGGCCCGGCGAAGAAGCCGGGTTGGCTCGTGGCGCAAGCCAAAGGGACCCCACGCCGCACGCCGCTGGCGCCCCGTGAACAACACCAGCCTTGTGCCAGCAGCGTTAGTCCCGTCCGTGTCAGTCAGTCAGCAAACACGCACAAACACAGCAGTCAGCACAGTAAGCGTAAGCCATGGCGTGACGAAATGAGCAACCAAGCAAGCGGAGTACATACAGTAGAGTAGAGTGCACTAGTATAAAACGGGAGAGGAGCAGCATGAGCGTGGAGAGAATGCGTGGCCATGGTGGCCATGGCAGCGCCGCTACAACAGTGGTAGTAGACAGCAAGGCGGAGGCGAGCACGCCGCGACGCACTGCATGGTGGACTTGTGGGTGTACTCCACCACTCCTGGGGGACGCGCGGCGGACACGACACGAGGCTGTGCTTGTGCGTGCCCTCGGGAGGGGTCCTACGCCGGCCGGCCGGCATCGATGTGACCTGACGGAGTGCGTGCGATGTGCGTGGCTAGGGATCAACCATGTATGTCCCCGTCACGAATCTCCAGGCGCCCGGTCCAAATTAAAGGAAATTAGGATGATGGGCGGGCCTGCCTGCCATAGCTATAGCTAGCTCATCTCCTCGGTGCAGCATGGCATGGCATGGCACGGCACGGCGCAGGTAGGTGTGAGCAGAGTAGATAGAGGGTAGGAGTAGGGGTGATTTCGCAGGGATCCAGGCCCGTCCCCTACCGTGTTGGATTCAGTGAGCGAGGCCGATGTAAAGAAAAAAATACTCCTAGTATATTCAGGTGGTCTTGCACGACTTTGCTTTTCGTGATCGTGTTTTTTGGGTGCGTGTGCTAGTGTTGGCTGTGTGCATCCTAGTTATGCCGGGTGTGTGCTCATTGTATCTGTATCCTCTTGGTACTTTATCTTGAGATAACAAAATTCATCCTTTGTCGAAAAAGTATATTCAGGTGGGAGGTGAAAAAACATGACCCTCACTGTAAAGCACTACTGCTGCGTATCAAAGGAACGAAGGAAGGCATTTCAAATGCTTAACCCGCCCGCCCGCCTCGATCACTTTATCTCTCTCTCTCTCTCTCTCTCTCTCTTTTTCAGTGAGCGATCACTTTGTAAGCAGAGTTGGGTTGGGGGAAAATGACAATAGCGGAGAGCAAGACAATATCCTCATCTATTTTGAACAAAAAAGAAAAGAGGACATACGGACGGCGACATTGTGCGAGCTCGCTCACTCGCGCTGCTAGCACACTGGGCATGGGCAGCGGAGCTCATCACTGGCTTCTAGCAGTGCTACAAATAAATTACTGTGTCCACCCAGGACAACGGTACGGAAATTACTACCACTACCGCCCAGCGTTGCTGTAAAAGAAACTGTGGGTGGAGGGCAAGCGAGGAATTTATTACAGTATTATATATATATAACTATTAAATCATAGAGACACTATTAAATCATAGAGAGAGAGAGAGACTTAGAGAGAGAGAGAGAGAGAGAGAGAGAGACTTAGAGAGAGAGAGAGACTTACAAGTCAGTAGGGGTGGACGCGAGGACGAGCCATGGCGGAGGAGAAGGGAGAGAGCGCCATTGATCCCCTCCCCGGAAGGCGAAAGCAGAAGAGGAGAAGAAGAAGAAGCGGCTGTCGACAGTGGAGTGAGTGACGGAACGCTTCACACTAGCACTACTCGTGAGCTGAGCTGAGCTGAGCTCTGCATATATAGGAGCTAGCCCCTGACTTGTTGTGTCGTCCAAGCAAAAGCTTCCTTCGGCCCCAAGGGCAGGGGCAAGGGCAGGTCCCATCCTGCATCCCAGCCGTCCACGGGTCCAACGGGCGGCCCGGATGAGACCTGGTGCCCGCCGGGTGGTTCACCGGGGCCAGTGAATGTAATTAATTAATTGCAGAGCACCTGGGAGGAGGAGTAGAAAAGAGTAGGAAAATCCAACCAACCTGCCGCCAAAAACCAACAGCCATCATCCGTTACAGGACGGCTTTATGAAGGAGGGCGCCATTGATTTTACACCAACGGGGGTGGTTGCGGTCGAGCGAGCGTTCCAACGGAGTCCCCGGGCTCGCTCGCACCCAGAATTGCGCGTGAAAAAACAGTTGCAGGATTCGAATTTCGTAATCGGATCTCGCCAAAGTTGCTCGACCACTCCCGGTCCCGGGTACCACTCCCGGGTACGAGATTTCAATGGCCGTACGAAAACGCCTTCCAAGAAGATGATTTCTGGGAAAACAACTGCCAAACGGGGCTGGATTTGAGCTTGCTGCTGCAGATGAGGACTCGAACCGAGTCCCCGACTAGAATGTTTCCAGGGTTCAAATTTCATAACCACGACTGGCCAGCCAGTTTCCTGAATAAATCTAGAGAGAGTGTGAATTCTCAATGGCTGTAAAAACCAACTGTTAAATGGGGCATAGGATTAAACACGTGAGCTTTGCCACTTAGTTGCTACGTATGTCATGTACATGTGAGGCTAAAATATGGTGTCTACTACTAGTATAATTAGAATAGACATTAGTGTCACTGTCAAAACAAAGGGGAAGGCGTTAGTGTCACCGTCACACAAAGGGAAGGCATTAGTGTCTAGTACTAATTACTGACTAATGTCTCAGCTTAGATGGCGCCACGACCGAGAAACGGCAAACCGGAATCAAAAAGTTGGAAACATGCATGATACAACATCATCCCCTCCCTTGGGGGGGATCTCATCCTTCTACACTCTTTGTCACCCCTACCGACGATCTCTACTATGCGCGCTTTTCATGTTATCTTCCCCATCGTCCTCCGCATCGCACTGCCCGGACTCTGGCCCGGAGACCTCGCCGGGGCTCCGCTTCTGGCCGTCCTCACCCGCGCCATTGTCCGAGTCCATCGGCACCGCGCCCTCCTCCTGGTCGCCCCCGCTGCCGCCGCCGTCCGTCTCGGGCGTGGCCGCGGCAACCTTCACGCAGCCAAGGCATAAGATGCATATTACGGGTTATGATGGCCCAGGTATGCGCCAGATGATGCCCTAGGTACCTGTGGCTCCTTGGGGTGGGCTGACGTGCCGCCTCTTGTGTCCTCCCGTTTAGGCCGTTTGGCCTTCTCCCCGGGCTTTGAATTGAATTTGGCGCGCATGTCGGGTGGCAGGAGCTCGGGAGGTACAACCCCTTCGATCCCGTAGTCACAAAACTGAAATAAGGCGGTAAGCATTAGTTAGCTGATGATAAAACATGGCAAACTAGACATGGATTTTGTGGTCACATACATGCTCATGGAGGTTTAAAATGGTATTTCCATTCATTTTATTTTTCTGAGAAAGCATGTGAAGTTGTGAACTACCAAAAAAACATGCAAAATATGCCCATTTATGAGCTGTGTAAAAGACACGATGAATGACTTTCTGCAGAAATGTGATTAGGTTTCTCCTGTAGAGCACATGAGCATGCAAATTGTTTCTGCAGAAACGTTTGCTAGCACACATATTTTTTACGCAAATACACATTTCTTTTCACATTTTTCTCAAATCTCAAACAGAAGCTCATTAAGGAACATGTGCGTGCATTACAATGATGAAAATTACGCATGTAAGAGAGACTGTAATAGCAAGAGCATAATACGTACTCGAGAAAATCCTTCCAGATCTTGTCGGGCTTGAAACCGTAAACCTTTCCAACAATACACCTGTTAAACAAATGCTGCTTTTAAGACCACCAAACATATTCAAAACAAAAATGCAATGCTGTTTCCGACCCCAGGTCGTATAGGCAAACCCAAAAATAACACTACTGAAATCAGTGTCCATGAAATGAGGACTTCGTTTCATGAGCACTCCACTCAGCCCACTCAGCCACTGATAAAAGCTCAGGGTCTTTTGTTTCTGCCTAATGTGATATGAACCATCCCTGTCTTTGTGGGACAAGACCCGTTACCAATCCAGAACTAAGTCAACAACATTCTGTACTCTAGAAAGAACAGTTCATAACAGCATTGTATCAGGTAGATTATGGGCTGAGAAGACCTGATTTTTTTAATATCTGACGATACACATGCCTGCTTCCAAGTGTTTTTTTAACATGAAACATGTAGGCACTATAAAGCATTGAATTCCAGCTTAATCCCTACACATATCAGCAAATATGGAAAGGGAGAATTTCTATGGCATCTGCAGAAATGGTCATAACACAAAGATTATTTTTATCAATTTATTTTTAGCAAAATTTCTTTGGAAGAATAATATGTTTTGGTTCAATGGATAGCTGGGTCCAATTTAATAGATCCTTTGCATCACCTTGAATTTTAGGTATGGATGACTTACGCGCAAATATTAACTAATTGGGATCCAGCAGGGTTCTTCATCAGAAACTTCTAGTACAGCAGGCACTCGAGACAAATAAGGCTGGGATTTGAACTTACGCGGTTATTTTTGTGATGATACTCCTCCTCAATTCCAGCAGATGTGTCCATCTGCAATTTTACATTGAAAAGTCAGTATTCGAGGACTATCCTAATAAGTTACTGTACATAAAAAAAGGATGAATGAATCAGAGGTGAAAAATAAAAATGGAAGAAAAACTGAAGTGCTTACATCTTCTGCAAGTGGTTTCCAATATTCTGTAACTGATGGCGTGCGGACTCGGTCAGAATCAGTCAAAGCATCCTGCAGTTCCAATGCAAATGAGATGTGTGTTCCACAAGAAACTTCAAAAACTGTATGGCCAAAAAAAGGTAACTCGAGGCACATACAGGTAATTGGATGATTATTTATCAATACTGTGTAGGCCATTCAACTAACAGGGCAGTAGCTTGCAGCAAATTTGTACAAGGCCGCTGTCCTGCTGAAATGTCCCCACTCAAACTCATATTTCTTATATAGAAGTAAATTTGTACAGTAAGAAAAAATAAGTTCTTCGATACTCTACCAGTACGATTTTTTTTTTTGCAGTTATATGTTATAGTACCCAATCAAATAGGATAATAATGTGGAGTTGTAGCTTAAAACGTACAGGGTTTAATTCTGCCCATTTCCACAGTTGAGCAAGTTCCTTGTTTCCCAATCTCCACCTTAGCTTACTACAATGAAAGAAAACAGAATAGTGAAAACAGCTTAAAATTAGTACAGTGAAAACAGTAGAGCACAAGATAATAAACTCTCATATTACAATTTACAAGAGTGAAAACAGCTTAAAATTCTATAACCGGCCTAGCCAGTATTGCGCAACATAATAAGCTCTCAAATTACAAGAGTGAAAACAGCTTAAAATCTATAACTGACCTAGCCAAAATTTACTGTTGCCCTATATCTTCATTTTGTCACAAAATAAGACTACTAAATTTAGGATTTATACTACGAAAAGGAAATAGGAAATGTGTTAGGTCAAATAATTTATGCAGCATTTTATATGTAAACTTGTTAAATGGTTACTTTTTCCTAGACAAATCTAGAACACAAAAACTACAATGAGATGATCATGTTATTATCCATTCCTTGATTCTCCACCGTAGAAAAATATCATATTTGACAGGATTCTGCCCATTATAATGCCCAACATGGACTTCATAACCCGTCTAACTACATTATAATTAACATATATAAGTACTGACATCTGATATGAATGCCGGTCAAACTGGTCAATTCCAAAGCTTCGCTCAAGACAAAAATGAAAAACTAATCAACATGTGGGAAGTAAAAGTTCTAAATAACTGCAATAGATTCCCAAACTCTCGAGCCATTCTTAATTGCTGGACGAAAATAATGAAGAACAGGCTAGTGTGAAACAAACTAGACGTAGAACTCCATATGCTTGCTTCATGACAGTTCACAAAAAGGTGCTTGCCGCTAAAATGCACCCAGTTACATACACCTGACTCTGAAGGAACTAACAGCCACTGTATACCAAATATACAAGTACTCACTAATAACATGGTCGATGCATGCAGTTTTGTTGGTTAATATTAAAATGATTTCTGCTTTCAAACAGTTATACACTTACACACGTCCTGCTTGACTAAGCACGCTAGCAGCAACACAAATAACAACAAATCAGAAAACATGTAAATGCCTGAAGAAAGCAAGTAGCACACCGTTTTCTGGCTCCAGCTTGACCTGACTTCTTTTCAAAAGGTTGTTTTTCAAATGCTGGACATCCATCTCTCTTCCACCATACCTTTTCAAAATGCAAGCAGAGGGATGAGAAGTGGTGGTGAAAATCCTAAAACGGAAGTATAAGACTAGTACATCACAGCAAAGTATATACCCAGTTTTTCTCCCGCTCAAGAATATGCTCGATGCTTTGTAGGAACTCCTTCCCTTTCGGTGGAATCATCTCCAGAAGATTCTTGACACGCTCTTCACAAGATTTGATTTCCTCTTTCTGATTAAAAGGGGGCAAGAGATAAAATTGTCAGAATTAATTCTTAACTGAACGATGGATTAATAAGCCCCTCAAAGAAACCAATAATTAACATCACAATTCCAGGTTTACTATACTACAACTATGGCCCAGGTTACTTGTATCAGGCACTCAGAGACTGGCAGTTGGTACTGGTAACAGTTGACCCAATTACCACTAACCAGGGACTTCATGCTAACACAACTTACAGATGGTACTTTCAACAAAAATAATTATATTTGAACCCTTTATGTTAAGCATGCACCTATAATTGGAGGCCAAACTGAACAATGTGATTTTGTTTCTTACCATGCTCTCGGATGGACCTTCCTTGTCAGTCTTTCCAGGCGCCTGATGTACAGAATAATTATGTCAGTGGTCCACACCTCACAGATAGTAGCAGGCTAATCAACAACAGGAAATTGAGCTGAAATAACAGGGAAAAAGGACTACTGTTGTCTATGATGATTGCAAGATTCTGCGAGTATATTCCAGTTCATACTTCACTACCCAACAATAAGTTAGCTTGATAGTCCACATTGGTTATAACTTTCCTTCAACTAGAGGTATGGGACATATACTCCCTCCGTTCCTAAATATAAGTCTTTTTAGAGATTCCACTATGGACTACATACGAAGTAAAATGAGTGAATCTACACTCTAAAATATGTCTATATACATCCGCATGTAGTTTGTAGTGGAATCTCTAAAAAGACTTATATTTAGGAACGGACGGAGTAATAAGCAACAGGTAACAGCAGCAACTATAAGTGACAGAAATGCTGTTCTATCAACTATGGTCATCAACTATGGGCATAGTTACTCTTAGCTAGGTACATGACAAAGTTGCGAGTGTATCTCCTTCTCAACAGTGTCGTTCAAAATAGCTGGCCAGTGTGGAACACAAGCAGATGAGACTTGCATGGAAGAGAGAAAGCGGAGAAAGAAGAAATTTATTGTAATGGAACATGCAGCCCACGTGCAGTCACATAGCAGCATAATACTGATTTGGACAGAGGACAGGAAGTATGCATACAAATAAACAGAACAAGGATGCAACGAAATTTAAGAAGATTTACAGGGAGAAATGCTATTTTTTGCTTTGGTAGCTATTCAGAATACAAAAACATGCTGCCTATCACGGAATGGACAGACAATGGGAAACCCCTAAATGCTTGGAAAATTGAACAAGAATGTACAATAGGCACAAACTGATGTTAGATTGCAACCTAAACGCAAACTATGTGTACCTTGAGATAGTCAAAAAATATAAGGCATTGGACAAGGATGTGGCGTCGAAAACTTGCGTCTTTCAACTGCATATAAAGAATGTTATACGGTTATACAACAGTGAACAGTCACCAAAGAAACTAGCGTCAGATGCTCAACAAGAATTACCTCCAAACCCATCAATTTACTGCTAGTAAGGTACTTAATATTGAAAGCAGCATCTTCCTCCTGCTCAAGATTATTATGTTTTCCGTCAGCATCGCTGAGAGGCTGAGCTTCAAATGTGCTTAACACGACCTGAAATTTAGTTATTAGCATCAATCAGAAGTTCAGAACAGAAACATTGAACAGGAAAAGGTAAAAGACTGCCTGTCAATGGAAAAATGAAGGAGAGTGTACCGTTAAATTGGACGCGAACTTTTGCCATTTTGTTGGATTTGTAGTAGTCAAAGCTGGGTTACGGAAATGCTCCTAGAATGAAAATAAAACCCTAAGTTAAGAATTGAAACAACCTCAAGTTGAGAAATTAACGGGTGGCATAATGATGATTTTGAATCCCAGAGATTAACAAGTACAATATGTCAACCTGCAGACTCCACAGGGTCTGGTAGAAGTTGAAATCAACAGAAATTCCTGAGATACAAAGGTGCATTAGGAAATGCTATCATTTACAATACACGTGCATGAAGATAGGAAAGAACAGGATATATTAATTATTTTTATCAGGACAATTGTACTAACCATCAGTGGCATCTTTCTCATACTTAGTTTCATTTGATGTGTTGAAAACCCCCTTGATATTGAGAGCTGATAAGTAAAAATAGAAGAATAAAAATAAGCAGTGTACCCAAAGGACAATTATAATTCCTTAACAATAAGGAGCCAAACTAGCTAGACTAGAGGAAGATGTAATATGCAAACCTGAACGCTCCGACAACGGGAAGAAATGTGCCAGGAACATGATAATGCGTCCGCAGAACACCACATCGTTCGACTGAAATTTCATAGTATAGAAAATATGAATGCTAGTAGAGCAAACAAACTTTGTATCAGATGAAACTCCAAGAAGTGTTCTTGAGAACTTGCTGAAGGTAATGGTCAAAAACTTTTCACTGATAAGGCCAATAGCTTACACAATAAAGTTATCATTGGCAAAGCTTTTATTGAACACTTTCAGTTCGATAGTAGATAAACCACCCACCAGTCTCAATTTAATCAGTAGTATGATAACTACAACAAATTAGCTAAAGATTACACAGAATTAAATAACCAGACTAACCTTTGAAAGTCTTCGAAGTAGTTGGTTACAAGTCCTCAGCATAACCAACTTGCCACGCCCAAATAGCTCTTGCTAGAAATAACCCAAGAAATCATTCAGCAAACAATGAACATATATTATGTCTGCCATACAAGCACCACAAAACATTAAAAACTGAGTGCAATTCGCAAATTCACAATTACCTTCCCCAAGACATCCTGCTTGCTCTCAATATACCCAAAGACATCTTTGCAGTCTTTGATAGTTGACATATCCGTCAGATCTTCCAATAACTGGAATACCATGCCACCCTCAACATGCCCTCTTTCACAAAGGTAAAGCATGATATCTGATATGGCAGAAGTTGGATTTATCAGAATAAAATAAACACTATACATACTCCCAGAAACTGATGTGGGTAATAAAAATACTTGGGCAGGACTGGTGAAAGGATTGTGACTGACCAAGAAGACGTGTTATCAGGCAATTACTTTCCCCGCTATCCAGTGAGTTTCCATATTGCATAATTCCTTTGCCGGATTGAACTGCAGATGACTAGAGTAAAATTATGAAACAGAATCAGCAATCGAGATTTGCTTCTAGGATTAATGATCGGCAAATAAAAAGTGCATCAATTGCTATCATCACTTCCTAATAGGGCAATTTGCAGTCAGTTATCGTCAACCATAATAATTAAACGTTTAGTGGACCGTATATATATATAGGCGGGACAAGAACTGACCCATTGTGTTAGGTTCCAACGGTGCGGCTGTAGCCCATAAAATTGAAATTTGTTTATCAAGTTTGTTTAGGATAGCTCAACACACATGCCATGTGGTCAGAAAACTGAAAATGTGCACATCACTTTGCAACAGATATTATTAGTGTGGCCTTGTCTGCGTTAAAGAAGCTTACCACAAGTTCCTGCAGCAGCCTTCGAAGAGCATTCTCCAAGGTCTGGTTCTCCTCTAGCACCAGCACCGTTTGCTTCTGCCAAATCGGATGAGAAACCGGCTTAAATTACACGCCTATTGCATTTTATAACAAAACACAGCTCAAGGATTACCAAATACTACAAACGAATCTGGCTGTGCGGTGTATACAGACCTGAGGCTTAATCGCTTCCTGCACCGCCTGGAGGGCGAAAGCCTCGGGGGCCTCGTTCCTGGACAGCGCCGTCCGGAACACTCCCTGCGACCAAGCAAACGAGTCGAATTTAAGGGAATTGGCGGCCTGGAACGCATCGCGCCGAAGCGCCTGGCGTACGAGATGGGGAAGGGGGGGCTCACGATGATGCGGTCGCGGTCGGCGTGGCTGGAGACGGCGGCGGGCGCAGAGGGGGAGGAGGTGGGCGCGCGGTCCTTGGCGAGGAGGACCCGGAGGCCTTTGTTGGACGGCGGCGGCGGCGGCGGCGGCGGCGAGGGCTCCGCCATGGCGAGTCGCTGGTGGTAGGGTTCAGGGACGGACAGGTCGCTCCTGTGGTTCGAGGGACGGACAGAACGCCCTGCGCCTCACTTGTAATTTTTTGTAAAGTTTATTTTTATTATTATTATTACAGCGCAGGTGTAATTTTTCGATTGGGACCAAATTCACGCTCCACACAATGACACAACCACTTCACGTTTGTGTGCCTTTTGCTTGTATTTGCATTTTGCCTCTCAATTTCGCTGTTGTTATTCATTTTTCCTGAAATCTTAAGAGTGTACGCGCGCTTTGTGGCGAGAGCGAGCGGCCGGCTCCTGGCCGCACGATCGCGTCGCAATCGCAACGCGCGTGGGCCGGGTGCCACCTGGTCGGGATGGCCCCCCGCCGCGGTCGTGGGTGGTTTTGTCCCTACACGGACAGGAGGGAGGCCCACCTGTAAGCTGTATGCAGAGATCGTGGGCGGTGGTTTTGAAACTCGAGCTGGTTTTCCTCTCCTCCTCGTTGCTCTCTCTCCATTTTCTGTTCCCTCCTTCCTCATTTCTCGTCACGAACAGAGCCTGATAGGGGCGAAGGCAAGGCGGAGTTCTCAAAACGACGGCGCGATTCCTCGCGGCGAGATTCTTCTACACTCATGGGAATCTGGTTTTGCCGAGTTTTCCAAGCACTCAGTAGACCTAGGAATTGCAGTTGTGGTCGTTTTTATATCTCCCTGGAAACTCGAACTAGCCCAAAGTCCACCATTCATCAAGAGCACGATAAGTATACAAAATAGTTTTTTTTAACGTTGGCAGTAGAGCTGCCAAATTCATTGATCAGAAGAAGCGTTATAAGAACCCTCCGAGGAGGAAAGCACATCAAAATGCTAGTGCAAAAAGAAAAGAAAGAAAAAAGTCGGCACCGCCACAAACCCAAGCTCCAGTGCTCCACCAACAAGCCATGCACACCATCGGGAACCATCGTTGGGCCTCCAAGGGGACGCCTCCAAGGAGGGAGTGATATCAAGGACAACACCGTCAACCGATTTGGTCTAGCAAAATCTTAGGTTTTCACTCGGAGACCACAAGCCATGAGGTATGAAGAGCAAAACGAGTTCCACGGTGGTACCTCCAAGGAGGAAGACGACATCCGTAGATGCCGTTATTACTGGCACCGACAAGAACAGTGCAGGATTTTCATCCGAAGCCGAGTCTTCCGCCAACAAACATCACTAGTAGAAAAAGGGCCTATAGTCCCGATTCATAAGGGCCTTTAGTCCCGGTTCCGGAACTAAAGGGTCGTTACGAGAGCGAGCGGACGACTCCTGGCCACACGATCGCGTCGTGGCAGCAACGCGCGTGGGCAAGGTGCCACTTTGTCGGGATGGCCCTCGATGTGGCCGTGGGCGGTTATATCCCTATTTGGACGGGAAGGAGGCCCACCTGTAAGCTATATGGAGAGATCATGGGCGGCGGTTTCGAAATTCGAGTCGTTTCGCTCTCCTCCTTGTTGCTCGCTCTCCATTTCTCTTCCCTCCTTCCTCATTTCTCGTCACGAACAGAGCCTGATATGGGCGGAGGCAAGGCGGAGTTCTCAAATCGGCGGCGTGATTCCTCGTGTCGCTCGCGCGGAGTCTTTGTTCCTCATCGCCGTCGCAGGTACCCAGCTCTCTGCCTTGTCTCTCTGTCTCGGCGACTTCATTTTGTTACGTAGTGGTGGCAGACGGGGAGGGGTTCCGGGTTTCTAGGGTTTCAATGTCATCAAATGCTTCGCAAGTTCGATTTGATGTAGGTGTATTCCAGTACCAAGGGTGGGGATTCATGGCAGGAAACAAATCGCACAATGGCACATGTTTTGTTCATACAATTCTGACTTTAAGTATGATAATCAAAGTAAAAAAAAAAGCAATGTGCCCCTAAGTGTCGTGTATCATCAAATTCGCAAGTACGATTTGATGTAGATGTATTCGGGTACCGAGGGTGGGGATTCATTACACATCTCCTTCAATTTGATGTTCTCTAGTAGCACGGCCACAGAGGTGGCGGTGAGTCACGACACAGCGGCGCGTGTGGTCATGGCACGACTGTGGGTGGGGGGTCAGCGCCTCGCGCCTTGTTTTTGTGTACCGCGGCAACACTTTTGGTTTCTACTTTACATGGTGCTAAGTTACATGTACTACACTCTTTTCGGGATGATGAAAGTGGCACTAACACCAAACATCGAGATAGCTTATGGATTGCCCTTCCTTATCTTCATATTTTGGAACATCTTCTCCGGCTTCATGATCGGAAGAGAGGTATGGCTCTCACTCCACCAACAATTAACCACCCTAATATTTTTTCAGTATAACTACTATACATACTTGAGAGAACATGCGAAAATTAGGGTCATGGAATCCCCAAATAACCCCTCAATAGATTGCATATTTCATGAAAAGTTCACATTAATATATTACCTTATCAAACAATGTCGCATATTTTATTTAGATTTTATCCTTAAAAGACCAAACTAAAGGAGGATAGATTGTGCATGACTGATCTGATGAAAAAAACAATGTGGCGTTGTGGATGCAGATGATCCCAGTCTAGTGAAGGTGGGTGTATTGGGCAAACCCAGCAGCTTGGACGGTGTACGGACTCATGTTCTCGTAGCTTGGTGACCGGACGGGGCCAATTCTTGTACCTGGACAACCAAACCAAACAGTGCGGGAGTTTCTCGAGGGCTACCTTGGCCTCGAGGACCACTACTTCAACCTTGTCACCTACCTGCACGTGGCCGTCATCGTCATCTTGGCCTTCATCTTCTTTATCTCCCTAAAGTATCTCAATTTCCAAGGGAGATGACATAAACAAATTTAGTGATTGAAAGATCGAGGATGTCGCCTAGAGGGGGGGGGGGTGAATAGGCGCTTTAAAATAATTACGGTTTAGGCTGAACAAATGCGGAATAAACCTAACGGTTAATTTGACAAGCACAAAACCTACAACAACTAGGCTCACCTATGTGCACCAACAACTTATGCTAAGCAAGATAAGCAACTATGTGATAGCAAGATATATGACAAAGAACAATATGGCTATCACAAAGTAAAGTGCATAAGTAAAGGGGCTCGGGTAAGAGATAACCGAGGCACGCGGAGACGACGATGTATCCCGAAGTTCACACCCTTGCGGATGCTAATCTCCGTTTGGAGCGGTGTGGAGGCACAAT
>LR880969.1:824469462-824494281 GCA_904067115.1 Aegilops sharonensis | reverse complement strand
AGACGGTCGTGACGGACGGTGATGATGCCTGCGCCGTGTGGACCAAGCTGAACGGGCTCTTCACCGACAACAAGCTCCAGCGTCGTGTTTTTCTGCAGCAAGAGTTCTTTGGGTGTCATCAGGACAACACCTCCATCGACGACTATTGTCGCCGCCTTAAGACTCTCGCTGACGAGCTTCGCGATATCGGCGCCAAGGTCGATGATGACCTCCTCCTCAGCACGCTCACCGCCGGGCTCAACGAGGACTTCGGCAACGCCGCGGGGAACCTCAGCCTCATCCCCAACCCGTCCTTTGCCAAGTTCGTTGCATACCTCCGCCTGGAGGAGCAGCGGATGCAGAAGGTGAAGACGCGCGCCATCCACACCGCCCTCGCCGCCGGCACCACTCGCGGCGGGCCTCCGGCGCCTCCCGCTGCCCCGACACCCCAGCAGCGTCATCAGGCGCCCTTCCCGGCACCCCAGCAGCCGGGGCTCCTGCCACTGCCGTACGGCCCGCCCGCGCCCCCCGCTCCTCCCGCTGAAAAGCGCCGTGGGGGCCGGCGTGGTGGCCGCCGCGGCGGTCAGCAGCAGCAGCAGTTCCAGGCGCCGCAGCAGCTCCCGGTGCCGCCCCCATGGGCCTCCGGCTACAACCCCTGGACCGGTGTCGTCCATGCGTACACCATGCCGGTTCCACGGGCCCCTGCACCGACGCTTCCTGTGCCGCGCCCACCGGCGCACCAGGCGTACTACGCGGCTCCGCAGCCGTACGGAGGATACCCACCGCCGCAGATGAGCGGCGCCTATGGTCTCCCTGCAGCCCCGCCGCCACCCTCGCCGGCCCTACCGCCGGCACCTTGGGATCCGGCGCTCCTCGCTGCACTGCACACCGCGCCTACGCCGAACAACTACACTGGAGGCGGTGATTGGTACATGGACACTGGGGCTACGGCACACATGTTTGCTCATCCTGGTAATCTTGCCTCCTTCACTCCTGTCACCACCGACCGCCGCATTATTGTCGGCGACGGTTCCACACTCCCTATCACACATGTCGGGCACACTTCTTTTCCTTCTACTTCTCTACCTATTACTTTATCTAACATACTTGTGTCACCTCATCTTATTAAGAATCTTATTTCCGTTCGTTGTTTAACTCGTGAAAATCCTATTACTGTCGAATTTGACGAGCTTGGTTTTTGNCATCTTATTAAGAATCTTATTTCCGTTCGTTGTTTAACTCGTGAAAATCCTATTACTGTCGAATTTGACGAGCTTGGTTTTTGTGTCAAGGACGCTCGCACCAGGATGGTACTTCACCGATGTGACAGCTTCGACGAGCTCTATCCGGTGCATCCGCCGTCCACCTCCACCACCGCACCGGTTGCTCTCTCCGCTGGCGTCGATCTCTGGCATGCTCGTTTGGGTCACCCCAACCCCGTCACACTTCATCATATTCTTAGGAGTTTCAGTTTTAGTTGCAATAAGATAGAGGATCACACCTGTCATGCCTGTCGTGTCGGCAAACATGTTCGCCTTCCGTTTAATACCTCCACCACCATAGCTTCTTTTCCTTTTCAGTTGATTCATAGCGATGTGTGGAGCTCTCCGGTTTCTAGTAATTCGGGCTATTTATATTATCTGGTTATTCTTGATGATTATTCTCATTATGTGTGGACGTTTCCTTTACGACGAAAGTCGGATGCACTCTCCACTTTGTCAGCCTTTTACTCCTATGTCAACACGCAGTTTGGGCGTCCCATCCTTGCTCTTCAGACTGACAATGGAAAAGAGTTCGACAATCTTGCTTTCCGCACTTTTCTGTCACAGAACGGCACAGTTTTTCGTCTCACATGCCCGTATACTTCACAGCAGAATGGTCGAGCCGAACGCGTCCTTCGCACTCTGAACGACTGCGTTCGGACGCTCCTGTTCCATGCTAATGTGCCGCCTCGTTTCTGGCCGGATGCACTCGCTACTGCTTCACTTCTTCTTAACCTTCGCCCTTGCCGTCCACGGTGGAACTATGCACCTCACCATCTTCTTTTCGGTACGCCCCCATCTTATGATGACTTGCGTATTTTCGGGTGCCTTTGCTATCCTAGCACTGTGGACTCCGCTCCTCACAAACTCGCACCCCGTTCTGTCGCTTGCATCTTCATCGGCTACCCTTCCAACTCCAAGGGATATCGGTGCTACGATCCCGTCTCCCATCGTGTGTTCACTTCCCGGCACGTTTACTTTGATGAGCATGTGTTTCCGTTTCAGCAGGTACCTCCGGTTGTTCCTCCCGTCACTGCTGATGCGGGCTCCTCGACGCCGATCCCAGGGCACTCGCGCGCTTCTCTTGGCCCGCCCCCTGGCTTTGAGGCGCGTCCTCCACATGTGGCGCCTCCTACAGCCGCGGCCCTGGCCCCTGCGGCCTCCACGGCCCCCGCGGCGCCCCCGGACCTGGCGCCCCCCTCGGCCCCACCCTCGGCGCCCCCGGCGCCCCCGGCCTCCTCGGCGCCCCCGGTGCTCCCGGCTCCCCCGGCGCTCCCGGCTCCCCCGGCCCCGGCGCCCCCCTCGGCGCCCCCGGCCTCCTCGGCGCCCCCGGTGCTCCCGGCTCCCCCGGCGCTCCCGGCTCCCCCGGCCCCGGCGCCCCCCTCGGCGCCCCCGGCCTCCTCGGCGCCCCCGGTGCTCCCGGCTCCCCCGGCGCTCCCGGCTCCCCCGGCCCCGGCGCCCCCCTCGGCGCCCCCGGCCTCCTCGGCGCCCCCGGTGCTCCCGGCTCCCCCGGCGCTCCCGGCTCCCCCGGCCCCGGCGCCCCCCTCGGCGCCCCCGGCCTCCTCGGCGCCCCCGGTGCTCCCGGCTCCCCCGGCGCTCCCGGCTCCCCCGGCCCCGGCGCCCCCCTCGGCGCCCCCGGCCTCCTCGGCGCCCCCGGTGCTCCCGGCTCCCCCGGCGCTCCCGGCTCCCCCGGCCCCGGCGCCCCCCTCGGCGCCCCCGGCCTCCTCGGCGCCCCCGGTGCTCCCGGCTCCCCCGGCGCTCCCGGCTCCCCCGGCCCCGGCGCCCCCCTCGGCGCCCCCGGCCTCCTCGGCGCCCCCGGTGCTCCCGGCTCCCCCGGCGCTCCCGGCTCCCCCGGCCCCGGCGCCCCCCTCGGCGCCCCCGGCCTCCTCGGCGCCCCCGGTGCTCCCGGCTCCCCCGGCGCTCCCGGCTCCCCCGGCCCCGGCGCCCCCCTCGGCGCCCCCGGCCTCCTCGGCGCCCCCGGTGCTCCCGGCTCCCCCGGCGCTCCCGGCTCCCCCGGCCCCGGCGCCCCCCTCGGCGCCCCCGGCCTCCTCGGCGCCCCCGGTGCTCCCGGCTCCCCCGGCGCTCCCGGCTCCCCCGGCCCCGGCGCCCCCCTCGGCGCCCCCGGCCTCCTCGGCGCCCCCGGTG
This sequence comes from Aegilops sharonensis, assembly GCA_904067115.1. Taxonomy (NCBI): domain Eukaryota; kingdom Viridiplantae; phylum Streptophyta; class Magnoliopsida; order Poales; family Poaceae; genus Aegilops; species Aegilops sharonensis. The sequence goes on along the minus strand of LR880969.1, from coordinate 824,490,895 downwards.
CTCCCGGCTCCCCCGGCGCTCCCGGCTCCCCCGGCCCCGGCGCCCCCCTCGGCGCCCCCGGCCTCCTCGGCGCCCCCGGTGCTCCCGGCTCCCCCGGCGCTCCCGGCTCCCCCGGCCCCGGCGCCCCCCTCGGCGCCCCCGGCCTCCTCGGCGCCCCCGGTGCTCCCGGCTCCCCCGGCGCTCCCGGCTCCCCCGGCCCCGGCGCCCCCCTCGGCGCCCCCGGCCTCCTCGGCGCTCCCGGCGCCCCCGGCCTCGGCGCCCCCGGCACCGGTGGCCGGTCCGATCACTCGTGCCCGTACAGGCGTTTTTCGCCCGAGCTCGCGCTACGCCGCGGATGACTACGTCCATGCGGCGTCCACCTCTGAGCCGTCGCCGTTGCCATCCTCCGTCCGAGCCGCTCTTCGTGACCCGCTCTGGATGGCTGCGATGCAAGAGGAGTTTGACGCCCTGTTGCGCAACCGGACGTGGCAGCTTGTTCCCCGTCCACGGCACGCCAACGTGATTACCGGGAAGTGGGTCTTCAAACACAAGCTCCGTCCCGATGGTACCCTTGATCGCTATAAAGCGCGCTGGGTCGTTCGTGGATTCCGACAGCGTGCTGGCATCGACTTCACCGACACCTTCGCTCCGGTCGTCAAGCCCGGCACGATACGCACGGTTCTCCACCTTGCGGTCTCCCGTGCTTGGCCGGTGCACCAGATGGACGTCTCCAACGCCTTCCTTCATGGCCACCTCGAGGAGCAGGTCTTCTGCCAGCAGCCCACCGGGTTTGTTGATCCGGCACTTCCCGACCACGTGTGCCTGCTTTCGCGGTCCTTGTATGGACTCAAGCAGGCTCCGCGCGCTTGGTACCAGCGCATCGCGGCGTTTCTTCATCAGCTTGGGTTCCGCTCCACTCGCTCGGACGCTTCGCTCTTCGTTTATCACCAGGGCTCCGACACGGCCTACTTGCTGCTATATGTCGACGACATCATCTTGACGGCATGTACGGCCGGCCTTCTCAGTCAGCTCACGGCTCGTCTTCGCGCTGAGTTCGCCATCAAGGACTTGGGTCCTCTGCACTACTTCCTCGGTGTTGAGGTGGTGCGCCGTCCGGATGGCTTCTTTCTTCATCAGCGGAAGTACGCTCATGAGCTCCTAGAGCGCGCTGGCATGCTTAACTGCAAGCCTGCCGCCACGCCTGTTGATACGAAGGCCAAGCTCTCTGCCATGGATGGTTCCCCTGCTTCGGATGCTGCTTTCTATCGGTCTATTGTTGCTGCTCTCCAGTACCTCACTTTGACTCGCCCAGAGATCCCGCCTGCAGTGCAGCAGGTGTGTCTTCATATGCATGCTCCTCGGGATGTTCACTGGGCCGCTGTCAAGCGGATTCTCCGCTACGTTTGTGGCAGTATGGATGTTGGAGTCACGCTTCACGCCTCCACCGACACCGCCCTCACAGCCTACTCCGATGCAGACTCGGCGGGCTGCCCTGACACACGTCGCTCCACCTCGGGCTATTGTGTCTACCTTGGACCCTCCCTTATCTCGTGGTCGTCCAAGCGGCTTGCTACAGTCTCGCGCTCCAGTGCTGAGGCTGAGTATCGTGCGGTGGCCAACGCCGTCGCTGAGTGTTCCTGGCTTCGTCAGCTTCTTCAGGCGTTGTCTTGCTCTGTTGACCGTGCCACGGTGGTCTACTGCGATAACGTCTCGGCGGTCTACCTCTCCGCTAACCCGGTGCATCATCGACGGACCAAGCATATTGAGTTGGATATTCATTTTGTTCGGGAACAGGTGGCTCTTGGTCATATTCGTGTTTTACACGTCCCTACTTCCCAACAATTTGCAGATATCATGACCAAGGGCTTGCCTACGGCGTCATTTGAGGAGTTCCGGTCCAGTCTTTGCGTCAGCCGCGGTGCCGCTTCGACTGCGGGGGGGTGTTGAGGATAGTATTTGTGCATGTATATTGTCTTTTGTACATTAGGCCCACCTCTCTAGTTGTTGTATAGATTGAGGTAGAGGCCCCACATTGTACTTATATATACCGTGCATATTGCACCGAATCAATACATCGTGCAATTCATACATCTAATAGAAACCAAGGAAGGCGAAGTTGCGGCGTCTCCCGCTCCTCCCAGCCCACACACTGCAGGGCACCGGGATGATGTCCACGGCCCAGGTCATGGGGTTCACGGCAGCGATAACGGGCGGCTTAACCATCTTGTTCCATAGGAGGACGTAACCGTCGCGACAGTCCATGATACCCCAGCTCATATACGCGTCGTCATTCACTGGGAGGGAGGTGAGGAAGAAGTCGCCGCCACGGAGGGCGGCGGCAACATCGGGATCTGAACGGCGAAGGGGTGCGAAGGAGGGGGTGGCGGCGCCATGGATGTCGAGGAAGAGCCCGATGGGCGGCGCTGGGTGAAGGGCGCGAAAGAGGCGGCGGAAGGACGGGGAGGAGCGGACGGCGCCGAGCCAGGAGCGGCAGGTGAGCGCGGCACGGACGACGTCCGGCAGGTTCGGCAGGCGGAGAAAGATCTCGAGGAACAGGTCTTGGCAGAGGGAGGATATGGTGGTGGCGGTTGCGGGGGTGGTGGTGGTGCCATCGGCGGCAGAGATGGTGTTGGACCCTTTCGCTCTGGTGGTGGTTCCCTTGGCGGCGGTAGCGGGGGTGGACGGAGGTCTCGCTGCTGGCGCAGCCGATGGCGGCGGTGGATCGCTGCCCATTGCTCTCTCTCGATGGAGAGATTCTGTGGATTCTAACCCGTAAGGCTGGTTGCTACCACACGTTGGGTTGACGCATGGCCCAAATCCATCAAACCCTTCAACTTTTAGCCCATGTGTATATGTAAGCATGGGGTTGAGATCCTCTGCAGTACCGTATGGTGCTGTAATGTGGATGACATGTGGGGCCAGGTCCCACATGTCAGTGACTGTACAACACCGTACAGTACTGCAGAGGATCCTAACCCGTAAGCATGACACCCGATGAAACCTCTACCATCTTGACCTTTTCTTAGTGAATTTTATAATTCAAATTTTACACGAGCAACTTGATAATGTACTTTGAAATAAAATTAGAGTTACGCAAATAAGGGATCGCAACAGCGGCAAATATTGATGCGACAACGCGACGCGAGCATATATTTAACTCCCTCCGTTTCTAAATATGAACTACTACAGATGTTATATGACTTCAAATTATAGTTTTGGAAACCGTTTTAAATATGAATTTGATGTTGTATTTTTTTGACACAATATCTATATTTCATTTGTCAAAATCATGATCAATCTTTAATCTTGAGAAGCATGTCCCTGGTGCAGAATGATTCTATGAATACACACTTATCGCACACCCTTGGACTAAACTGTGTGCGATGTAGGTATCACAGACATTAGAAAAATAAATTTGTGCGCCAGAAAACAAAACATGTGCGATGGCCAATCCATTTGACAAGATTTTGAGATGCAAACCGTATATGATACATGGCACACAGTTCGGCAGGAAGACGCGCTCGAAACACGTGCATTGATTGGCAAACGATTTGAATAAATGAACAACTGTGTGTGATGTTTTAGAGCATTCCGCATGTTGCGATATATACACACCGTGTGCGAAGTTCCGCACATGATTGTCTAAAGGCAACTGAAGAATTCTCATATCATTGTGTGATAAGAATTGTGTGCTCTATCAGACACAAATGAATTAAATAAACTATGTGCCGTACTGAGAATCATTGCACATGATTCCATCATATGGACCGGTGTGCGATCTGAATTGCTTTGCCTGCAAGAACAACATGCCATATTGTCCTAAAAACAACATATTTAAATATTAGTGTATATCTAGTTGCATAGTCAAACTAAACATCCATTAAATAAGTAACTAAACATAATATCAGTGTATTCATTGACTGTTCCTGTATAAGAAAGTTGCTGTAGCAACGTTCAATACTTGTCACTTCTGTGAGAAATTTATGCTTACATTTGCGCATGCCATGTTTTAGAATATACTTGTTCCAGCCATGTGCTGGACTCTGGAGTTTGCTGTAGAAAGCAGTGCTTTATTACTACTGGCAAAATCTTCCTTTTTGTTTAACTCGGCCTAAAAATGTCAGATAAATAAACCCTGATGTCATATTTCGAATCAGGTTGTTGTCTGTATCATATGGATAATATGCAGTCACGATGTTGTCTATATCTAAATGTAGAACAAAGCTAGAATGACGGAGAAAGATCTTCAGCAATCACCAAGGCTGATTACTATCTTTTCTTGTTTTCTGCAGTTGATGACTTCAAATTTTTCAAGGAGTGTACAAGGGTGTAAGGTTTCTGCACTTGTATTCATAGAAATTGGTAAATCTGTTTCTAATGGATTTTGAAGGGAAACTTTTGTTTTTATCGATGATCAGACAATACTAAGAGACTAACAAGAGTATGGTAAATTACTAGATAATCCGTAGTTCGATAGACTAGAACTTGCCGTGGTTACTTTCTTGGGGTTCTGAAAATAATTCCTCTGAAACTGAATCATTCAGTCATACCATCAGTTGAGTAAATAATGGCTCTGAGAACTGGGATCTCTCATCTTGGTTACCTTTACCTACTCCACTGCAAAACCTGAAGCTCAAGCTCAAGCTAGGCTAGGCTCACAGAATAATGGTGATGATTAGTTAGCTAAAATCTGAAACTCTCTGCCCACTTGCTCTATCTGACAGCAAGAATAATGAATAGTAAGCACTATGCTTGATTGTGTCCTGAATGCCTAATCAAGTTCCATCTGAATACAATTTCATTGTGTTTGACTTGAGAAATCGATGCAGATGTGGGCGTCAAATTTTTGTCTGGGCGCGGAGAGATGCCTGGAGTTCCATTACAGTAGAGGCAATCTCTCTCTCGGGTATGATGAAAACGGGTTTCTTTTGCTTCTGCCGTCACATTGCTGATATGACTCTGAATCTCCACTGCACTTGACTGCACCCTCTATCTTGATCTGTTTGACAACTTATAATTTCCACAAACATTCCCCTTCATAATCTGTCCTTGGTCTGAAAGAACAATTCCTGATGATATACTTCAGGTCAGGTTGCCATTATCCGTTTTCCTTCCAGTAAGTTTTCACTAGATTTCGTTTCTGTTCCATTTGAGAATCCCTAAACCATGTAGATTGTAGAGCAAAGATAGATGATGGACTCACCAGGGCTGATTACTACTACCTTTTTCTTGTTTCCTGCAGTTGACGACTTCAAATTGTTTAAGGAGAGAATGGCGTACAAGGATGTAAGGTTTATGTGCTTGCATCCATGTAAATCTGAGAGTCGGTCAATTATGTTTGAATTTGAGGGGAACTTTGTTTTTCATCAAGGACAGGACAATAATAAGATTATTAACAAAAATAAAAAATGCTCAGAAAACTCGCTTCACTTTTGTGCCACTTCAGTTCAGCAAGTTGGATCATTCTTACACAATGAAATTAGATAATTTATACCTTCAGCTCAGAACCTATTGCGGTTACTTTCCTGGGGCTCTGAAAACAATTGCTCTGAATTTTGATCATTCAGTCATGACTTTAGTTCAGTAAACGTACAATTGCTCCGAGAACTGGGATCTCTCATCTTAGTTACCTGTACCTAGCGCATTGCAAAACCAGAACCTCGAGCTGTAAGATCGGTAGACACTATGATCTACCCATTGCTGTAGCTGACAGCAAGAATGTACAGCAAGCACATTATGCTCGATTATGTTGCGGATGTCTTACCAAGCTCCATCTCAATGTTCTTTCTTTGTGTTTGCCTTGTGGGATGCAGATGTGGGCATCCAAGTTTCATCCGATCATGGAGAGATGCCTCGACCTGCATTTGGTTCGTCGTCACCCTGTCCTCTTGGGCAACCAGCTGATGTAGACCTCTGAGTCGTCGTGCTGAACCTGGACCTGGCTGGCTCAGTCTGTAAATTTCTTTTTTTAAAAAAGGAGGAGGACCCCCGACCTCTGCATCTTACAAAGTTATATAACAGTAAGACTAAAGCCACCGTTTAGGCAACATTTATCGCTACTCCTATCCAGTAGATGAAGGGGTGCTGATAGTCTAGGCCTAAAATCAAACAGACCTCGCAGCCAAACCTAACATCTAAGACCTGAGGTCCCAACCAGGACTCCTGCCGGGTATGGGGCATCCATCAGTCCGGCGCATTCCTCAACCAGGATGCGTGCCGGGTATGAGTCGCCTCAGCCACCTGCCACCAATCCATCTTCAGTGTTGTACTGCTGCATCTACCTTGCCCGGTCTGCCTGCCGTCGACGCCACCACGACACCAGACAATGCCACCATCCCGCGCTCGTCCATCATCACACGCCCACTGGCGAGACCCCGCTGCTCCATGCCGCCGAGACACGCCGTTGTCGATGTGCCAGATGCCACGCCACTCCTCCGTCGCGAACACCACCTGTTGCCACTGGTCCCATCCCCTCCGCCTGCAATTCCTCTAACCGAGCACCTAAACGCCCTAGGCGGCGCCTACAAGAAGGATACGACACACGCAGTGCCGCCGCCGCCCAATCTAAGGAGATTTTGGGTTTTCACCCGGGCATGGGGTCTGGGTGGAGGGCAGGGACCTTGACGGTGCCTGCAAGTTTTCTGCACTTGTATTCAAAGAAATCTTGGTGTTGGTAAATCCGTTTCCAATGGATTTGAAGGGGAACTTTTGTTTTTATCGATGATCAGACAATACTAAGAGACTAACAAGAGTATGGTAAATTACTAGATCATCCGTAGTTCGATAGACTAGAACTTGCCGTGGTTACTTTCTTGGGGTTCTGAAAATAATTCCTCTGAAACTGAATCATTCAGTCATACCATCAGTTGAGTAAATAATGGCTCTGAGAACTGGGATCTCTCATCTTGGTTACCTTTACCTACTCCACTGCAAAACCTGAAGCTCAAGCTCAAGCTAGGCTAGGCTCACAGAATAATGGTGATGATTAGTTAGCTAAAATCTGAAACTCTCTGCCCACTTGCTCTATCTGACAGCAAGAATAATGAATAGTAAGCACTATGCTTGATTGTGTCCTGAATGCCTAATCAAGTTCCATCTGAATACAATTTCATTGTGTTTGACTTGAGAAATCGATGCAGATGTGGGCGTCAAATTTTTGTCTGGGCGCGGAGAGATGCCTGGAGTTCCATTACAGTAGAGGCAATCTCTCTCTCGGGTATGATGAAAACGGGTTTCTTTTGCTTCTGCCGTCACATTGCTGATATGACTCTGAATCTCCACTGCACTTGACTGCACCCTCTATCTTGATCTGTTTGACAACTTATAATTTCCACAAACATTCCCCTTCATAATCTGTCCTTGGTCTGAAAGAACAATTCCTGATGATATACTTCAGGTCAGGTTGCCATTATCCGTTTTCCTTCCAGTAAGTTTTCACTAGATTTCGTTTCTGTTCCATTTGAGAATCCCTAAACCATGTAGATTGTAGAGCAAAGATAGATGATGGACTCACCAGGGCTGATTACTACTACCTTTTTCTTGTTTCCTGCAGTTGACGACTTCAAATTGTTTAAGGAGAGAATGGCGTACAAGGATGTAAGGTTTATGTGCTTGCATCCATGTAAATCTGAGAGTCGGTCAATTATGTTTGAATTTGAGGGGAACTTTGTTTTTCATCAAGGACAGGACAATAATAAGATTATTAACAAAAATAAAAAATGCTCAGAAAACTCGCTTCACTTTTGTGCCACTTCAGTTCAGCAAGTTGGATCATTCTTACACAATGAAATTAGATAATTTATACCTTCAGCTCAGAACCTATTGCGGTTACTTTCCTGGGGCTCTGAAAACAATTGCTCTGAATTTTGATCATTCAGTCATGACTTTAGTTCAGTAAACGTACAATTGCTCCGAGAACTGGGATCTCTCATCTTAGTTACCTGTACCTAGCGCATTGCAAAACCAGAACCTCGAGCTGTAAGATCGGTAGACACTATGATCTACCCATTGCTGTAGCTGACAGCAAGAATGTACAGCAAGCACATTATGCTCGATTATGTTGCGGATGTCTTACCAAGCTCCATCTCAATGTTCTTTCTTTGTGTTTGCCTTGTGGGATGCAGATGTGGGCATCCAAGTTTCATCCGATCATGGAGAGATGCCTCGACCTGCATTTGGTTCGTCGTCACCCTGTCCTCTTGGGCAACCAGCTGATGTAGACCTCTGAGTCGTCGTGCTGAACCTGGACCTGGCTGGCTCAGTCTGTAAATTTCTTTTTTTAAAAAAGGAGGAGGACCCCCGACCTCTGCATCTTACAAAGTTATATAACAGTAAGACTAAAGCCACCGTTTAGGCAACATTTATCGCTACTCCTATCCAGTAGATGAAGGGGTGCTGATAGTCTAGGCCTAAAATCAAACAGACCTCGCAGCCAAACCTAACATCTAAGACCTGAGGTCCCAACCAGGACTCCTGCCGGGTATGGGGCATCCATCAGTCCGGCGCATTCCTCAACCAGGATGCGTGCCGGGTATGAGTCGCCTCAGCCACCTGCCACCAATCCATCTTCAGTGTTGTACTGCTGCATCTACCTTGCCCGGTCTGCCTGCCNATCTGTCCTTGGTCTGAAAGAACAATTCCTGATGATATACTTCAGGTCAGGTTGCCATTATCCGTTTTCCTTCCAGTAAGTTTTCACTAGATTTCGTTTCTGTTCCATTTGAGAATCCCTAAACCATGTAGATTGTAGAGCAAAGATAGATGATGGACTCACCAGGGCTGATTACTACTACCTTTTTCTTGTTTCCTGCAGTTGACGACTTCAAATTGTTTAAGGAGAGAATGGCGTACAAGGATGTAAGGTTTATGTGCTTGCATCCATGTAAATCTGAGAGTCGGTCAATTATGTTTGAATTTGAGGGGAACTTTGTTTTTCATCAAGGACAGGACAATAATAAGATTATTAACAAAAATAAAAAATGCTCAGAAAACTCGCTTCACTTTTGTGCCACTTCAGTTCAGCAAGTTGGATCATTCTTACACAATGAAATTAGATAATTTATACCTTCAGCTCAGAACCTATTGCGGTTACTTTCCTGGGGCTCTGAAAACAATTGCTCTGAATTTTGATCATTCAGTCATGACTTTAGTTCAGTAAACGTACAATTGCTCCGAGAACTGGGATCTCTCATCTTAGTTACCTGTACCTAGCGCATTGCAAAACCAGAACCTCGAGCTGTAAGATCGGTAGACACTATGATCTACCCATTGCTGTAGCTGACAGCAAGAATGTACAGCAAGCACATTATGCTCGATTATGTTGCGGATGTCTTACCAAGCTCCATCTCAATGTTCTTTCTTTGTGTTTGCCTTGTGGGATGCAGATGTGGGCATCCAAGTTTCATCCGATCATGGAGAGATGCCTCGACCTGCATTTGGTTCGTCGTCACCCTGTCCTCTTGGGCAACCAGCTGATGTAGACCTCTGAGTCGTCGTGCTGAACCTGGACCTGGCTGGCTCAGTCTGTAAATTTCTTTTTTTAAAAAAGGAGGAGGACCCCCGACCTCTGCATCTTACAAAGTTATATAACAGTAAGACTAAAGCCACCGTTTAGGCAACATTTATCGCTACTCCTATCCAGTAGATGAAGGGGTGCTGATAGTCTAGGCCTAAAATCAAACAGACCTCGCAGCCAAACCTAACATCTAAGACCTGAGGTCCCAACCAGGACTCCTGCCGGGTATGGGGCATCCATCAGTCCGGCGCATTCCTCAACCAGGATGCGTGCCGGGTATGAGTCGCCTCAGCCACCTGCCACCAATCCATCTTCAGTGTTGTACTGCTGCATCTACCTTGCCCGGTCTGCCTGCCGTCGACGCCACCACGACACCAGACAATGCCACCATCCCGCGCTCGTCCATCATCACACGCCCACTGGCGAGACCCCGCTGCTCCATGCCGCCGAGACACGCCGTTGTCGATGTGCCAGATGCCACGCCACTCCTCCGTCGCGAACACCACCTGTTGCCACTGGTCCCATCCCCTCCGCCTGCAATTCCTCTAACCGAGCACCTAAACGCCCTAGGCGGCGCCTACAAGAAGGATACGACACACGCAGTGCCGCCGCCGCCCAATCTAAGGAGATTTTGGGTTTTCACCCGGGCATGGGGTCTGGGTGGAGGGCAGGGACCTTGACGGTGCCTGCAAGTTTTCTGCACTTGTATTCAAAGAAATCTTGGTGTTGGTAAATCCGTTTCCAATGGATTTGAAGGGGAACTTTTGTTTTTATCGATGATCAGACAATACTAAGAGACTAACAAGAGTATGGTAAATTACTAGATCATCCGTAGTTCGATAGACTAGAACTTGCCGTGGTTACTTTCTTGGGGTTCTGAAAATAATTCCTCTAAAACTAAATCATTCAGTCATACCTTCAGTAGTAAATAATGGCTCTGAAACTGGGATCTCTCATCTTGGTTACCTTTACCTACTGCACTACAAAACCTGAAGCTCAAGCTCAAGCTAGGCTAGTCTCATAGAATAATGGTGATGATTAGTTAGCTAAAATCTGAAACAGTTGGTGCGGATATGGTCATTGTTGTAGCTTGCCAATTGCAGATCAAATCGCTTTGGGTTTTTCTTTTTTCCTTGCCTGCGCATAGCTTTGGTCTTAAATGACTTACTTTGCTATTGCCGGCGTGTTTTTGTGTGCGTGTGTTGGTGCCGGCTGTGTGCATCCTAGCTATGCAGAGGCCGGGTGTGTGCTCATTGTGTTTATATCCCCTTGATGCTTCATTTTGAGACAATAAAATTCACCCTTTGTTGAAAAAGCTAAAATCTGAAACTCTCTGCCCACTTGCTCTAGCTGACAGCAAGAATAATGAATAGTAAGCACTATGCTTGATTGTGTCCTGAATGCCTAACCAAGTTCCATCTGAATACAATTTCATTGTGTTTGACTTGAGAAATCGGTGCAGATGTTGGCGTCAAAGTTTTGTCTGGCGGCGGAGAGATGCCTGGAGTTCCATTACAGTACAGGCAATCCCTCTCTCGGGTATGATGAAAACGGGTCTCTTTTGCTTGTGCCATCACATTGCTGATATGACTCTGAATCTCCACTGCACTTGACTGCACCCTCTATCTTGATCTGCTTGACAACTTATAATTTCCACAAACATTCCCCTACATAATCTTTCCTTGGTGTGAAAGAACAATTCCTGATGATATATTTCAAATCAGGTTGTTGCCAGGATCATATGGACAATATGTAAGTTTTCACTACATTTCCCTTCTGTTCCATTCGAGAATCCCTAAATCATGTAGATTTAGAGCAAAGATAGATGATGGACATCTTCACTAATCACCAGGGCTGATTACTACTACGTTTTTCTTGTTTCCCCAAACCATTTCATTGCATTGTGCTTGGATTGCATCCATGTGAATCTGGGAGTCGGTCAATTCTGTTTTGAATTATATAAGGGGAACTTGCAGGTCATGAATGCCAAGGCCACCTTGGTCTTTAGGCCTACAAACCACGCTCCATTTTGCCAGTCTGTATTTTTCTTTTCATTGGCTCCTTGCCAAAAGAATCTCGATCTGAAATAATCCAGTCTTTGCAAGACCCCTTTTGGGAGTTGGAAAAAAGAAAGCATATAGAGAACCATGTTTGTGAGAATAGAGTTGATCAAGACCGTCCTCCAACAGAGAGCAACTTGCCTTTCCAACTGCTAAATTGTTTCTCTAAACGCTCCTTTACATATTTCCACTCCGCATTAGTGAGACGACGGTAATGAATTGGAATTCCCAAATATTTAATTGGGAACTGGCCTTCTGCACAACCAAACAGCTCAGCATAATCAGCTGCCGCCTCAATGGCTTCTCCAAAGCAGAACAATTCACTTTTATGGAAGTTGATTTTAAGGCCCGACATTGGCTCAAATGTCGAAAGCAAGAGTTTCAGGTTTCGAGCCTTGTCTAGGTCATGTTCCATAAAAAGAATTGTATCATCAGCATATTGCAAAATGGATAGGCCACCATCCACTAGGTGTGGCACTACTCCTGCAATCTGACCGTCCTGCTTAGCGCGCTCAATCAGAACCGCCAACATATCAGCAACAATGTTAAATAACATTGGAGATATGGAGTCGCCCTGGCGTAGTCCTTTTTTTGTTTGGAAGTAATGGCATACGTCATCATTTACTTTGACGGGCACACTACCTCCAGTAACGAAATTTTGGATCTACTCGCGCCATTTATCGAAGAATCCTTTCATTCTTAGGGCCTGTTGAAGGAAGCACCATTTGACCTTATCATAGGCCTTTTCAAAATCAATCTTGAGAACTACTCCACTCATGTTTTTCTGGTGCATCTCACGAATGGTCTCATGTAGGATCACTACTCCATCGAGTATATATATTTCTTCCTTGCATGAAAGCAGTTTGAGATGGTCGGATGGCATGGTCTGCAACCGTGTTGAGCCGATTAGTGTCCACTTTGGTGAAAATCTTGAAGCTGACATTAAGGAGACATATGGGTCGATATTGCTGAATCCTCTTAGCCTCCTTAATTTTTGGCAACAACACAATCTCACCAAAATTAAGCCTAAAAAGCTCAAGTCGGCCGGCATGAAGACAATTGAACAACTCCAAAAGGACAGTCTTGATGACTTTCCAAAAATTCTGATAGAATTCTGCGGGAAGCCATCAGGGCCTGGAGATTTGTTATGTTCCATTTGGAGCACCACAACTTTCACCTCCTCCTCAGAAAATGGAGCCGTAAGGATATTGTTTTCTTCTGCCGAGACTTGTGGAATATCATCTGTTCGGGTCTCATCAAGGGTAAAATTCCCTTCATCTGGCAGCCCGAAAAGAGACTTGTAGTATTTAGTGATATAATTTTTGAGCTCCGCCTGACCTTCGATCCGCCCCTCATCTTGTTGAAGAGAGAAGATACACTTCTTCCAATGTCGCCCATTGGCAACCAATTGAAAGAACAAGAAAATCATCCAAATATCCAATTGAAAGATACCTTCGATCCTCACTGCATCTGGGTCCTTCACAGTCGACTCGATGTACCGTGCGCTAACACATTCAGAGGTCCCAGTGGATAATAACAAGAAAATCTAGAGATCGAAGATTCCACTGAAAGTTAAGATCTTCATGTGGTACCTTCGAAAGGGAGTGGTGCTAACCAAAGATAACCCCGCTCGTCGCAACTGGCATGGAAGCAAGAAGTGTGGCTTTTGTACTCATGACGAGACAATCAGACACCTCTTTTTTCAGTGCAAGTTTGCATGTTCTACATGGTCAATAATCCAAATAGCGTCTAATCTTTGTCCGCCCATAGGTGTTGCCAATATTTTTGGTCACTGGCTGGATGGTATTCCTTATAGATTCAAAATGCTAATAAGGATGGGAGCGTATGCCTTATTATGGTCGCTTTGGCTATGTAGAGATGATCTGATTTTTAATGACAAACACTCTTCTTCTTTGCAGGTTATTTTCCGTCGTACGCAATCTCTTTGTACGTGGTCTATGCTTCACCGTACGGAGTTCCAACTGCTGTTCAAGGCGGTGTGTACGCAATTGGAGCGAGTGGCCATGGAGGTTTTTTCCCAACATGGGTGGCAGCATAACCTCTGTATCAGCCCATCACATCCTTCAACATAGGCATAGTGACGGTCTTATTTGACTCTACTAGTGCCGACATGTCATCTTTTTATTTTCTTTCAAATTATTTATGTTTGGCTGTGGGCATCCTAGCTATGAAGAGGCCGGGTGTTACTCATCATGATTTGTATCTTCTTGATGCTACGTTTTGAGTTAATAAAGACACCCTTTATCGAAAATAATAATAAGATATTAAAAAAATAAAAAAAATGCTCAGAAAACTCGCTTCACTTTTGTGCCACTTCAGTTCAGTAAGCTGGACCATTCTTACCCAACGAAACTAGATAATTTACACCTTCAACTCAGAACCTATTGCAGTTACTTCCCTGGGGCTCTGAAAACAATTGCTCTGAATTTTGATCATTCAGTCATGACTTTAGTACAGTAAACATACAATTTCTCATCTTAGTTACCTGTACCTAGTGCATTGCAAAACCAGAACCTCAAGCTAAGATCGGGAGACACTATGCTCTACCCATTGCTGTAGCTGACAGCAAGAACGTACAGCAAGCACATTATGCTCGATTGTGTTGCGGATGTCTAACCAATGTTCTTTCTTTGTGTTTGCCTTGTGGGATGCAGATGCGGGGATCCGAGTTTCATCCGATCGCAGAGAGACGCCTTGAGCTGCATTTGGTTCGTCGTCAACCTCTGAGCCGTCGTGCTCTGAATCTGAACCTGAACCTTAACCTGGGCCTGGACTGGATCGGTCTGTATATTTTTGAGTTGTTCAAAGTAAGAGATGCTGAAACGGAACCTCCGCCGTCAGTGTGCTTGCTTACAGGGCTTGGTTTCTGTAGATTTTGAATCGGAGGTGGAAGATGACATTATCCCTCTCTTTCAGAGGGGCGAGGTAATGTAATCTGCACATTTCTCTAGCGGACAGCAAGCGATATGCTTGATTGTGTCGCGGCCCAATTTAACTTCTCCGTGTCGCCTTGTGAGATGCAGGTGTGGGTGTCGAAGTTTCATCCGGCCGCGGCGAGATGATGTCTCGAGATGCATTTCATTCGTCAGCGATCCCGTGGTCAACGAGCTGATAGACATAGGTAGATCCTGAGGCGTCGTGCTCTGAACCTGAACCTGAATCTGAACTGGGTGGGTGGGTGGGTCTCAGAGGAGGGGATGCTGAACCTGAACCTTCGTCGATCGGTGTGTTTGGCCGGTGTGGGTGCATGTGTGTTCAGTGGTTCAGTTTTCTTTTTTTTTTTGGGTGAATACCCTTAGCAGCGTATCATTTTATTGATAGGTAGAAAGGTGTTTACAAGTTACAGATTGCCCCCTCGCAGACGTACACAAGCTCGCGTCTGGGAGGTTGCTAGATGGAGCAGAGGAAGGAGGATGCTCGGCCTCAGGACGCAAAGTTTATGTTATAGGTATAATCGCGGCTAGCGCTCGAGCACCCGCCTTAGCCCAAAGGCGGGCGTCGTCTTTGATCGAGAGTATTAGGTCTTAGGTGGAGGGGCGCCGGTTCTCGAAGATAGCCGCATTGCGGTGCTTCCAAATGGACCAAGAGGTGAGCGCCACAATGGAGTTGAGACCCTTCCGCAGATAGCTTGGGGATTCGTCGGCGGCCTTGGACCACCACGCGAAGAAGACGGTGGCGCCATCCATCGGCAGCGTGATGAGTCGGCACCATGATAAGATTTCATGCCAATTGATCCTAGAGTGGTTCAGTGTTCTTTGCCTGTCCACTAGTGTAAGTTCCACTCACCTGACTGCCAGATGAGCCAAGGGTTGCAAGATCTCTCTCTCTCTCTCTCTTCTTGTTGATAATGGTGCATCATGTGAAGTGAATTACAGATGACCCTTATTTTTTTTTTCGAAACAGCATGACCCTTATTTCGAAGCACACACATGCTATGCCTGCAATGTAACAGTACAAATTACGCACATGCTGGTGTAACAATCTATCGCTAAAATCCGAGTGTCGCCATGGTGTTCACTAGAGTCATGTGGCCGGGGCGTTCGTCGAAGTTCCGTCGGAATCAGNAAGCTCGCGTCTGGGAGGTTGCTAGATGGAGCAGAGGAAGGAGGATGCTCGGCCTCAGGACGCAAAGTTTATGTTATAGGTATAATCGCGGCTAGCGCTCGAGCACCCGCCTTAGCCCAAAGGCGGGCGTCGTCTTTGATCGAGAGTATTAGGTCTTAGGTGGAGGGGCGCCGGTTCTCGAAGATAGCCGCATTGCGGTGCTTCCAAATGGACCAAGAGGTGAGCGCCACAATGGAGTTGAGACCCTTCCGCAGATAGCTTGGGGATTCGTCGGCGGCCTTGGACCACCACGCGAAGAAGACGGTGGCGCCATCCATCGGCAGCGTGATGAGTCGGCACCATGATAAGATTTCATGCCAATTGATCCTAGAGTGGTTCAGTGTTCTTTGCCTGTCCACTAGTGTAAGTTCCACTCACCTGACTGCCAGATGAGCCAACGGTTGCAAGATCTCTCTCTCTCTCTCTCTTCTTGTTGATAATGGTGCATCATGTGAAGTGAATTACAGATGACCCTTATTTTTTTTTTCGAAACAGCATGACCCTTATTTCGAAGCACACACATGCTATGCCTGCAATGTAACAGTACAAATTACGCACATGCTGGTGTAACAATCTATCGCTAAAATCCGAGTGTCGCCATGGTGTTCACTAGAGTCATGTNATCATTTTATTGATAGGTAGAAAGGTGTTTACAAGTTACAGATTGCCCCCTCGCAGACGTACACAAGCTCGCGTCTGGGAGGTTGCTAGATGGAGCAGAGGAAGGAGGATGCTCGGCCTCAGGACGCAAAGTTTATGTTATAGGTATAATCGCGGCTAGCGCTCGAGCACCCGCCTTAGCCCAAAGGCGGGCGTCGTCTTTGATCGAGAGTATTAGGTCTTAGGTGGAGGGGCGCCGGTTCTCGAAGATAGCCGCATTGCGGTGCTTCCAAATGGACCAAGAGGTGAGCGCCACAATGGAGTTGAGACCCTTCCGCAGATAGCTTGGGGATTCGTCGGCGGCCTTGGACCACCACGCGAAGAAGACGGTGGCGCCATCCATCGGCAGCGTGATGAGTCGGCACCATGATAAGATTTCATGCCAATTGATCCTAGAGTGGTTCAGTGTTCTTTGCCTGTCCACTAGTGTAAGTTCCACTCACCTGACTGCCAGATGAGCCAACGGTTGCAAGATCTCTCTCTCTCTCTCTCTTCTTGTTGATAATGGTGCATCATGTGAAGTGAATTACAGATGACCCTTATTTTTTTTTTCGAAACAGCATGACCCTTATTTCGAAGCACACACATGCTATGCCTGCAATGTAACAGTACAAATTACGCACATGCTGGTGTAACAATCTATCGCTAAAATCCGAGTGTCGCCATGGTGTTCACTAGAGTCATGTGGCCGGGGCGTTCGTCGAAGTTCCGTCGGAATCAGGATGGCGGATATGCCATTGCTTGCAGGCTATCTGAGTTTTTTTTTTTTGAGAGAGAGATGCAGGCTATCTGAGTTGATGAAGAGGGCCGACATGAATATCGGAGCCCACTTCTATGTGCGTGGTTTGGCGACTAGGGATTATTCCCACACTTATTAAATTTTAGATCCGTCACACTACTATGACATGGTGATAACCCTAGATCCGTTGACACATACTTCCTTCGTTCGGAATTACTTGTCGTAGAAAAAGATGTATCTAGACATTTTTTAGTTCTAGATACATCTATTTCTGCGACAAGTAATTCGGAACAGAGGGAGTAGGAACGAGGGAAGAAAAGCCCAACAAACTTCTCATCGTTGCTGAGGTGGAGCGTGAGCCAGAAGAGACCTATTCTGAATGGAGCCGTCGGTACCACCCAAGCACAACCGCAGGGCATGCGGACCCTAACCCGAACTACAACAACTCTATGACACCAAAGCGGAGGACCGTGTTCCTCTTGTCGCCGAAGCGGCGGCGTCGAGGGGGAGGGGCAACGCCATATGACATCAAGGGCAAATCAGTATATTGTCATGGCACAAGAGAGAAAGGCAAATCAGTAAATTGTCATTGCACAAGAGAGAAAGGTAAGGATAAAGATAAAGATACGGTCAACGAGTCAAAGAGGATTTTGATCTTTTCTCCCCACACTTGCGCTTCCGATTCCACTCCTCGCTCCTGCCGGCTGCCGCCATGGCCCATGGATGGATGGTGAGCTTGCTTGCTCGTCTCAGAGAGAAACCCAAATCCCCTCCTCACCCGTGGCACGCCATCCGATTCCCCGCCCCGCAAGCTTCCCATCGACCCCAGCCTCGTCGACCTGCATTCATCTGATCTGCTCTCCGCTCCAGGGTCACTGCTAGGTGTCAGCACAAGAGAGTGAGGGCAGAACAATCGTCTTTCCTGAAACCCCAGCTTGTGCGTGTCATGATTTTCTTATCGTTGATCTGTATCCATGGTTATTTTGTTAGTAATGCATGATGGATACAACCGAAGGAAGGTTACTGGAAACAAAAACCATTAATGAGGAAAAAAAAAGATTTGATTTACATCATATCTAATGTCTATATCTTGGGAGTGCTAACAGATCGACCAGAGTCTGTTCCGTAACAGGAAAACACTGAGGATACCGATGAGATGCATCTTGAACAGTGCATGGTGAGTCTCCGTTTCACTCGCCTTTTCTCACGCCCTGCTCCATCTTTACCCTACGCTTCCCAGATTCATCATTGTGTTACTAATCTCCTAAAGATCTAGATTATTTTGTTGGTTTACTTGCTGTAAACAATTTTGAAGCATCATGTTTTCTAGAAATCAAGTGGATCCAAGTGTTGATATAAGATATATGTTTCTTTCACTGACAGACTCCCTTATGAATTGACCTTGCACACGAGAAGTGTGGTCGTGAATCGTGATCAGCCTTCTATGATTATAGCAACTTGAATGTCTTCCTGCTCCTGTTCAATTCAGCACTTTAACATTGCCGCATACTTGTTTCTGGCCAGTGAATCATCTAATTTGCAAATAGCGACATTTTGCTGGCCAAATATGAACTTAAGGCACGATATCCTAAATCATGATACAGCTGTTGGTCTGGTATCAATCTCTAGTAGGGTCTATCCTACGTATAGCATGTGATCTTGAATGTGTTTGTTGGGTACTAAAACTACGACAATAATTTTGGAACGGAGGTAGTATTTTATTTTTATGCAATCCCTGTTAAATTGTGATCCAAATTCTACCGTATTGGACTAGACGTTGTACATACGGTGTGGGCCTTTGCGTTGGTACCAACGCGTACGAGCACAACTCGTTTACTTGTCCTCCAAGGACTCTCATGTATTGCCCTCATATATACCCCATATAGTCGAAGCTAAGACGGTCTGTCGTCTTGTGCTTGTAATACTCCTCCATCATAGTGATTGCGCCTTCATGCGTCCGTGATTTTCTCCCGCAAGGGTTTCCACGTAAAATTCTGTGTCTCTCTGTCTCGTTTATTTCTCGTTATTATCTAACAATCACAATATTTGGATTAGTTTGGAGGGGTGACATCATATATGTGGCTGATCTCATAAGATTTTTCAGATCTTAAGACTGGTTTTTTCAAGAAAGGGAATATATTAATATCACGGAGATACCAATTACACCCGGCCTCTGCAACAACGCAATATCGTAAAGAGATTACGGATGCACACATCCAAAAACAATAAGAAGAAGAAGAAGAAAAGATCCCGCAACAGTGATCAATTCCTCTAGCTGCGGCACGAACCACCACCTAGACAACACCCGAAGTCCCAATTCTCCATAAGCGACGCCCCCAAGAAGGAAACAGTGTAGAAGCACCGTCATCGCTCGATCCTAGATCTTAGGTTTTCATCCGGGAGAAGATCCGCACTCTCAAAACAATGCCTTCAACAAGGTCACTGCCAGGCATAACCAATTAAGGCCAGACCTTAGGCTCTCACCCTGAAAGTTAAGACTTTGTACTCCGCTTGTGTTGCCGTCCCCACTGGCCGATGCCGCTGCCACGAGTAATGAATCACCAAGCAAAGTCATCATCACCGCGAAGACTTGATCCGCTATTACAAGACCTCAGACCTCAGCCACCATGATGTTCTCTGTCACTGTCTTCACCATGGAAATCGAAATATCGATGTGTACCATACTTTCAACAAACAACGAAGCTTCGCGTCACACCCTCCTAAAGCCACTCGGCCTGAAATAGGTGCGCACATGACCGAATCCCATCCGATCCAGAAATCTACAGGTGTCAAGCACCCAATGAAGATCTCCAACGGAGCATTCCGGAACTCGTCAATGGCCATATCCATGAGGGTCAGCAACCGGCAGAACACCATCTTAGAGCAAAAAGAACCAAAGGACCGTGCCACCCGCCGGCTCCCAACAGCAGGCCAGAGATCTCAGCGGGCACCATCGCCACCACCCGCACCACGCGGAGATGAGTAGCTGAGCCGCACTGAGCCCCCCGAACGAGACGACGTGCCGCCCTCACGGCCACAGCGGCAGTCGTGGTCGCCGGGAAAATCCGGGGCCGCCGCCTCGCCGCCCATCTCCGCCGTAAGAACCTTGCTGTCCAGGGCCGCCATGGAGCTCCAGCCGGAGGTCCCGCAACGTGAGAGGGACGGGGCCCCCGCCGCCTGCAGTCGCGCGAGGAGGATGAGGACCCGCCACTGCCTTAGACCGGAGGCGTCCTTCGGTGGCGGAGAGGGAAGGAGGATCGGAGGAGGAAGGGGCGGCGGCGCACTCGTGGGATCCGCCGGAGTCGCCCCTCCTGGGAGAGACGCGGGGGCGATCCCCTTTTCCGCTGGGACTGGTTAGATGGAGAATATCAAACTTGTTCTTGTTTGATTCATATTTAGAAGAAGGAAAATGACTTATTTCACTAGTAGAAAACGGAGCTTTAATACCGGTTCATAAGGGCCTTTAATACCGGTTCTGCAACCGGCACTAAAGAGTGGAGATTAAAGGCCCCTCCTTTAGTACCGGTTCGGCACAAACCGCCACTAAAGGCCCACCACGTGGCGTGAGCTCGCGCTGTGGTATGGGGGACCTTTAATACCGGTTGGTGTTACCAACCGGTACTAAAGGTTTTTTTTTTTGAAAATTTTGAATTTTTTGATTTTTTTATTATTTTCAATTTTCTGAATTATTTGATGATTTAGTCTCTAATCGCCCCTCTTAACTACTCAAGTGTGGCTCATTCATTCCAAATCGTCTAACTTCCCAACCGGTCACCCATCCTCTCACTCCCCCAGCCTGAGCACGCTTAACTTTATTCCCCCTACTTTTCAAGTCTGCACTTGTTGTTTTCCTGACAAATGTAAGTTGTAAATCCTATTAACCCTCAGCAGTTTAGCTTGACCATTAGGTCACACATTTCACCGTTTGAGTTTGAAACTATTATTCTAAAAAACAGTAATTATTTAGTAACACTAATATTTCTTAAATAAGTTTGACCATAGTTTGACCATAGTTTGACCAGATTTGACCAAAATTCAAAAAATTGAAATAATTATTTAGTAACACTAATATTCTTGAATAAGTATGTAGTAACATTAATACTTCTTGAATAAGTAGTTTGACCAGATTTAACCAAAATAAAAAAAACTTAAATTTGAGCATATCTTTTTCTCCTTTTGGAATTTGAGGATTCTAAAAAATTGCAAACAGGCCATAGGCTATCAAAATCGGATGCGGATTTTCGTGCTGAATTTTTTGATATATTATACGTTTTTTTCCGACATCGTATGCAAAAGTTATAGCCGTTTTACATTTTCCCTACACTTTTTGCAAAACATGTCCAAATTTAAGTTTTT
>LR880969.1:824456919-824469143 GCA_904067115.1 Aegilops sharonensis | reverse complement strand
GACATCGTATGCAAAAGTTATAGCCGTTTTACATTTTCCCTACACTTTTTGCAAAACATGTCCAAATTTAAGTTTTTAAATTTTCCTAACTAGTAGATGTAGTAATATAACTACATCTCGAAGAATTTTATTTTTTGAATTTTTTATCATTTTCTTTTGTATTTTTCAAAACTGAAATGGCGATATACGCGCGGGGGAGGGGGGGGGGTAGAGATTGAAAATTGCCTTTTAGTACCGGTTTGTGCCACGAACCGGTACTATAGGTCAAGCCCCTTTAGTACCGGTTCGTGGCACGAACCGGTACTAAAGGTGATCGCGGGGCCCCGGCCTGACGCCAGCCTGCCACCACCCCTTTAGTACCGGTTCGTGGCACGAACCGGTACTAAAGGTTCAAAACGAACCGGCATTAATGCATAGCCGTTCGAACCGGCACTAATGGTACCATTAGTACCGGGCCAAAATCGAACCGGCACTAATGTGTCTCACATTAGGTCGTTTTTCTACTAGTGTTTGTAGGATCCTCAAACAATATGACTTTTATCACAATATGTCATTATCTGTCAACTTTGTGTAAGATATTTGAATTTCTCAAAAAAAAAAAGAAGTCAAGCACTGATAACATAGCACAAAGATAGCCCTGATGTTTATATTTGTAATTCATTCTTATGCTATGGATAGTGTGAACATCCCTAATTGTTAACCGTGAAACCTGATGCTTTGTTGCGGTTAATGTGCAGATTTCTCTTTTTAGTTCTACTATCTGTTGGAACCTCATTTCAGTTATTGTTTTGTTTCTTGAATTAAAGCCTTTTGTCTAACATGCTAATGTTTTGTGCGCTCATTCAACAGATGCATATATTTGTTAAGATCCACTCTTCAAAATTTCGCAAAAAAAGAAAGATTCACTGTTTAAAGACTATCACTCTTGAGGTCGTGGGATCAGATACGATCTGGGATGTCAAGGATAAGATTCAAGACATGGAGGGCATCCCTGCAGGCCAGCAAAGACTCTTCTTAGGCAGTAAGCAGCTGGTGGGCAGCTGTACCCTTGAAGACTACAATATCAAGGAGGAGTCCACCCTCATCCTTGACCTTTCCCCCCAGATGCATATCTTTGTGAAGACATTGACTGACAAGATCATGACCATTGAGGTTGAGCAAGCAGACGCCATAGACAGCGTGAAGGCAAAGATTTTTGATGAAACCGATATTTGCCAAGGCAGACAGCATCTCGTCTTTGCTGGGAATGAGCCGGAGGATGGCTGCACCTTGGCTGACTACGACATGCGTAATGGTCTACCCTTTTTCTTGTATTGTGCCCCTTCAAGTGTCAGAGGGGTGGGATGCACATCATATACAGTGTGAAGGTAAAGGTTTCCGCTGAAACCGGCGTTCCCCCTGGCAGACATCGTCTCATCTTTGCTGGGAAGCAGCTGGAGGACGGCCGCACCTTGGCCGACTATGGCGTGCAAGCTGAATCTACCCTTTATGTTGTGTTTCATGCCAGTGCCACGTGGCAGAGAGGTGGGATGTATTTCCCATCTTGGACAGTCCAGCCGGGTCACCCGGGTGCGAGCCATCCGGGTAGATCGGACGGCTCGCATTGATTTCGATCATAAATACATGTAGTCAATAGTGTTTGCATGCATGTTAGCTGAATAGTGAATCATCTATCACATATAAGACATCATGGAGTTGTATGTTGTTATGTTAATGTGCTTTGTTCCTTTTTGGTGGATAGATCTTCAGAGCGAGTTTGTGTATGATAGTGGGTTCAACCTTGTAGTGTTCTATATCGTAGTGATAGACAGGGATAAGGCATGTATTGAGTTGTTGCCACAAACATGGGCGGACCCAGGCCCCAGGCAGCCCGGGCGGCGGCCTGGGGCGTGAGGCCCATGTTGTTCGTTTACTGTAGCAAAATGTACTGTAGCTAACAAAGGCGGCCTGGGGCGTGAGGCCCATCTCGTTCGTTGCCTGCCTGCCTGCCTGGGGCGTCGACTTGGACGACAGTCGACAGGATGAACCAACCGGCTGCCCGCTGCCCCTTCCCCCGACTTGGACGAACCCTAGGTCCCTGCCCGCCGCCGCCGCCTGCCGTCGTGCCTACCCAACCCTACCGCTTGCGTAGCGAGAAACGAGAAGCCGAGCACCACAGCGGCGGCGCGCTCACCACCGGCTCTCCGTCGCTGCATCGCCACTCCTCCGCCGTCCGAGCGCGACCAGGTCACTTCCTCTTCTGGTCCCCTTCCTCTGGCACGGCGGCACCCACAGTCCCTCGCGGCTCCCCGACATTCTCCGTCTCCGCACAGCCAAAAACTGCAGGTATTTCTTCAGCTTATCTCCCTTTGTAGATTTGTAGTACTATTGACTGAGTTAAATGATGGTAGCAGGATAAGATGATTTAGTCAGGATTCGCTACCTGCCTGCTTATGGTACACTGTCCGATATGTAGTTCTTCATTATTGGTGAATCCAGAAAAAGTTATAGGTTGCAATGGCAATTGCTTATGTGAAGCTGCACCTATACAACATTTTTCTGGACTTCTTTTAGGTTCTTTCTGCTGGTAAAAGTTGGGAATGCCATAGAGATGCTNGGGCGTCGACTTGGACGACAGTCGACAGGATGAACCAACCGGCTGCCCGCTGCCCCTTCCCCCGACTTGGACGAACCCTAGGTCCCTGCCCGCCGCCGCCGCCTGCCGTCGTGCCTACCCAACCCTACCGCTTGCGTAGCGAGAAACGAGAAGCCGAGCACCACAGCGGCGGCGCGCTCACCACCGGCTCTCCGTCGCTGCATCGCCACTCCTCCGCCGTCCGAGCGCGACCAGGTCACTTCCTCTTCTGGTCCCCTTCCTCTGGCACGGCGGCACCCACAGTCCCTCGCGGCTCCCCGACATTCTCCGTCTCCGCACAGCCAAAAACTGCAGGTATTTCTTCAGCTTATCTCCCTTTGTAGATTTGTAGTACTATTGACTGAGTTAAATGATGGTAGCAGGATAAGATGATTTAGTCAGGATTCGCTACCTGCCTGCTTATGGTACACTGTCCGATATGTAGTTCTTCATTATTGGTGAATCTAGAAAAAGTTATAGGTTGCAATGGCAATTGCTTATGTGAAGCTGCACCTATACAACATTTTTCTGGACTTCTTTTAGGTTCTTTCTGCTGGTAAAAGTTGGGAATGCCATAGAGATGCCTTGTCAACAAAAAGTTTGATATCTTTTCTTTTTCCTCTTTGTATATTCTAGTATTTTTCTTACCACCATGAAACAATGCTCTGAAGTTGCATTCTCCTGATTCGTAGCTATGCCTGTGTGTATGTTCAGATGATTGTTACAATTCAACTTTCTGATCGTTATATTTCTGAATTGGACTGAACTGCTGTTATGAAGCTAACCTGCCATGAACATTGTAGTTTGGTATCTATCAAAACATACGCCGTGGGAGGTTGTGTTATTTTACTACTCGGTTGTATGTCTTTGTCCCAGTAGATTAATTCTGGATAGCTGGGTTCTTTGTAACTAATATATTTCATGTGGAAATCAGGGGGCTGACTTGAGGATCAAGCTTTCAGCTCCTTCACCTTTCCTTGTTGTGGTGGCCATATACGCCCATATGATACATTATTTGATTTATTTTGCTTTTAGGAACTAGGAATGTAGTAGTATATCTGTCATGTAGCAGGCTAGTCCAGATTAGTCTAATCTTGTAAGCATATCAATCTGAGTTTAGCAGTTAGAAACTAAAATGTTGTTGCTTGATACCAATGTTTGTTAGATGTGGAAACCAAATTAAGCACTGAGAAATTTTTGTTTCTCTAAAAATTTACAGGAACGCAAGATGAGTAAAAGAAACAAGACATAAGTTATCGCACACGCAAAGGCCTTTTGCCTCGTCCTACAATGTAAGCTTTCATATTTTGCATTTGTTATTAACTACTTTTACCTGCTATATTATGCACTGATTTGCATTTCAAAATTTCTGATTGAAGGTTTAGCTTCTTGTGCGATTGAAGATATAGTCATGGGAGGCTCAGATCAACCAATCCTTTGATTTGGTATCAATCTTTTGTATCATCTATATATGCTACATATTGTCTTTTGATTTGTCTTGCTTCATAAGTTGACACATCATGGAACAAATGCTGCCACTGAATATTATGTTTGGTTTCTTATTAGTTATGCAACATAGATTGGCTTTTGTATGCCTTGAAACTGAAGTTTTTTTGGGTAGTTTTTAGCCCTTAGTTTCTCGCCTGGGGCGTCAGCAAATCCTGGGTCCGCCACTGGCCACAAAGGATAAAAAATGGTTTTAATACCACATTTGGATAATGTTTTCACTGTTTATATTATGTTAGCTTGCCTAAGGCGATACTCAGTTTGTATGAACATAATACCTTGAGATGCATGCTTGATAGGGGTCTTCGAATGGAGTATTAGTTATAAATGCAGTTCAGTAACAGTCTATATATTGGACGTAATGCCTATATGAATCATGCCATGAATAATCATAGTAATAAAAGTAAACATAAGTACAATTTAATCACTGCCCAACTGTAATTTGTTAATCCAACATTTGCTATGTTCATTTTCAGAGATGCCTCTAGTGAACCTATGCCTCCCAGCCCATCTTTTCTTATCATTGCATAGTTTCCGTCCTCCTGTACATATCATCTACATATTAGTCAATTTACTTATTTATGTCAACTAGCAGCATGGCTGTTTGAGATGTTGGGGACAAGATTGTTTGTGATCGTGTGTAGTTGTTGTTAACTTGGCCGACATCTCACTAGTTCCTACTGGTTCGATAAACCTTAATTCTCAATCGAGTAAATAATTGTTGCTAGGCTACATCATCCCTCCCACTTGGGGGTATCGAACGAATTTCTCCAAAAGTAGGACTCTCATACGCACAAACCCTAGCAACCTCTGAAGAATCCTTCTGGGGCATTTGGATCAAAATACATCGGATGATCAATATGTTGTGTTGATACGTCAAAAAACTTATCTACGCATTTTGAAGTTTATTGTATTAATTCCCCTATTATTTCCCAATATTGTCCTGTTCCCTTCAATGTTTTATTGATTTACGGTATTTTCCAAGAAATCTCACTATTTCGTGATTAAATTCTAGAAGGCATGAACTCATCCATTTTTATTTTTGTGTGTTTCAAAATGTTCGTGGACCCAAATCGGTTGGGGAAAAAATCACACATCCATATTTCATAAATGAAGAGGAGAAAATAAGAACCACACAAGGAGTTGATCTGGTGGATGATAGGTCCAATCAATGCAGCCATCCCCCAGCCACCACATGGGATGAATATGTGCGCTATATCAATGTTGAGAGCTGCCCTTGCACGACGGGTCTATCTTAACCTAAAACCCACTATATATATCCCTCAGGATTTTTCGCAAAATGGGTTGTGCAATATGAGACAAAAACCTAGAAGGCTGCCGTCGAACGAAGATTAGACCGGGACCCGTAACCAGAAACTCTCTCCGACCTCTCCAGTAACTTATCCGCTGCCTCCATGATGAATATGAAGTAATCCACACCAAACTCTGATTTTGTGTTAGTATCTTGATCTCAACTCTATGATAACCACCAAGTGCAATTGATAGTTTTAGCATGTAATGATAAGTATTGGGTGCCCGTCCGACGAGGAATTGAATGTAAACCGTCTATTCTCTAAGCCCTATAACAAACTTACACTGTCATTCGTGTATTAAAATATAAACAAGATAACAAAGATTAGTTTAACTACCAGACTAAAAGAGACTAATTAGATTGCAAGAATTAAACTATGAAAACCGGAGAACAATAGAGAGAGGAAGTGTGGGGAAGTGTGAACATTTGTGAGCAAGTGGTAGCCAGCGGGAGAAATTCTTATAGTAAAAGGGTTACTTGGTACGATTAAGCTTCCTTTGAGGGAACCACAATACATAAGCTAAATGACGAAGTTCCAAAAATATAAGCTAAATGATACACATTTATTCTTCTTCATATGGTGTATTTTTAAAATGGTGCGATCGTGCATGCTGCGAGAAGATGGTGTGATTGTGTGTGCTGTGAGAAGATGGTCGATACGTGGTGTGATCATGGGTGGTGGCGACAAAGTTAGAGAAAAAAGATTCCTGGTTGATGATGGACCGTCGGAGCAACCTCAACCTGACTGGTTACCTTTGGTATGTAACATAACCATCATGTTCATCTCTATGTTGAGCTATCTTTGTGAATCTTAATATTTCCTATTGTAGGAGAAACAAAATGATGGTCTGTAGATCACTGACTTTGATGCTTGCTTACATGGCCATGGGGGAGAGGAGCTGAGCTAGGAATATTCCAGCAGCCAAGCCAAGGAAAAGATCGACGATTATATTCGAAAGTACCGGAAGATCCATGGGCAAGAGTCTGATCCAAGGCAACATCGCATTGATTTGGTGGTGATCATGAAGGCGGGGAAATGGAAGTAACATGGCTGGTTGTATATTATCGACAGCACCATCACCACGTCTTCCACCCCGCGTTTCTCTAAGATATAGACATAAAGCACGAATTCATGTTCTTCCATACGCATTCGTCAGTCACATACTCGATCTATGATTGCCCAAATTGAGGTGCATAAGCCGATAGTAGGAAAGCAGCTCTACAGGACCGAACCGATGATGGAGTCACATGATCTGTTTTCCACCATGTTATAGGGTGCTTGGCAGGACATCGGGGAAGCAACAACCTCGCTATTGGCTTCATTATCGGGGTCACACAGTAGTTGGTGGCGAGTCACTTTCGGCCATGCATGCCCGAAGGGAGATAGCGCAGCTCAAGGGTGATCTTGAACGTATGGGAGCCAATCCAGTGCGAGTTGGGCCCTCACATGGAGAAACAAAAGGCAGTGGATAGGCTGGTGGAGTTGTACAACTATGAGGATATTATGTCGAGGCAAAGATTGCGCATACAATTATTGCGGGAGGGAGGCGAAAACACCAAGTTTTTAAATTTATGTGCGAGCAACAAAAGGAAGAAAAACTAGAAAAACAAATTTTCTACGCCCACAGGGCACAACGACCGAAAATGAACAAGAGATTGGTTGGCTTGCATCGAGTTTCTATCAAAACATGTATTGGTAAGAGCGTGTGGTGAACATGGAACTTGCCTTGGATGTTATTCCAACAAAGGTGACACATTTGATGTTGATTCACTTCTTGCTCGGTTTGGGGAGAGAGGTAAAAGAAGCCCTTGTTCAGATGTTCCAAAAAAAGCACCGGCCCGGACGGCTTCCCCACACATTTTTTTTAAAGACATTGAGACGTTTGCGACCAGGACACAGGGGCGATTTTACAGTACGGGCGCCCTGGGCACGTGCTCGGGTTCAACGGCGCCATTTAGATGAACTCCAGCAAGCCATCCAAGCCGCCAGAATCGTTAAGCATGTTGAAATACGTTGGAAAATCACGAAATAACGTTGCAAACAAACGAACAACACTATATAGGCCACCTTGAGCATTTCCTTGCCAACTGGGTCTTTTTCGCTACAACCAGAGCCATAGGCACGCCTGGCCTGGATAGGTCCGTGAACTCTGCCTGGTGATTGTTTTGTTCATGTCCACGAAGAGAAAATGCATGCCTGGTCTGGCTTGCCCAACACTATGATTCGCCTGGTCAAGTTAAAAAAAGTAGAAGAAAAGAAAGGATGTTTAGCCCAGGCAGCGAGCATAGCCTGGCCCAGGCGTCTACTCCCTTTGTTCGGAATTACTTGTCATAAAAATGATCGTATCTATAGCTAAAATATTTTTTTTGGACGAGTAATTACAAACGAGGGAGTAGTTTTCTGTGCCTGGACGTCCTGGAGCAAGCCTGGCCATCAATTAACATTCTCCAAACAAGCCGTCTCCAGGCTAGCCTGGATAGGCAAGAAAACGTCACCTTACCAGGCGCAGTCCAGGCACGTATCCCAGGGTGCCAACAAAAATTGGCTCTTCCCCCTCGCATCGTATTGGGCCGGCCCATATGCTCGCGTGTTTCAGCGAGTCGGAAGTCTCGACTCGCTGAACGCGAGACATAGCGATGGCCGATTTGCGATTCGCCAGATGGAATGGAACTGATGCTCGGCGGCACGCACACTGCCCTCGCCACCCCTCAATCTCGGAGGTGTATTGGCCACCGATGGAGTGTGGAGAGCCCATGATAGGCTGATAAGATATATGGCGAACGGCGGGGCCTCGACTCCGGCCGGTGACAGTCGTGATCGAAAGCGCATGCGCGTGGGCCAAAGTAGCGACTCCCCCGCGAGAATTACACTCCTGCTCCGGTGAGTTGTTCTATATAAATTATGACAAATTGTGCAGTTCCACATAGATTGTGCCAGATTAAAATTATACTTGTTTAAAATTTATAGAATTGAGCAGATTTTTTGTTTAACTAGAAGAATTCACAAGTGGAATCGCGACAAAGCCTACATCAACAGAATAAACATGAACATGAACATGAACATAAACATTGGAGATTGGACTTTTCTCGTATAAACATCGCAGGGTATCAGGGACTTATTTGGTATTATTGTGTCTGATGTTTTTATTTACTTCTATGATATATGAAACTGTAGTGCATATATTACACATGAGGTTAATTTATCGAAATATGATACTCGTGGTGTTTATTAGACCAAAGCAAACTTTAACTTATGACGTGCCCAGGCTTTGGAAATTTGCTAGCTCCGCAACTGCCAGGAGGTGAGCATTGCAGTCCTTGGGCCACTTGCTTTTGTTGGGTTCAAAGTTTCGCTCTACCAAGGCAAGATATAATATAATATAACAGGCATCCATCTTTAGCTGAATATAGTGAGTGTTGAGCAAAGTATGCTAGCCAGATATTCCTTTCTGTCTTTGTGATGTTTGGTTATAAGAGAATCTTGCTCTTCAGAAAACGTGTATTGTGGCCGTTGATGGGACAAACGCTTCAGCGTATGTGTTACAAGGCAACTAGCATTTTGTCGTGGAAGATCGTGAAGGAATGTTCTTGTTTGTCGTTCAAAAAACCAACACCGACATTACAATCAGTCTCTTTTCTCTTTTTGGGAGCAGAGCTGGAGAAGCTGGTAAATTCCAAGCCAATTTTTGCAGGCAAATCAGAGAGCTTTATTCAACAAAAGTGTTCTACGGACAATCAACCAAGAGGCTGGTCACCAAGAAGCTAGGAGTCTCCTCAAGCCAGCAATCGGTCGCATTCAGAGTGCATGCACGTTTTGCACAGAGATGCACCGGTAAATTTGCTGCCCTGTTTACATGTTGAACCTCAAAAACTGAAACATCAAAAACTAGCTCTCCTATTTCATCTAGGATAGAAGCCACAATCGAACATGAATTGCGGCGAGAATTTCAGAGTTGCACTAACTCCTGACAGTCGGTCTCCATTATCACATACGATATGCCTTGAAGTTTTGCAAAAAGCGCTCCTTCTCGCAATGATAAAGCTTCCATAATCAATGGATCTGAAATGTCACCATAAGGCGTAGGACCGGTTAGAGGGGAGCTGCCTAGACTAGAGGCGATTATGGAGGTGGAATATTGCTTTAGGTATGTACGATACGTATATAGTACATTCATTCATGCATGCAGAAGCAAGCTATATATATATATATATATGGTCCAAAAATAGATAAAACTGGAAATTTTATATTAATTAAAAATATGGATGACAGACATTGGAAAGCGCATCAATTCTGGATCAACTAAAATTCAAACATGGTTATTTATTCTGAAGACAAAGCGGAACAAGTGACACTTGGATACTACTCGTGAATCAAAGTGTTTTAATTTGTTGCCCTTGCGGCGAGCAACACATCCTTGATGAGGCTGTCAAGGTTGGCCATGGACCTGCCACCCGGCTGCGCGGTTGCACGGACGCACATCTCCTTCCACTCGGCCGCCCTGCGCTTCATCTCCCTCCCAGCAGCTCCCTCGCCTCCCATCACCTCCCTTATCCTGGCCTCCACCTCATCGCGGCGCACGTCGTCGCCGACCTCCATCCCGACGCCCCACTCGACACAGGNGGCGAGAATTTCAGAGTTGCACTAACTCCTGACAGTCGGTCTCCATTATCACATACGATATGCCTTGAAGTTTTGCAAAAAGCGCTCCTTCTCGCAATGATAAAGCTTCCATAATCAATGGATCTGAAATGTCACCATAAGGCGTAGGACCGGTTAGAGGGGAGCTGCCTAGACTAGAGGCGATTATGGAGGTGGAATATTGCTTTAGGTATGTACGATACGTATATAGTACATTCATTCATGCATGCAGAAGCAAGCTATATATATATATATATATGGTCCAAAAATAGATAAAACTGGAAATTTTATATTAATTAAAAATATGGATGACAGACATTGGAAAGCGCATCAATTCTGGATCAACTAAAATTCAAACATGGTTATTTATTCTGAAGACAAAGCGGAACAAGTGACACTTGGATACTACTCGTGAATCAAAGTGTTTTAATTTGTTGCCCTTGCGGCGAGCAACACATCCTTGATGAGGCTGTCAAGGTTGGCCATGGACCTGCCACCCGGCTGCGCGGTTGCACGGACGCACATCTCCTTCCACTCGGCCGCCCTGCGCTTCATCTCCCTCCCAGCAGCTCCCTCGCCTCCCATCACCTCCCTTATCCTGGCCTCCACCTCATCGCGGCGCACGTCGTCGCCGACCTCCATCCCGACGCCCCACTCGACACAGGCGTAGCGGGCGTTGGTCTGCTGCTCGGCGAAGAAGGGCCAGCAGAGCATGGGCACCCCGGCGCTGATGGACACCAGGGCCGAGTTCCACCCGCTGTGGGTTAGGAAGACGCCGACGGCCTGGTGCCGCAACACCGCCTCCTGCTCGCACCAGCTCGCCAGGAGGCACCTGCCCTTGGTGGCCTCCAGGAACTCGGGCGGCAGGCGCACGGCGGCGCCCTTGGCCAGCAGGTCATTCCTCACGATCCACAGGAAGGGGTGGCCGCAGTTGGCCAGGCCCCACGCGAACTCCACCAGCTCCTCGCCGGACATGGTGGTGATGCTCCCGAAGTTGACGTACACCACGGACCGGGGCTCCCTGCCGTCGAGCCACTCGAGGCAGGAGCGGTCCTCCCTCCAGAGGCTGGCGCGTATCCCGGCGAGCGGGCCGGCTTCGCCCTTGTCCGCGAGGAGGTTAAGCGGGCCAATGGTGTAGACGCGCGGGAGGATGGCGCGCATGGCGTCCAGCGCCGGCTGCTCGAGCTCGTCCAGGGTGTTGACGATGACGGCGGCCGCGCGGCCCGCCTGCTCCGAGTGGTGCAGCAGGAAGTTGAGCATGACGTCGTCGCGGTCGGTGGTGCAGATGAAGGACGGGAAGTCCCGGAGGCGCATGTGCCGGCTCATCCCGGGAGCCTGCGCCACCGGCGTGTCCAGGTACCCGTTGCTCAGCTGCGCTTCATCTGCTCCACGTCCACGACCACCACGACCACGACCACGACTAGCATATATTAGTAGTTACTACGTACGTATATACTGGAGTACTGGAGTACTACTCCACGAGTGAAGGAGAGGTGAGGTACGCTCTACGTACCTTTGAGGGGAGCGATGCCCTCTTGCATGAGGTACCGGAAGTTGCGGTAGCCCATGTAGCCGCAGGCGCTGGCGGTCCAGAAGAGCACGCACGGCACCCCGATCTCCGCTGCCGCGTCCACGCTGAAGCTCATCACGTTGTCCGCCACCACGCACGTCACCGGCGGCCCACCCCTGTTGAGCTCCCCGAGCAGCCTCTTCAAGGGGTGAAGGCAGGTGGTCATCGTGGAGTAGCACACGGAGGGTATGTCCTGCGTGGCATCCGCGTCCGATGGCGGCAGGCCGTCAGGGATGGTGGCGAAACGGAAGTCCGGGAGGCCCTCCACGGCTGCCTCGCCGCGGGAGCGGACCAGGCGCCGGTGGTTGTACTCGGTGTTGACGAAGGTGATGTGGAAGCCCTTGCAGTGAAGAAGCTTGGCCAGCTTCAGCATGGGCGTGACGTGCCCCTGCGTCGGCAACGGCACGACCACCGCGTGAGGCTTCTTCACCTCCATGTTTTCTCGACCTCGATAGATCGTGTGCTCTTCAAGACACCTTGCTGCTTATATATATACTCCTACTATGTACTGTACTTCCTCTTTCCCAAATTATATAAGACTCAAGTCCCACCTGTTCTTTTTATAGAAAAACAGAGATACTAC
>LR880969.1:824425659-824442838 GCA_904067115.1 Aegilops sharonensis | reverse complement strand
GGGGGGGGGGGGGGGGCAGGGGCTTTGCGGGAGTCCGGACAACTCTCAAACCCTCTTCTGACCGCCCCGGCCCACCCATACCAACTACCCGCCCTTATCACGCTTTCCAACCCAGGCGCTACAACGCTTACCGTGCCGCATTAATGCCGGCCCAGACCATACAGCGGCTGGCATTGATGCCGCAATATGACCGCACGGGAAGGAGGCACAGATGGACACGACCTCTCGGTTGTCTCCCTGCTTCAATGCGGACGTCGCGTCCCGAGAAACCAACTCCGGCCGCTGCACCGCATTAAGCGGGCTGATCTCCCCTCCTCCTAGCCTGGCCATGGCTATTTAAGACACGCTCTGGCGCCGTCCAGAACCACATCATCCCAACCACCACACCATCCTCCTTCCCCTCGCCGAGCTCTTCCTCCTCTCCGAGCACTTCCTCCTCTCTGACCCAGCAGTGATGTCAAAGTCCTAGTTCTCCACGCCGGCAAGCGGCAACGGTGGAAGTTCTGTCGTCAGGCCGATCATGGTGTCAGCGCGCTCGCTCACTTGGACCATCCGCATCCACGGAGGCAGGCTCCTCCGGCAAGGACAAGATAGTCATCTATTTCGGAGACGAGGAGGACCGGCCGCGGTAGCAGCCCCGTCTCCTCTCGGAGGCAGTTTTGACGGACGAAGAATTCGTCCATCAGATGGAGATCACGACGCTTGTTCGCTCCGTCAGACGGGTCCGGCGCCACTGTCGCCGGCGCGCGTGAAGGAGGAGCCACCGTCCCCACCGCAGGTCCGTGTTAAGAGGGAGCCAACATCTCCACTCCGGCAGGTGAATGACGAGTCGGTGTCCCTGTCGCGCAACCGTGGCCTCCACATCGGCTGCCACATGAAGCAGGAGCCGGCATCCCCCAAGCGCCTCCGCCGCATGAAGGATGAGCCGGCGTCACCCCCACCGCACAGCGGCTACGCGTGGATCGACGGGCCCTGATCACCACCATGACGCCACCACTAGCAGTCGAAGGAGGAGCTGCCGCCTGCGATCTCCAAGGCACATGGCCGCATCCTCCACTACCTTGGAGGCGGTCGTTTTGGCGGTGCCTCCGTCTCTCGGGCTGTGGTATCCGAGGCCGAGCGCGCGGCGCGGCAGCAGGCGAGGTACGACCCATGCAATGCTGGTCGCCGCTCCGCATTCGCCAAGACGGACGTGGCGCCGGAATTGTCCGTGACGGCTTGGACCTCGCTATGGCGTGGGCGCTGGACCGCTCCGTCAACATTATGGAGACGACACTGCCGCCTTGATGGCGAGCTCGCCAAGATCGGCGAGGAGCGGTCGCTTAGCAACGGCTCCGCCAATGCCGGCAGTGGCAAGGCCACCGCCAGGGCGCCGCCAGTGCCTTCAGAAGTGCTCGGGGCGGCCCTTCGCACCGCGCAGCAGGAGGCGAAGCGGCTCCTCCGCGAGCGCCAGGCAGCTGCCGGACAGGACTGCCGCTGCCCTCGGGCATCCTTGCGTCGCTGGAGGGACGCCGATGACGCTGATGTTGACGGCAGTGGAACAAGACAGGGCGGTCACGCTTAAGAGGTGGTTGTCCGTTATTGGGATTAGTGTTTTTAATAGCTTTTAGTAAAACGGTCAAAATATCGTCCGTTGATGTAAATTATATTAGAACTTGAATGAAATCCCTACAGTTTTCATGAATTCCATCCGGTTTATTGAAAAAGATTTTGTAATGTATGCGGCTACAGTTGGATGACGTCCTTCCGCATCTGTGTCCGTGGAGTGGTCCCTCTGCATACTGACGGATGCGGGAGGAAATTTGCGGATTGCCGTTAGAGATGCCCTTACCATTTATGTAACTCCCACTATCCCACTATAGGTAATCTAATTTTTTTTGAACGGACCTATAGATAATCTTATTGAAACGAAGGAAATGAGGAGCTGACGTGGGTACACATGATTGGACTCTCTCGCTGCTGTTGTCATAAGCGAATAAAGAAAACTTGTACTACAGCGCTGTACTAGTTAATTTTAATGTGTAATGATTGTGATGGTTGTGTATTCTTTTTCTTATGGCACGTTCCTTTCATTCTGCTCCCCAACAACTCATCACGTCCCCCTTTGCCTTTAAGGTTAGCCGAGGCAGCGTAGGGTATGGACCATGGTTGTCCATGCATGCATTGTGTCTAACTCCAGTTTCTGATATGCTTGTATCATGCTAATTTGTTTTTGTTATTTAGAGGTTCTAGTCCAGCATTGTCAAGATCGTTGTCGTCCGAGGCAGCAAGTTTAATTTCTAAGCCTCCGGGCATAATTATTTGTGAAAACACACTGTCGTTTCTGTTAGGAATTAATTAGTGAATTAATTAGCACATGTCTGTTGTTAATTCACACATGCTAATTAATGAACCGTCCAACCTCAAAGAGTCATGTCCCTTCTCTCTATTGTCGAAAGGCACCTATTTTGAAGGGATGCCTCCGGATAAGCACCTCTTCATCCCATCTCTTTTAGATGTATATATATTACTTGAGAATCAATAGAAACCAGGACTGATGGCCTATTTAGTTTCAATCTCGTTTTACTCTAACACGTTATCGGCACGGTCTAACCGAGAGCACCCAAGAGCACGACGAACAGATAGAGAAAAAAGACAGGCATACGTCGCGGTGGTGTGCGGCTGCTGGTACCCACACGGCCAGGCGCGCTGCGCGGCCCCGGCCGGCGCATCGAGCGACTGCGCAACAGAGCGACAAACAGCCATGGACGCCCTCCCGGAGCGACATAGTTTTCTACGACGCCCCAGCGGCAACGGCCAGCACGCTCATCTAGGCGTCACGGCTACTCCGGCGCGTCTCCCGGCGTCACGGGCACCCAAAGATGCAGAGGAAGCAGCGGCCATCGACTGGCTCGTGACACCGCGGCCCTCGACCGGCGGCGCGCATCAGTCATCAACGGAATGACGAGCATGCTTGCTTCGGCACGCATGGATCCCCGGCAATGCTACACGTACAAACAATTTACAGGCTTTTACAGGATGGTTAACCTTGATTGGTCAATAGGTGAGCGGAGCGGCTCGCCTCCGTGAAAATCAGGACGGAAGAGGTTTGTGATTGGTTGTTAGATGGAAGAAGCGTGTAAAAGCGTGTAAGTCTTTGTATGTCTAGCATTTTTGATGGATCCCTTCAAGAAATCAATCACGGGCTTCGTTCTTTCTGACTAAGCACAGAGCTAATCATCCCGTGTTTGACGCATTTTTCATCTCTTTGCCCAGACTTAAGGCTCTCGGCGAAAATGTCCACATGGCAATACCTAAGGACATGCTGAACTATACCAAAAGACTTGTCAGGCCGCTCGACAAAGTTTTTCTGCATGAAGAAAATAGATTTTTTAAATCGTATGTAGAGACATAGATGGGCAGCTCTCGGCAAAAGTAACTCCGGCGTCACGGGTGCCGTCAACCACGGACGGACTTGCCAGGTGGCACCTAATTGCCGTGTTCTTAGTGTTTAGCTCTCGACATACAGCACGGTTGGAGGCCTCCGGGGTTTGCGATGACCGGGGGCTTGCACCTCCCGCGTGCCGGGCGGGATTGCCGCACGTGTGAGTGCGTGCAAGGACGCTAATGGCAACTTCTTGACACCCTACACCGCCTTATGGTCCATAAGGTGTAACCATCTCCCCCCCTATTGCTTGTGCCCTCGCTCTCTCTCGGTCCGTTCCTTTTACATGGGTGTCTGCAACGGCATGTATTTGCCGTGCCCTTCTCGGCTTAGACCGTCGCTATTGAGAGCCCGCGCTTTGGCTTTCAGTGTAGACAGTTTTTCCAGTAGTGCTGGTCATTTTTAGATAGTATTTCCATAATCCCATGTCAGGCTGCAGAACTCTAGTGTTCAACAATGGAGTAAATGCATGAGGAACGGAGCTAATTTTGTTAGAATAATAATTTACCAGAATGCATGATGATCCAATGCATGTGTGGACGTGTGGTGTTTCCCTCACCGCTTGCTTTTTTGTAGAATAATACTTTACCAGAAGGGTGTCTCATCAGATCGTCGTCGAGCTGAATAGATCGTTTTGCGACCAGAAGCATACGAGATGCGACAAATAGCAGTGGGCAGAGGGCCACATATATATACATGTACGAGATGGATCTCCATCACGTGTGCCCACAAAATCAAATGATTTGCCTATCCTCACAATGAGTTATGTGTGTGGGCCTCCATTTTTTTTTCCTTGTCAGTTTGAAGAGGCATTTATTATTTATTCAGTTTTATTTCCCCTCAAATTTCATTTTATTTTATTCAGTTTTATTGGTCTTAGATATATATTTTTGAAACCTTTTATTGGTCTTAGACGGAACAGCGTGATTCTCATAAAGTCTACCATAAGCAGTTTTCGTTCATGAATAGTTTGGATTGCTTACTATTTGTGTCGCGTGGTAAGTGTACTGTAAGTTGGTTTGTACGTTCATGTGCCTAGCTAGGTTAATCTTATTTGCATAAAAATATCCCAATGATGCCCCGCATGTTATGCGGAGAATATTTCGAGCGACACAAGATAATAAATCTTATTTCGAGAAAACAGGAGGAGCACTATCCTTCAATTATGAAAACATGAGAAACATTATTGTGATGTTTTTGCCACTCATGTAAATCTGAATCAGGTACCCTATTCAACTCTAAATGAAGAACTATGTATTTTACACTTACATAAAATTTAAGCCGAGACATCAACTGAATGTGAATACGAAACAAGGACCCTTTCCACAACAACAGGCTCATAGAATCAAGGAAAAACTTTGTGATGAAAACAGAAGTGCAGCTTAGCATCTCCAAACAAAAGGGCAGCAATGCTAAATTATGAAACTTAAATGTAGCACATGGAGGATCACAAGATTAGACATCATCAATCCGTAAAAAAGCAAACACTACGAGAACTTAATATTAAATATTGAACTACCCACGAAGATTAAATTGAAGGCAAGTCACTCGAATCTAAAAAGTTTTTGTGCAATGCCAGAAAAAAAAACTCCAGAAAAGAGACTACCGACGAGCAATTCATTTTGTTGGTGTACTTAACGTCGGCAAGAAAATCATTAAAATCAATGCATGTTGAGGCCACTGGGGTTGTCAGTCAAGCTATGCATGTGGCCTCTTACCTATGAGCTGTCCGAACCTATGTTTTCCATGACCTACCTCGAAAATCAATGTAGCACCGGGTGAATCAATTTCTAACAGTAGGATTGAAAGGGCCACAAATAATTAAAAGGTTCACACATAATCACCTTAATTTCTTCGTGTAATTGGTAAAACTCTTCTGTCCCCCATGTGATTGCATCGAAGTTAGTTATGAAATTCTTTACTACCTGGGGAGATGGCTGAGCTATATATATACCAAGAGACTTGTCAGGCCGCTCGGAAAAGTTTTTCTGCATCAAGAAAATGAATTTTTGAAACAGTGTGTAGAGACATAGATGGACAGCTCTCGGCAAAAGTAACTCCGGCGTCACGGGTGTCGTCAACCACGGACGGACTTGCTAGGTGGCACCTAATTGTCGTGTTCTTAGTGCTTAACTCTCTGACATACGACACTGTTGCCAAGTTCCTTTAGTTGGGTCTCTGCACGGCATGTCTTTGCCATGCCCTTCACGGCTTCGACCGTCATTGTTGAGAGCCCGCGCTTTGGCTTCCAGCCTAGACAGTTTTTCCAGTAGCGCTGGACATTTTTAGATAGTATTTCCATAATTCAATGTCTGGCCACAGAAATCTACTGTCCAACAAGGGTAAATGCACGAGGGACGGAGCGTATACATGAGCTGTAATATGCACCAATCCAATGCATTATGCATGTGCATATGCCGATTTTGTTAGAATAATAATTTACCAGAATGCATGCTCTGATCCAATGCATGTGCGGACGTGTGGTGTTTCCCTCACCGCTTGCTTTTTTATGGAATAATAGTTCACCAGAAGGGTGCCTCATCAGATCGTCGTCGAGCTGGATAGATCATTTTGCGATCAGAAGCATACAAGATGGAACAAGTAGTAGCGGGCAGAGGGCCACATATGTACATGAAGGAGATGGATCTCCATCACGTGTGCCCACAAAATCAAATGATTTGCCTATCCTCACAATGCGTAATCTGTGTGGGCCTCTATCTTTTTTCCCAACCAAGTTTCAAGTGGCATTTATCATTTATTCAGTTTCATTTTTCCTCAAATTTTATTTCATTTTATTCATTTTTATTGGTCTTAGATTTTTTTTGAAACCTTTTATTGGTCTTAGACAGAACAACGTGATTCTCATAAAGTCTACCATAAGTAGTTTTCATTCTTGAATGGTTTGGATTGCTTACTATTTGTGTCGCGTTGTAAGTCTATAGTAAAGTGGTTTGTACGTTCATGTGCCTAGCTAGGTTAATATTTGTTTTCACAAAAATATCCTAGTGATGCCCCACATATTATGCGGAAAATATTTCGAGTGACACACGATAATTAATCTTATTTCGAGAAAACAGGAGGAGCACTATCCTTCAATTATGAAAATATGAGAAATATTATTGTGATGTTTTTGCCAGTCGGGCCTATGAATGCACATGATATGCTATTACAATCCTTTCTTTTTGCAATGAATATTGTCGCTCATGTAAATCTGAATCAGGTACCCTATTCAACTATAAATAAAGAACTATGTATTTTACACTTACATAAAACTTAAGCCGAGACATCAACTGAATGTGCATGCGAAACGAAGACCCTTTCAATTACAACAGGCTCATAGAATCAAGGAAAAACTTTGTGGTCGAAACAAAAGTGCAGCTTAGCATCTCAAAACAAAAGGGCTGCAATGCTAAATTGTGAAACTTCAACGTAGCACATGTGGCACAAGATTAGACATCATCAATCTATAAAAAAGCTAACACTACGTACGGGAGTGTAATATTAAAATGTGGACTACCCTCGAAGATTAAATTGGTGGCAAATCACTCGAATCTACCAAGTTTTTGTTTCATGCCAGAAATTACACAAACTCCAGAAAATAGACTACCGACGAGCAGTTCGTTGGGTTGGTGTACTGAACGTCGGAAAGAAACTCATTAAAAATCGATGCATGTTGAGGCCACCGAGGTTGTCGTTAAGCTATGTAGTGGCCTCTTACCAATGGGCTGTCCGAACCCATGTTTTCCATGGCCTACCATGAAAATCAATGTAGCACCAGGTGAAATTCAAAGAGCCACAAATAATTACAAGGCTCACGCACAGGGCCGACTCCAGAAATTCGGGGCCCCTGTGCGAAATGTCAAATGGGGCCCAAAAATTTGCATAACTAATATAACTAGACTATTTTCACTTTATATATAGAATATGTTTTTTCATACAATATTTGAAATATATCATGTAGTAATGCTAAAGAGTAAACGTAGCACTGAAGCAATTACCTTTTGTTTTGTAAATTGTACTAGAATAGCAAATTGACCGCATGTTCTACCGAAAAGAATCATTTGTCTTATATTTCATAAAACAAAATTTTCAAATCCAGTGAGTCTATTCTCGCAAAAGAAAAATCCATTGAGTCTTTCTTGGAATGAAATAGTGTTGTAGGTGAGCGCACAGTGAAGAATTAGTACTAGAATTAGAAATTAGATTATGGCTAGGATTATAGGCCCTGTGTGATCGCACAGGTCGCACACCCTTGTCGACAGGCCTGCTCATGCATAATCACCTTAATTTCCTCGTGTAATTGGTAAAACTCTTCTGTCCCTCATGTGACTGAATCCAAATGGAATTTACGAAATTCTTTACTACCTGGGGAAATGGCTGAGCTATACCGAGAGACTTGTCAGGCCACTCGGCAAAGTTTTTTTGCAAGAAGAAAATGAATTTTTGAAACAGCATGTAGAGACATTGATGGACATAGCTCTCGGGAAAAGTAACTCCGGCATCACGGGTGCCGTCAACCATGGATGTTCTAGCCAGGTGGCACCTAATTGTCATGTTCTTAGTGCTTAGCTCTCGACACACGGCACGATTGCCAAGTTCCTTTTACTTGGGTCTCGGCAACGGCGTGTCTTTGCAGTGCCCTTCTCGGCTTAGAGTGTCGTTGTTGAGAGCCCGCGCTTTGGCTTTCGGTGTAGATAGTTTTTCCAGTAGTGCTGGTCATTTTTAGATAGTATTTCCCTAATCCAATGTCAGGCTACAGAAATCTAGTCTTCCAGAATGCAGTAAATGCACAAGGGACGGAGCGGATACATCAGCCGTAATCTCCACCAAACCAATGCACAAGATTAGACATCATCAATCCGTAAAAAAGCAAACACTACGAGAACTTTAATATTAAACATTGAACTACCCACGAAGATTAAATTGGTGGCAAGTCACTCGAATCTAAAAAGTTTTTGTATAATGCCAGAAAAAAACTCCAGAAAAGAGACTACCGACGAGCAGTTCATTTTGTTGGTGTACTGAACGTCGGCAAGAAAATCATTAAAATCAATGCATGTTGAGGCCACTGGGGTTGTCAGTCAAGCTATGCATGTGGCCTCTTACCTATGAGCTGTCCGAACCTATGTTTTCCATGACCTACCTCGAAAATCAATGTAGCACCGGGTGAATCAATTTCTAACAGTAGGATTGAAAGGGCCACAAATAATTAAAAGGTTCACACATAATCACCTTAATTTCTTCGTGTAATTGGTAAAACTCTTCTGTCCCCCATGTGATTGCATCGAAGTTAGTTATGAAATTCTTTACTACCTGGGGAGATGGCTGAGCTATATATACCAAGAGACTTGTCAGGCCGCTCGGCAAAGTTTTTCTGCAT
Organism: Aegilops sharonensis; assembly: GCA_904067115.1. NCBI lineage: Eukaryota > Viridiplantae > Streptophyta > Magnoliopsida > Poales > Poaceae > Aegilops > Aegilops sharonensis. Next base: position 824,434,034 of record LR880969.1, on the reverse strand, counting down.
CAAGAAAATGAATTTTTGAAACAGTGTGTAGAGACATAGATGGACAGCTCTCGGCAAAAGTAACTCCGGCGTCACGGGTGTCGTCAACCACGGACGGACTTGCTAGGTGGCACCTAATTGTCGTGTTCTTAGTGCTTAGCTCTCTGACATACGACACTGTTGCCAAGTTCCTTTAGTTGGGTCTCTGCACGACATGTCTTTGCCATGCCCTTCACGGCTTCGACCGTCATTGTTGAGAGCCCGCGCTTTGGCTTCCAGCCTAGACAGTTTTTCCAGTAGCGCAGGACATTTTTAGATAGTATTTCCATAATCCAATGTCTGGCCACAGAAATCTACTGTCCAACAAGGGTAAATGCACGAGGGACGGAGCGTATACATGAGCTGTAATATGCACCAATCCAATGCATTATGCATGTGCATATGCCGATTTTGTTAGAATAATAATTTACCAGAATGCATGCTCTGATCCAATGCATGTGCGGACGTGTGGTGTTTCCCTCACCGCTTGCTTTTTTATGGAATAATAGTTCACCAGAAGGGTGCCTCATCAGATCGTCGTCGAGCTGGATAGATCATTTTGCGATCAGAAGCATACAAGATGGAACAAGTAGTAGCGGGCAGAGGGCCACATATATACATGAAGGAGATGGATCTCCATCACGTGTGCCCACAAAATCAAATGATTTACCTATCCTCACAATGCGTAATCTGTGTGGGCCTCTATTTTTTTTCACAACCAAGTTTCAAGTGGCATTTATCATTTATTCAGTTCATTTTTCCTCAAATTTTATTTAATTTGATTCAGTTTTATTGGTCTTAGATTTTTTCTGAAACCTTTTATTGGTCTTAGACGGAACAGCGTGATTCTCATAAAGTCTACCATAAGTAGTTTTCGTTCTTGAATGGTTTGGATTGCTTACTATTTGCCCCGCATGTTATGCGGAGAATATTTCGAGCGACACAAGATAATAAATCTTATTTCGAGAAAACAGGAGGAGGACACACATGAGAAATATTACTGTGGTGTTTTTGCTACTCAGACCTATGGACACACATGATATGCTATTACAATCCTTTCTTTTTGCGATGAATATTGTCGCTCATGTAAATCTAAATCAGGTACCCTATTCAACTCTAAATGAAGAACTATGTATCTTTTCACTTACATAAAACTTAGGCCAAGACATCAACTGAATGAGCATACGAAACAAAGACCCTTTCCACCACAACAGGCTCATAGAGTCAAGGAAAAACTTTCTGGTGGAAACAAAACTGCAGCTTTGCATCTCAAAACAAAAGGGCAGCAATGCTAAATTGTGAAACTTAAACGTAGCACATGGAGGATTACAAGAATAGACATCATCAATCCGTAAAAAAGAAAACACTACGAGAAATTAATATTAAACATTGGGCTACCTTCAAAGATAAAATTGGTGATAAATCACTCGAATCTACCAAGTCTTTGTTTAATGCCAGAAAAAAAAACTCCAGAAAAGAGACTAACCGAGGAGCAGTTCATTGGGTTGGTGTACTGAACATCGGCAAGAAAATCATTAGAATCAATGCATGTTGAGGCCACCGGGTTGTCGTCAAGCTATGTTGTAGCCTCTTACCTATGGGCTGTCTAAACCCAAGTTTTCCCTGGCCTACCACGAAAATCAATGTAGCACCAGGTCAAATTCAAAGAGCCACAAATAATTAAAAGGCTCACGCATAATCACCTTACTTTCCTCAAGTAATTTGTAAAACTCTTCTATCCCTCATGTGGCTATGTCAAAATGGAATTTATGAAATTCCTTACTGCCGATGCATGTTCTCATATATTCCTTTTTCTTCTCTTGCATCTGTCCAGATGAATGCAAGAAAAGGTATACGTTGACCTACTATTATTACGATGTTATATGTATCTAACGTTAGAGCTGGAAGTGCTGGTTATATAATTAGGCCATCTTCAAAATGTTTATACTTCTGAGGTTATCGAGTCGATCTCCAATCCCTTTCCTAATCAAATACAAAGTGGGCTTAGAGTTATTCTTGAAATCTCGCTATGATAGTACATGTAGTTTTTGCTAGTCGGTTTAGCCAAAATAGACACATGATATTATCGTGGATCATACGATCTAGCAAATTGAACAAAAGGAGAAACAAAGACCAGACTAAGCAAGGAGTAGAGACTATCGGCGAGCAACAAATTTTGCGTAAGATACAACATTATAACCTATTGCACTCCTGTATATACGAAACCACAACTATTCGACACCACCATCAACAATAGCTATTATATAAACCACTGCATTTACGCAATCGCAGCGGGTTTTTATGTCATGTGAATTTTATCTTATGTCAGAGGAGAAGAAGGTCGTCAGTTCCTTTGATCGGCAACGGGCCCGTGCGGTGCAGAGAGGCACACGGACGCTGGGGCGTGGACCTCCTCGGAGAGGCCAAATGACCTCTCATCACTAACGCAGGATCCTGAGCAACGCGATGGCCTAGCAGACAACGCCACATGGTAATTCTGCGAGCGTCGTGCTGTTGCGCGGAGCCGGAGCCTAATATTATGGTGATGCCAGTTGAGGGATGTTTGTGGGAGATGTGGTCATCATCCTAATGTCGGCGCGTGTCTACTTAGCTCGATATCACATGTCCACTTACTTTTGGGGACTAGGTGGATAGCCTTGTAGGTCGATGGAGGGCAACTTGTCTAATGAGCCGGATGTATTCTGGTAAAAACTTTCAGTTTCAGGCATTTTGTCAGTTAAATTTATGTATGTGGACCTAATTAATAATGGAACAATCCCTCAGTGTAAGTGTATGTGTAAAACAAAGGTCCCTGTACAAATCAAGATCTTTATGTGGTTCGTGCATAAGGGACTAATTTTAACAAAGGACCACTTGGGCAAACTTAGATGAATGGGGAGTAAAGGTTGTTGTTTTTGTGATAATGACGAAAGTATTCAATATTTGTATCTCACTTGAACAATAGCCGAGTTATTAAGGTGAAAAATTTATATGGCATTTAACATACCTCCTCCTAATACCATCTCCAATTTGTGTGGAAGTTTGTGCATTATTTTGGGTGATAATGAATTGCCTGAATAATTGTGTTTTTAACATGACAAATATCACAAACATTTTGCAGGTTATCTACCAGGCGTCTGCTGAATTTGTATGTGGCCATTACTGCACCGTGCGGAAGGGAGGAAACTTATGTCCTTTGGATGCAACCGATGGGAGACGGTTGCACAAGCTACATACAACCTGTTTGGGTGGTAGTCATGGTGTCCTATTTTGCCGGGTGTGATTATTTGTTTGATTTATTGTTCTTGTTTGGCTACTCGAGATGTTATTCGTACTTTGAGACTCGGTTGCTTTTAATAAATGGCTGTGTGGATCTCTAGATTCAAAGGCTAGTTAATCCTCTTTAAAAAAGAAGTTATTTAAAAACATTTCCTGAGATTCCAATAGGCCAGCCAATAGAGCTGTAAAAGCAAGGCACAATAATGATATTTTTCAGATCTGCCTTGGGACCCAATGACCAGTTCTAATCTGACATGCATGGGTTGTCCCGTTGGACCAAACACCTGCTCAGAACTACATGCATGGGACCTACTCCCTCCGTTCCGATTTGAACTAAAACCACGACGAGTAAAACAGAACGGAGGGAGTACATACAAAGCCATCCAACTTATTGTCAGATCTGACCGGCACAGTACTGTATTGTTATCTAGATATAATCGTGCATCTTATTGCCAGATCCGGACCTTGTCCATGCACGCATGCATGAAGCCTTGTCGCGTCCTTCCCGACTTATTAAATTCACCAACCGAGCTAGTCGCTGGCCTCTGTTTTCTCACCTAAATCTATAATCTTCTGTCAAGTGGCATTTATTATTTTTTAAGTGTGATACGTGTGTAAAAGTTTTTTCTGACAAAGGGCATTTTTGTTAACTTAAAATATAGCATCAAGTAGATTTAAAACATGACGAGTAATACCCGGCCTCTGCATAGCTAAAATGCACCCAGCCAAACACCAACGGTTTGAAAATGAAAATTAAAAAACAAGAACATATGGGCAACAATAGTCATATAGGACCAACAGTATACTTATGTCGAAGGAGGTGGTGGACCAACCCGTAGATTATGTTGTCAGCCATGTTATGTAGAAATCTTTGTGGCTACCCGCTCCAACCGTATACATACCGTCTTGAACAATTGTTGGTACTTCATTTGGTGTAGCCTAGACCACATACGAAGCGAGTGTGTACAACGGAAAACAACATGCATAGCAAAAGAGTTTTTGCCGTTACAAACCAAATCATTTCTATATAGCCAAAGTGACCATAATAAGGCATACACTCCCACCCTTATAAGCGTTGTAAACCTATTTGGAATACCATCCAATCATTGACCAAAAATATTGTCACATCCCAGATTTTTCCGAAATCTAGAATGTCTAAAATTTTCACTAGGAACTAAAACTTTTCTAGGAAACCTTTGCTTGCATGCTAGTTAGCTAAAATTTCGCTAGAAATTGCTTGTTGATTGACCTTGTTTGAATTGAGTAATCACTTAGAAGGGTGAAAGGCCCTACAGCAACTAGTTGAAACCCTAGCCACTAGGAAACAGAAATTAAAATAAAACCCTAAAGGGGTTAAAAAGAAATAATTACCCAACAAGAAAAATTAAAAATATTCAAAAATAAATTGAAGTTGGTTCAAGAAAATACCAAGTTAATAAATTTAGAAGGAAAACTCAACTAGAAAATAAAATATATTCAAAGCGATATTAACCAAAGCCTAAAATAAAGCTGCAGAAAATATTGGACCAAAAGGCCCAAATAAAACATACACAAATTCAGAAATATTCCATTAGAATTCAGAAATATGCCATTAGAATTTAGAAAAAGGTTCAGGGTTGAAACAAAAATCAAATTCAAAATAGTTATGAATTTAGAAAGAAACAAAAGAAGAAAATAGAAAGCAAAAAAAGAAAAAGGAAAGGCCTAACCTAACTAACCCTAGCCCACTAGCCTAACCCCCGAGCCCGCACTCTCTCTCTTCTTTTCCTGCCTAGTAGAACCCATGCGTTAGTGTCGTCTCTAACCTCCCACAACGGCCCATGTGTGCACGCACCCACGACCCGTGAGTTCAACTGGACGCCCATTTTGGACTGAAATCGCCACCGCCGCCAAAGGAGAAAGTGCCCGAGGAAATCGTTATCCACTTTATTCGTATGGCAAAAAGCCAGCTCCCAAGCCCGTTGACTCAGACTATGAGCACCAAATCATAAAGGCACATCGAGCACGACTACAGAAGGAGTCGAGCTCGAGCTCGAGCCAAGCAGCTGCGAAAAAAAGCGGGAAAATCGTTCCCTAGCTGGGAGAACAGGCGGTGCAATCGATCCCCCCGCTCATTGTACCAACACATGCGAGTACCGGTGCCGGTCAGCTGGTAATAACCGACGAGCTTAGAAGGTAGGCTGAAGAGCTCGATATGCCTGTTGGACAACTCCTAGAGATCGAGCCCATGTCTCCGCTTAGAGAGGAGGACATAAAACGGAAATATGTCCGCGGTGAACCTCTGGTCTAGCCTGAGGAGGTCAAGAAGCTCTCAACGAGAATGTATGAATTACATCAATGGTACATGTAAATTACCAAGACTAGCAATCGAGAGTCCCTCATGGTGAAAGTCAAGGAAGAGGATTACTTCCATGAGACGGCTCTGTCTATTGAGTATACATAACTGTTTCAGTTATTCAATCAGGACGCACTTGACAAATCTATCGATAGTTGCTATTGTCCATAAGGGATTTTTTCTGTAATTTAAGTCTCAAGCTAGCTGTAGTGCTCTCGTTGATCATTACCTGTAATTATCCTCACTATATTCTTTTCTGTGGTATTATGCAGGATGAAGATGACCGAAATGATAAAAGCTGGACGCAATGGCATTGGGTTCATTGACCCAAATACCATTAATGAAGAGACATGGACATATAAATATTATAAATAAGAAGTAGAGAGAAACATGCTAGAGTTCTTGAAGCGCCTCAATTCAAATCAAGATATACTACTTTCTTACAACTTCCAGTGAGTCACACTGTCTTGTACTACAAATTCTGTTTTTGCTTACTAGCTAGATGTTAATAAGTGTATAGGGTTTATGGTTAGTTGATTAGTGTTATGCACATACCCGCTTAATTTATACATGCAAATGTATGCGCATGCAGGTACCACTAGATCTTGTTAGACATTCAAGTTGAAGAAGGAAAAGTTGAAGTACTGAACTCACTGCTTAAAAAACCTAAAGAGTACTCAATCGTGAAGGGGATATATATATATATATATATATATATATATATATATATATATATATACACGTGTACAATATGTAGTATCATAAAATACCAGCAAACAAAAAAGAATTAAATGGAAAACACAAATTAAAAGAAAAAGAAATCCTAAAGCCAAAACCGCCCAAACCTTTTAGTACCGGTTGGTGTTACCAACCGGTACCAAAGGGCTCCCCGCCCCCGGCGCTGGTTCGTGCCACGTGGTGGTCTTTTAGCGGCGGTTCGTGCAGAACCGGTATTAAAGGGGGGAGCTTTAGTCCCCACCCTTTAGTGCCGGTTACAGAACCGGCACTAAAGGGCCTTACGAACCGGTGCTATAGCCCGGCTCTGCACTAGTGTCCGCGGGCGTTTGAGGGGCCGGATTTGCCATATGTGGCTGTAGATGCTCTAAGAAAGATATAAGCTATAAGATCCTTGTGGGGTATGGGAAATCAAGACCTTATGCTCTTTGTTGCTTTGTTTCGGAGCCCTCCGTAAATATATATGAGATGGTGAACATGTGTGTTGAGTGTTGACTAGTTTCAACTTCCCTTGCCGGGGTAAGCGGGGAACTAGGGTTTGCTGTTGGATGGGAGAATTCTTGAGGCCGGGGTGCACATAATGCATTCATTTCATTTGTTGTTTCGTTTTGGTCGTGTGAGTAATTAATGTTGTGGATTGTGCACATTGACGCTTCCATTTCAGTGTACTGGTGGGTGTGGTGTGGTAGACATGGTCATATGGGCGTGCTGCTTCTGCAGGATAGATAGATAGATAGATAGGTAGACAGGGATGGTGCATTTGCAGTCGCAGTTGGCCCTCATACCGTATGGAACTCATCTATCACTCACTGACTCGCTCATGCCTGCATGTCTCATTCTCAATACCTCCGATTGATTAAAGCATGGGCATGGCTGTGCCGCTATGGTTTGCCGGTCTGTCAGGTCATCTACTGTTTATGCCATGCTATGCCAAGTCATGGCACGGGTTCTCTGACAGACACAGGCCGGATCTCGTTGCCCTTACCCTGCTGCTGCTGAAGAAGATGATGGTGCGGGTGCCCATGCCGGCGGCCTGTCGAGTGAACTCGATCGATCGAGGCAACAGCAGCAGCCACTGTAAAATAGTATCTTGAGAAACACAGCAGCTAGCACCCCTGCTGCCGCTGGCATGTAGTTGTAACGACTCCGAGGTATGCTGTATGCAATGCAGCACTACAGGAAATCAAAAGTTGACGCGTATCCACATTTGGACCGAGTGTCGAAAAACAGGCACCCGGCTTTATATGCAAGTAAGCCGAGAATCACTCTGTAGACACATATCTGATAGGCCGAGTACTGGTCAGAAAAAGGTCTCGGCTTATGTAAAACACAAGGCATAGAGATCAAAAAGCACTCGGCTTACAAAAAGCCTCCGCGACTTTCCCTGCCACGTGGCAATCGTGGAGCTGGTTGACGGCCCTGACCATCCAATAAACTACATTGCATTTATACTTACTTGCTGTATTTCATTTCTTAACCCTTTTTCTCACCTATTTTTCATGGGCTAGTTTTCATCGTCCTTTCGATGCCCCAATTTCACGATCTCCCTTTAATTAATTACCACCATGTCGCTACTTTAAATTTGTGGAGTATTTCCTTTTACTCTTCACAACCCTAGTATATCCATATTAGGATCACATGCAAAAGTATAAGTACTTTTGACCCTTAATAACGTGATATGATGAATCCCTTGTTTGGTAAGCCCGAAAACATCTACCCCTGCTAGTTTTTCTTCAAAGGGGTGATTTTATCTAGACAATTCTATTTATGTATGTTAAAGGTTGTTACATGAGCATGAGAAAATCCCTATGTCCGACGGACCCTTCGGCAGAAAGGTTCAGAACTTGGAGTGCTGATCCCCCACTTCAAACCGACAGGAAGGATTCTTGGGAACGCGTTCGCTCAAACATGGTCTAGAGAGTCATCATGACCTAACATAGCACAAACCAGGAGGAATTCACCATTGTCTACCACCATTCATTGTCGGTCAACATTGTAGACCGTGCGG
>LR880969.1:824402540-824417994 GCA_904067115.1 Aegilops sharonensis | reverse complement strand
AACACTTTTTGGCGGTGGATTGCTTGAGCTTACAAGAGCACGCTGGATCCGGTCTGTCAGCTTTGCACTTGCTACACATGTTTGTAAGCAATTGAGATGTGTTCTCGTGTCCCAGGAAGGCCACCACTTCTTGTAATGAGGGAATGCCTCAAATATGGTCTTTGGGGGCAGAGGAAGAAGAGGCGATCTATTCTCAATTGGCAAATTGTGGATGTAGCCTCTTTTCCTTGCAGCTGCACATAGATGAAGAGAATCCACAAACTCTGGCTGAATGTCAAACAGATTTCTTGAAATTTTTGCCCATTCACCTTTTGGAGCTCGGGCCACATTTTCATAATAGAAAAAAGGCGGTCCGGTGTCCAGTTTAGAAAGAATTCGGGTTGCTGATGGTCCCCTGTAACCAGGCAGGTTAAATCCAACCATTGGGTTTGGGAGAGGCATTGATTCCTGATCGCTGCCATCCATGGAAGGTCGATTGCCTTGTCCTCCACCCCCATATCTCTTCCTCTTTTTTCTGCTCTCTTCCATCAATCTTGCTTTCTTTCTGCCTCCAAAGGAATTGAAGCATCTATCTGTAACCTGCCAAATGTAGACAAATTCTAGTGTCCTTACATCAAATTAAAAGAGCGAAAGTGGCTTCTTATTAAAGTGTACATCAAACCACAAGATACCTGATGGTCAGATAAGCTTCTAGAATAACAATCTTCTGCGACCCATGATGCGCTGATTGAATCAACTAATACACAGATATCAGTATCCGCACCTAGGAGAATTCAAACAGAAATATATAGCATAAGGTAATTTTTCGATGAAAGATGACCATCAAGGAAACAATTTCAAAAAGAGGCATACCACATCTTATAATAGCCCTATTTGCTTCATCTTCAGGAAAGCCCATGTTTACTAATGAGTTGATCTTCTCATCCCTCTCTGACATAAATCCTTCACAAAAGTACCAAAAAAACCGAGATTAAAAAATATTTGCTATATCTCACTGACTTCTTAATGCCAAACTAAGCGATTTCTGATAGAGAAATACAATCATGAAGCGACATGTATATGGCCAGAGAAAAGAAGGGGGCCTATGATAATCAGTGGTCAAGAGATGAATAGCACAGACTACCCAAGAAATAAGCGAACAAAACTGACAAAAAATTAAATCAACGAAATAATTTAGGAACTCAACTTATTCCAGTGCTGTTTGAGAATGACATTAGTACACTAGCAAGTAGCAAATGAAGTACTGGTTGTGCTGGACTGGAATAAACCAAACGTATAGGTAAAGTTGTTCATATAATGGCACTCTGTGATGTATGCATAGCAATGGTGAAACATGATCATCTGGTCACTCCATGCTGCTTTCGTGGCAGAATTTTAAATACTGATGTATGGATGGTGAGGCAAATGCGTGCATCTTCAGGAGAAGATGATGATATTCACATCCCATCCTATTTCAGATTCATCCCATCCTATTTGTAGTAGATAGCAAACACTCCATACTGTTTCCCTACTTGCTGTTTTTAGTCTTTACATATATCTTGCCATGAACAGGTTTAAACCACACAATAATTATCTTCATAATTTTATTTGTGTAACTCATACAAAATCGGCTATCATATCATATATACATTATGAGATTTATAAATAGTTACTTTGCGTATGCATTTCTAGCTGAACAGTAATGGATTGAATACCTCATTTTTCTCAGCTCTAACAGGTAAAAGTATTGGAGGGCCGTTTGATGCAACTAATACTGAAAAAGGCTTTCCCCCCGCTTTATAAATAAAGCAACCCGCTAGAGAGCACACATACAGAGTCAAGTCCACACACACGCACACACCCAGGCCGGATGTTCTTTTCCAGTATTATGATCATTTTGTGTAGCTGAAAGTCAAAAGAAGAATCTTGAACTATGCCATTTAATTCTTGAAGAGCTTGTTCGTCCTAACCTGTATGCTAGTTTTCAACTAATATGGCAAGTGATGTTCATTTTGTGGAGAAGTGGTGAGCTGGGTTGCAGCACAAATTTTACAACAGTGCAGGATCGGATTATTTAGGTCCAGCCATATTTCTGCATGCAGCGCTGGAAAGTGGTGTCGGCGTTCTTCAGGCCGGATGACATGGTGATGTAGCAAAACGCCCCAAAGGGCATGATGAAGGATGTCTTCAGGGTGTCGGCTGGGTCCAGCTTGATCTGGTGGTAGCCGGAGTAAGCGTCCAGGAAGGACAGGAGCTCGCATCCGGCGGTCGAGTCGATGACTTGGTCGATCCCCGGGAGGGCGAACGGATCCTTGGGACCGGCCTTGTTAAGGCTGGTGTAGTCGATACACATGCGCCAGGTGTTGTTCTTCTTCAGGACGAGGACTGGGTTGGCCAGCCACTCAGGATGGAACACTTCCATGATGAAGTCGGCCGCCAAAAGCTTGGCGACTTCTTCACCGATGGTTCTTCTCTTCTCTTCGGAGAAACATTGTAGGGGTTGAAGGACAGGCTTGGCGCCCTTGAGGACGTGGAGTTTGTGCTCGGTGTACTACCTCGGGATACCCAGCATGTCCATTGGGGTCCATGCAAAAATATCCCGATTCTCACGGAGGAAGCCGACGAGCTCGCCTTCCTATTTGCTATTGAGGCGGGTGCCTACGACGACGTACTTGCTGCAGCTGGGGTCTTCCAGGTTCAGCTTCACTTTCTTGGTCTCCTTGGAGGCTTGAAGGCGGCCTCGTCAGCCGGCTAGTCGGTCGGGATCGGTGCGGTTGATGTCTCGCTAGCCAGGGCCAAGATCCGGTCGAGCTGGCGCCGCTCCTCGGCTATGACCAGCGACTCGGCCAGCTTGGCACCGTTTCGGGTGCACTCCAGGGACTTGCGGTAGTCGCCGGTGATGGTGATGAGGCCCTTCGGACCCGGCAGCTTCATCTTCAGGTAAGCGTAGTGGGTGACCGCCATGAACTTGGCGAGTGCGGGTCGGCCCAGCAGCGCGTGGTACACGCTGGACAGGTCCACCACATCGAACCAGATCGGTTCGCGCCGGAAGTGATTGCTATCGCCGAACAGGACGTCGAGTCGGACCCGGCCAATGGGGGAGCAGGAGAGGCCGGGAACGATACCGTGAAAGATCGTCCGGGTCGGCTCCAGGTCCTTGGCCTCGAGGCCAAGCTTGGTCATGGTGTCGCGGTAGAGGATGTTGATGCTGCTGCCGCCGTTGATGAGGACTCGGGAAAACTTGCACGAGCGTCGAGGTGCGACGATGGTGGGGTTGAGGACGAGGGCATAGCCACCCGGATTCGGCATAAAAGTCGGGTGGTCTTCCCGGGTCCATGTGACTGGGCGGTCCGACCAGTGCATGTACTCCGCCTTAGCCGGGATGGCGGTGTTCACTCCTGCCGAAGGAGACGTTTGTTGCGCTTGTCGTCGCCGATGCTGGTGAAGACGACGTAGGCCTCGTTCTGATCCGGGTAGACGTCGTCGCGCATCGCACCGCCGGCTGGGGGCGGTGGAGCAGGCGGAGGCGGCTGACCCACGCCCGGAGCCGGAGCCGGAGCAGGCGGGACGTCGCCCCTCATTATGTGCTTTGTGATGCCGCACTACCGAAGAGTGTGCGTGTACGGCCTTGCGCAGCTGTGGTGCTTGCAGGGGGCGTCGAGCATCTCTTCGAAGCTCATGGCGGGTTGCCATGCCGTCTTGCCGGTCTGCCAGCGCTTGGCTGCCGGGTCGGCCACGGGCTCGGTGGCTGCGAAGAGCCGGTTGTCGTAGTGCTAAGCCGGCTGGTCGGCCTTGCGCTTGTTTTTCTGCTGGTAGTGCTGCTGCCGGCTGCTTTCGCCGGCCGGCTTCAGAGGGGGAATAGGCTTCGCTTTGCCGGCTTCATCCAACGCCACCTGGATCTTCATGGCGGAGTCGGCGTTGGCGTACTTGTCCGCCGTCACCATGAGCGCGGCCATGGTGGCCGGCTCGGAGCGTAAGAGCTTGTGCTTGAGGAGGGTGCCATCTCGGCACCCGTTGACGAAGTGCTGGATCGCTTGAACCTTGTGGACGCCCTCGCAACCGTGCTCGGTCCAGCGTGCGAGGTACTCGCGGCCGGTTTCTGTTGGCCCCTGCACGCACATGGTGAGCTGGCTGGGGCGGCCGGGTCGCCGGTAGGTCCCCGTGAAGTTGCGGACGAAGGCCTGCTCGAAATCAGCCCACGTGTTGACGCTGCCCACCGGCAAACTGTTCAACCAGTTGCGGGCCGACCCTTGGATCATGAGCGACGCGTAACGCACGGCGAGTCGGTTGTTGCCGCTGGCGATGCCGATGGCGGTGGTGTAGTCGGTGAGCCAGTCCTCCGGCTTCACGGTTTCGTTGTACTTAGGGGTGTCGCGGGGGAGCGTAAACCCTTTGGGAAAGGGCACGTCTCGGATGCATGGGCCAAAGCACGCCAACCCGACGGCGCCGCTCTCTTGCACCTCTAGGGATAAAACGAGCCGGTTGAGGCGGTGGAGAGTGTCGGTGTCGTCGATGGCGCGAGCGCTGAGTCGGCTGGCGACCGGTCCACGGGGGGCCGGGTCAGTTGGAGCCGGACGCCGGCCGGGCTGGTTGGGTCCGTGTCGGTTTTCCGGGGCTGGCTCGTCACCAAAGCCGCCGACGGCTGTCGGGGCCGGGTCACGCCGGGTCTGGGTGCGACCGGAGTGCGCCTCGCCGGGTGGTGAGGACGCCGTGTGTTGATGATCGCCGGGTCCGCCAGCGCGGGTGGAGTCGGATCCCGCCGGCTTGGCGAGTTGGTTGAGGCGGTCCTGCTGTGCGTTGGCCACGTCGAGGAGGTCGTTTATCTGCTTGATTGGCTCCCTCAGTTCCTCGCCCATGAGCTGGTCCAGGCCGACCGCGGCCGCCTGGCCGGCGCGCATGTTTTTCGCGGGAGTCTCATAGACGGGCAGCCCAGGGCTCGCACATCGGCGACCAGGCTTGGCTCGGCCGTGGCAGGCGTGAAGCCGTAGGTAGCGTTGCGCTCCAGCTGAGCGGAATCCAGGCGGCGATGCTGCATGGCGGTGAGCGCCTCGGTCAGGTCCAGCAGGTGCTGGCGGTTCTCCTTGAGCCGGGCCCAGGCCTCGGCGATGTTGGAGGCGTCGATGTCGTTGTCGATGGGGACGCGAAGGCTCTGCATCGCCACGCACAATGGGTTGGGCGAGGCGGCCCGACCCGCTGCGGCCTTGACCTCGGCGGCCTTCCTCGTCGTGCTCAACGAGTAGGAGGCATCGGTGTTGGTGAAGAAAACCTCCATGTGGATGTCCGTTGCCTCGGCGGGATCACTGCCGCCGAGGTAGAGAGGGGAGTCGGAAAAGTCAAGTACCTCGCTGGGATACTCATCGGTCGCAAGCGCATCGGAGATGCACAACGCGGAGAAGGAGTCGGCGAGCGTGTCGATGACGTTGTCCGCCAGCGTGACGGGCTCGTCGGAGTCGGAGAGGAGCCCCGTCTGAAGCATGCTCCTGGCCAGGACCTCGAGCCGCCCCACGGTGGGCGCCAACTGTCGTGGTGGGCGCACGGCAGATGCCATGGGATGGCTAAAGAGAGGAGGAGGCTCGAGGGCACTGGTGGGCTCCAGAGGCGAGGTTGGCATGAGCGAGCGCGGAACGCTAGACATACGCAGGTTCGGGGCTCTCCGGAGAGATAATACCCCTAGTCCTGCCGGGTGTGGTTTATATGTAATAGTACAGAGTTGCTCCTAGAGCTGTGTGGAGAAAGAAGGAAGGCTGGCCAGGGCTTAGGCTGCTCCTTCTCCCTGTGTATTCTACTGACTGGTTGGACACTTCACTGTGTGCTTGCCCGTATGCATGAGGGCTCCTGGGGGGTTTTGTAGGCCAACCCCCCAGGGGTACAATGGTAATGTTACAAGGTCGTAGGGCCAGGTTGCCAGCGTCTGGGAGCCCAGAGCTGGGTCCCGCCGGGTGCCAGTGGTTCGCCGGGTTCCCCTAGGCGCAGGCCCCGCTTGCCTAGGGGCACTGTGCGACGTCTTGTCGATCGTCAGGGAGTGGCCGAGTCGAGTCGGGTACAGTGGTGCTCCATCAGGTCGCCGCTTGCTGGCGTCAGCAGTGATGACGGGGGCACTGTTGCCACGCCGGACCTGGTCAGCGGGCAGGTGTGGGGCATTGTTGCCACGCTCCGGCTGACCAGAGGCATGGGCGGGGCACTATTGCCTCGGTCATCGGTAGTTGAAGACTTGTCCCATCGTACGGCCTGGATGGGACGGGAGCTGACCCGTGGCTGGGTTGAGGAACACGCCAAGGGTGGAGCTGGCTTGTTGGGGAAGTCTTGGTGTGCCGAGCTCGGCTGCCTTGAGCTGGTTGTTGGGGCCGAGCCAAGGAGCTTAGCCGGGTCAGAGAGTTGGGCTGGGTCGAGGGGCTTGGCCGGGTTGAGCGATCCAGCCAAGAGCGGGCCGGCTTGAGGGACGATGTTGGCCCGTTATTTTTGAAAAGGATCCGGGTTCCATTGCCTGCCCGGGCTTCATCCCCTTACAAGTCACCATGACCTAACCTAGCACAAACCAGGACCAATTCACCATTGTCTACCACCATTCATTGTCGGTCAACATTGTAGACCGTGCGGTCCCCACTGAGCATCATGGAAAACCACGCGGGGAGGATCGGACCACCACCCTCACATGTATGTTGCCCAAATATATGTATGAAAGGGTGGTGTGATGTTTAAATGCCTAATGCTCAACTTTCATGTGGCACCTGCATCACAAACCGGATTGTCCGGTAGGAAGATTCATGACTAAGAGTGGTAGTCTCCCACTTCGTGCCGATAGGAGGGAATCTGGTGAATGCATGAGCTCAAATTTGTTCTGGAATTTCACCATGATCCACCCTAACACAAACCAAGAGGAATTTAACATGATCTACCCTCTCTCGCTACTGGTCAACGTCGTACACTGCACGAGCCCCATAGATAGGCTCATCATCGAAAACAACACGGGAAGGGTCAGAACACCACCCCACCTGCATGTTGCCCAAATATATGGATGAAAGGGTGGTGTCACGTTTAAATACCCAATACAAAACTTGGATGTGGCACCAGCCTCACAAACCGGATAGTCCGGCAGGATTTTGGCTTTGAGTGTTGGACCCCCACTTCGTGCCAACTTCGGGGAATCTTGTGAATGCATGCCCTCAAACTTGGTCTATTATGTCACCATGACCCAACCTAACACAAACCAAGAGAAATTTACCATGGCCAACCCCCTCTTGATGTGAGTTAATGTCGTAGACCGCGCCGGCCAAACTAATGGGCGCATTGTCTAAAATCACGCGGGGGAGGGTCAGAATACCACCCCACATGCATGTTGGGTGTTGTCATTTTTAAATACCTAATGCCGAACTTTAATGTGGAACCTGCCTCACAAACCGGATAATCCAGCTGGATGATTCAGGACATAGAGTGTTGGTCCCCACTTCGTGCCGACCAGAGGGAATCTTGTGAACGCAAGCGCTCAAACTTGGTTTCACATGTCACCATGATCCACCTAACACAAACCAAGATGGTACATCCCCAGGATGCGCCGCGGTAGGAGAGCGTCGAGATGGTGTGTCCACCACAAATATGGAGGGAATTACAAAGTGGCTAATGCAGAGGCACTTGAAATCCCTTGGAAAAAATAACCGTAATAGGCACTAATAATTTAGGAAACTTTTCCAAAATGCCTCTAATTAGTTGATAGCCGTGTGACTTAAGACGTGTGATCAACAAAATATCATACGTATGTGATATAAAATGATCACAAATAATTGCTGGAATTTTAGTCTATTTGGGCCTAGCCCAATAGCAGTTTCAGAAATTCCTAATAAATCCTAGAGGCCCACGCAGCCCATTCGTGCAAGACAAGAGGTGGAACTAAAGTTTGGACCTCTTTATAATGGAGGCTCCTTCCCCACTTGTATGAGCATGAAAACAAGAGGGACATCCACACGCGCTCCTCCTCCGCCGCCCGCATCGCCACGCCATGCCTCGTCCCGACGCGACGCGACGCGGGTTGCGGGAATGAGCCGAGCCGATGTCTAAATTTTTGCCACGCACTACGGGTATACGAAGGTCACACGGAAGCTGAAAAGTTTTTTGCGATAGTGGAGTTTGAATGCGAACGGTGCATCCCTTCGGCTGCTGGCTGTTCACTTCGTCTTCGTCTCTTCGTTTCACCTTCCGTCGCTGCCCTCTCGCCTCCTTCTCTTGCGCCTATAAAAGGGAGGTCGCTCCTCTCAGAGAGACGCACCAGAACTTCTCCTTCCTCTCGCCACCGGTTCCAATCTCTGCGCTGCTGCTGTCTTCCTCATCCCAGCTTGCGGCGTGCATCGCGAGTCGGGACAGTAGGCCTCCGAAACCGCTCCTCTTTGAGTCCTGTACGGGAGAAAGGTGATAAGGTTTTTGAGGAGCGCTCTGCGCGACTACTGACTTCTTCGTCACGGAAGCCCCGAACTCCGACGACTACTTCCCCGACGACGACTACTTCCCCGACGTCGACAACCTCCTCGACGACATGGAGGACACCGACCCCAAGTCCAGTGCCTCTGCTCCAGCTGTTGTCCAGTATGTGTTCTTATTTTTCCTGTTAGAGGTCCTGCCACAGTTCTTTCTTCTAGTGTTTACCCTACACATGTTAGGATCTACCTCATATATGCTTCTTGATCTACTGTCTGCTCGAGAGATGATCCTTTCTAGCTCATATATGCAGATGTTATTTACCTTCACTTTGTCAAATCGCATGACTTGTTTTATCACTGCTATACTAGTCATGTTTTATCTAGTATTTCTGTTAATAAAATCATTCGGTAAATTGCTCATATTTCCAACAATCCAAAAACCTTATTATAGGCAATTTACCTCGAATGGTTTTGCTGCTTCCATGAGACCTCCTATGTTTGACGGTATCCACTATAAGAGGTGGCGCGTGAGAGCAGTCTTATGGTTTCAAACCATGAGTTGCTATGACGCCACTCTTGGTAGACCTGAAGGAGAACTTGATGCTCAACAGGCACAAGCTTTTCAGAAAATGGATACTTTGTTTAAGGCTGCTCTCTTGAGTGTTCTCGGTGAGAACATAGTTGATGCTTATGCGTCAATTGATAATGGAAAAGATATGTGGGATGCACTCGAGGCCAAGTTTGGGGTCTCGGATGCTGGCACTGAGCTGTACATCATGGAGCAATTCTATGACTACAGGATGACTGAAGAGCGCTCCGTGGTTGAGCAAGCTCATGAGATACAGTCATTTGCTAGAGAACTTGAGCACTTCAATTGTATCCTACCGGACAAGTTTGTTGCCGGAGGTATCATCACTAAGCTTCCTCCTTCGTGGAGGAACTTTGCTACCTTACTAAAGCATAAGAGACAGGAGTTTTCCGCCCTGGATCTCATTGGTACTCTTGATGTGGAAGAAAAGGCGAGAGCAAAGGACACACGTGCTCGAGGTATTGAGGGAGGATCTAGTGCCAATCTGGTACAGAAGAAAAACTTCTAGTCCCACAAGTTCAAGAACAAGGGCAAGCTTGATGGTAAAGCAAAGTTTGATGGGAAGAACAAGGTTGTACAACACACGAACTTCAAGAAGAAGAGTGACAAGAAGAAAGGTGCTTGTCATGTGTGTGGAGATCCTGATCATTGGGCTCCTAGTTGTCCTAATCGCTATGACAATCGTCATCCTGGGAAAGGCGGCAAGACCGCTAATGTTGTCATCGGAGACATTGACATGAAGGATGCTGGGTATGGTATATTTCCTACTATTCTTTCAGTATGTCATTCTCCTGGTTGGTTGATTGACACGGGTGCTAATGTGCATGTATGCGGTGATATTTCCATGTTTTCGTTTTATCAGACCGCAGGGACTTCAACCGTGCTAATGGGCAACGGTTCAAGTGCTTCTGTTCGTGGCATTGGCACGGTCGATCTGAAGTTTACTTCGGGGAAGATCGTGTGGCTGAAGAACGTGCATTATGTCCCCTCCGTCAATAAAAATCTTGTTAGCGGATCTCTTCTGTGTAGAGATGGCTACAAGCTTGTCTTTGAGTCAAATAAATTTGTAATATCCAAGTATGGAACCTTTGTTGGTAAAGGCTATGAGTCAGGAGGCCTGTTTCGTTTATCCTTATCAGACGTTTGTAATAAAGTTGTTAATCATATTTGCAACAATAGTGAATCAAATATGTGGCATTCACGTCTTTGTCATGTTAACTTTGGTTGCATGTCGCGACTAGCGAAGTTGAACTTAATCCCTAGTTTCACCACTGTCAAGGGATCTAAGTGTCAAGCGTGTGTGCAAGCTAAGCAACCTCGTAAGTCTCACGTGACTGCGGAGACGAGAAATCTTGCACCACTAGAACTTATACATTCAGATCTATGTGAAATGAATGGTGTTTTGACAAAAGGTGGAAAGAAATATTTCATGACGTTAATTGACGACTCCACTAGATACTGCCATGTGTATCTTCTGAAATCTAAGGATGAGGCTTTGAACTTTTTCAAGATCTATAAAGCTGAAGTGGAAAACCAACTTGATCGAAAAATCAAGAGGCTTAGGTCCGACCGTGGTGGAGAGTATTTTTCCAATGAATTTGATGATTTTTGTGCGGAACATGGTATAATCCATGAGAGGACGCCTCCCTATTCACCTCAGTCAAATGGGGTGGCCGAAAGAAAGAACCGTACTCTAACTGATTTGGTTAACGCCATGTTAGACACATCGGGTCTCTCCAAGGCATGGTGGGGGAGGCGATATTGACTGCTTGTCATGTCCTAAACCGAGTTCCCACAAAAAACAAAGAGATAACTCCATTCGAGGAATGGGAGAAGAAAAGGTTAAAGCTCTCTTATCTACGAACCTGGGGTTGTTTGGCGAAAGTCAATGTGCCAATTCCAAAGAAGCGGAAGCTGGGACCAAAAACTGTGGATTGTGTTTTCCTGGGATATGCTTTTCATAGCATTGGCTATAGATTCTTGGTTGTAAAATCTGAGGTACCTAACATGCATGTCGGTATGATCATGGAGTCGAATGATGCAACTTTCTTTGAAGATATCTTTCCCATGAAGGATAAGGCTACCTCATCTAATCAGAGATGCCTAGTTCATCGATTCAGGAACCAGTTACAATTACCGAACCTGCCATTTCGATGGAACACTTTGAAAGTCCTGTGGAGGAAAACAATGAAGTTCCTACTAAGAGAAAGAGACAGAGGACTGCAAAGTCCTTTTGGTGATGATTTTCTTGTGTATCTCACAGATGACACTCCCAGTTCTATTTCGAAGGCCTATGCATCGGAAGATGCTGACTACTGGAAGGAAGCAGTTCGTAGCGAGATGGATTCCATCTTGGCGAATGAAACTTGGGAGATAACTGATCGTCCTTATGGGTGCAAACCTATATGATGCAAATGGGTATTCAAGAAGAAGGTTACACTAGTAGAAAAAGGGTCAAACGTGAAGCACATTAGTGCCGGTTTGCATTAGAGCCGGCACTAATGTGTATATTAGTGCCGGTTCGTGGCGGCGATCAATAGTACCGGTTCGTGGCGAACCTGTAATACCGGTTCGTACCACGAACCGGTACTAAAGAGGCTGTGTCAGCCTGCGGTCAGGCTATGGCCCCACCATCACCATTTAGTGCCGGTTCGAACCACGAACCGGTACTAATGACGTTGTGGCAGGCTGTTTTTAGTCCCACCTCGCTCCCCTAACAATCCTTTTACCACCTTAAATATGTTACTTCTCAAACTATCACAAGCAGTTGGTTTTCATTGAACTCTATGTGTAGGATCTGTGGCTGCAATAGGAGTCTTCGCCGGTTCTTAAATCAGTGATAGATTCCTATTGACGATGTAGATTCTATACAAAAAGATCATTGATGATCAATGTATTTTTTATATGTACTAGATTCCTATTGACGATGTAGATTCTATACAAAAAGATCATTGATGCTCAATGTATTTTTTATATGTACTTCTCTGTAGCAGTAGCGCGTTTTGGCTGAAAGGCGGTACTGACCAATGTATTTTTTCTCCGTTCAGATGCACAATTTAAATATGTCAATTTGAATATGTTATTTTTAAAACTATCACAAGCATTTGGTCTTCATTGAACTCTATATAAAGAAGAAGCAGAAGAAGAAGCAGAAGAAGAAGAAGAAGAAGAGGAAGAAGAAGCAGAAGAAGAAGAAGAGGAAGAAGAAGCAGCAGAAGAAGAAGAAGCAGAAGAAGCAGCAGAGGAAGAGGAAGAAGAAGAAGAAGAGGAAGAGGAAGAAGAAGAAGAGGAAGAAGAGGAAGAAGAGGAAGCAGAAGAAGAAGAAGAAGAAGAAGAAGAAGAAGAAGAAGAAGAAGAAGAAGAAGAAGAAGAAGAAGAAGAAGAAGAAGAAGAAGAAGAAGAAGAAGAAGAAGAAGAAGAAGCGTTCAGTATGCACCATTCAAAGCGACGCCATCAACTTTCAACTATTTCTGCCTTCAGTTGCTATTTTTCATGCATTCAATGATTTGTTTTGAGAACTAAATGACCTGGAAATTGAAAAGCACTACAAACTGAACAATCTCTTTCGAAGTAGTCAGGTTTCTGACGAAATTAAACTCATCTGTTACAAAGGCATTTTATTTTTTTAAACTTATTACAACACCAGAATTTCTTTTTTTAAAACTTTGGTTATAACTCCAGACTTTGACCATCAAGTTTTGCAGAAAGGAAAAAATAGCAGAAAAGAAAAAAAATTATATAAAAAAGCTACTCAGAAAAATTATATTTGCTATTTTTCAATCGTTCACAAAATGACCGTGAAATTGAAAGTCACTACAAAATGAACTCTGAAAATGTTGAATTTTGGCAAACTAGATGAAAAACTACTCACAAATAAATATAACAGAAAAGAAAAAACTATACAAAAAACTACGAAGAAATAAATAGAAGAAACAGAAAAGAAAAAAATGTAAAAAAAATTGGGGCGCTGCCCTGTGGGCCTGCTACGCCACAGGCGTGCAATTACAGGCCCTAAAGGCCCAGAAGACTCACAGGACAGCGCGCAGAAATTAGGCCCACAAGCCTGCTATATAGAGGAGTTCAAAGAGGCAGCCGCGACTGGGCTTATAAACCAGTGCGGCTGCCCTTCGCCCGGCGAGGTGGGACTAAACTTTGCGAACTGCGGGGTGGCAGCGCGAGGCCTTTAGTACCGGTTGGTGGCTCCAACCGGTACTAAAGGTCACCCTTTAGTACCGATTGGAGCCACCAACCGGTACTAGTGCAGAACCGGGCAATAGCACCGGTTCGTAAGGCCCTTTAGTGCCGGTTTAGGAACCGGCACTAAAGTGTGGGCACTAAAGCCCCCCCCCCCCCTTTAGTACCAGTTCAGCACGAACCGGTGTTAAAGGGCCACCACGTGGCACGAGCCAGCTCCAGGGGCCGGGAGCCCTTTAGTACCGGTTGGTAACACCAACCGGTACTAAAATGTTTGGGGTTTTTTTGGTTTTATGATTTCTTTTTCATTTAATTTTGTGTTTTCCATTTTAATTCTTTTTCGTTTCACCCGCAGATATATATATATAATAACTCATGCATGCTCGCATCATACATCATCATATATAATAACAAGTCCTACTAGCTAATTAATCAAGCATCATCATACAACTTCTACTCGTTATTAATAATAAGTCATACGATCATCATAGTCATCGAACCCAACCCTACATAATTGTTCTTAGCACATGATCATCAGTATCAGGTAGGATCGGACCTAAACACACTTAAGGTAAAATAGCATAAAACAATATAGACCCTGACTCTCCATTATGAAGAATGGAGATCATCCTGTCTCCAATTCTTGCGCCTCGCTTCCTTTTGCTTCCAAGAAGCTCCTTACGACTGTCCATACATTTTTTCCATCCTTTGATTGTCATGTCTCCACTTCTTTTAGAAATCCGGTATGGACAGTTGAGATTCGTAGGATGACCTGGATATATGTTCAAAACACGAACGCTGCCGCCATTCTGATACATCAAATGAGGCACACAATTCTCTGGGATAAGCTGTTGAAAAATATAGTAATAACTTCGTAATTAGCAATGATGTACTAGTTTTAGAAGTACGCAAAAAGATGCACGGATGTCGTAATAGTAAAAAAAACTTACCAGGGTATCTCCATGGTAGTTACCATAGTTCAACACGTGCACTAGTGGCACGTATTGACCATAATGTTGAGGAGTTCAATTGTAGATATTGTAATTCTCAATGTCATTACAAAATCCAACCAGATGAGTTTTCTCCTTGTAAGTTAACTCAGAGCCATCGGTGTAGTAAGTTCTATCTACCATATTCTGCACATTCTTTGATACTTCAAAATAAGCTGTCAATGGAAATAAGCTGTCAACTATTTTTAAATGAACAATATAAGTTCTATTAATAATTAACTATGTTTGAGAAACTCACATAGCGGTAGAACTGGAGGAGTATCAACAAGGACCCAAATGTCCATATTGTCTTGCTCGATTTCAGGATCACCAAGATCTATGGTGACAAGCATACCCTCATCAAAACCATACAATTTGCAAAATGCTTCCCAATTTTTGCAACCAAAAAGGGTTACGCTCTCAGCATTATACAACTTTACTTCAAAATCCACATCATAATGGGTCCTTAGGTGAATTTTCTTCGTTTCAAAATTTTCATGGTCTTCAAAATCCATCCTCTCCAAGACATAGCGTCTTGCATGGCATGGGATCAACTATACTCGAATTGTAAAAGATGAAAATTACACGTTGAAATAGTTGAAGTCATGCTTAATTATGAAAAAAAAACACTTGTCGTCGTTGCATACCGTTTCAACTTCGAAAGTCTCCTCGAGCTTAATNTTATACAACTTTACTTCAAAATCCACATCATAATGGGTCCTTAGGTGAATTTTCTTCGTTTCAAAATTTTCATGGTCTTCAAAATCCATCCTCTCCAAGACATAGCGTCTTGCATGGCATGGGATCAACTATACTCGAATTGTAAAAGATGAAAATTACACGTTGAAATAGTTGAAGTCATGCTTAATTATGAAAAAAAAACACTTGTCGTCGTTGCATACCGTTTCAACTTCGAAAGTCTCCTCGAGCTTAATGCTGAAGCGCCGACCATCGTCCAGGTGAGGCCTGTCGCACTCACCTCGATCGTCGTGGCACCAGTCGCACTCCCCCGGGAGACTTTCGTCGTCCGATGATGACATTTCCTATACGTTCATAATTCAAAGACTAAATTAGATCATTATTATTCAACTAATCATATGCATATGACTTGCATATAGTGCTCTCCAATTTGACTAAAAAAGAAACTAGTTCTATTAATTTTCTTGCTAAAAAATAAACTACTTCAACTAGTTCAACTACTAAGCACTTACTATAAATAGAATAATGTAGTAATTACTCAAAATAAACAAGTTGCCCTCTAACTAAGTCCATTAAACACTTTCTAACATAATAAA
>LR880969.1:824360371-824385854 GCA_904067115.1 Aegilops sharonensis | reverse complement strand
TTGTTGGAACATGGAGATGTTGTTCCTTATTGGAACATGTTTACTTGTTGGGGATATCACAATATATATCTGCTATAATTAATGCATCTATATACTTGGTAAAGGGTGGAAGGCTCGGCCTTATGCCTGGTGTTTTGTTCCACTCTTGCCACCCTAGTTTCCGTCATACCGGTGTTATGTTCCTTGATTTCGCGTTCCTTACACGGTTGGGTGATTTATGGGACCCCCTTGACAGTTCGCTTTGAATAAGACTCGTCCAGCAAGGCCCAACATTGGTTTTACCATTTGCCACCTAAGCCTTTTTCCCCCGGGTTTTCGCGAGCCCGAGGGTCATCTTTATTTTAACCCCTCCGGACCAGTGCTCCTTCGAGTGCTGGCCCGAACTAGAGCCCTGTGCAGCGCCCCCTCAAGGCAACTTGAGGTCTGGTTTTAGCTGTATGGACTGCTCATCCGGATGTGCCCTGAGAACGAGATATGTGCAGCTCCTATCGGGATTTGTCGGCACATTCGGGCGGCTTTGCTGGTCTTGTTTTATTGCTGTCGAAATGTCTTGTAGTCCGGGATTCCGAGATTGATCGGGTCTTCCCGGTAGAAGGAATATCCTTCGTTGACCGTGAGAGCTTATAATGGGCTAAGTTGGGACACCCCTGCAGGGTAATATCTTTCGAAAGCCATGCCCGCGGTTATGAGGCAGATGGGAATTTGTTAATGTCCGGTTGTAGAAAACCCAAAGTTGACCTAAATAAAATACACATCAACCGCGTGTGTAACCGTGATGGTCTCTTCTCGGCGGAGTCCGGGAAGTGAACACGGTGTTGGAGTTATGTCTGACGTAAGTAGTTCAGGATCACTTCTTGATCGCTACTAGTTTCACGACCGTGCCTTGCTCCTCTTCTCGCTCTCTTTTGCGAAGTAGCCACCAAATATGCTAGTCGCTTGCTGCAGCTCCACTTTACTACCCTGTCCTTCCTATAAGCTTAAATAGTCTTGATCTCGCGGGTGTGAGATTGCTGAGTCCCCGTGACTCACAGATTCTACCAAAACAGTTGCAGGTTCCGACGAGGCCAGTGCAGGTGACGCAACCGAGCTCAAGTGGGAGTTCGACGAGGAACGTGGTCGTTACTATGTGTCTTTTCCTGATGATCAGTAGTGGTGCCCAGTTGGGACGATCGGGGATCTGTGTAGCATTTGGGGTATCTTCTTTTATTTTGGTTCCGTAGTCGGACCTTGAGTGTACCCTGAATGATGGATGTTTATTTATGTACTGTGTGAAGTGGCGACTGTAAGCCAACTATGTATCTCTTTTCCTTATTTATTACATGGGTTGTGTGAAGATTACCTCACTTGCGACATTGCTTTCAATGCGGTTATGCCTCTAAGTCGTGCCTCGACACGTGGGAGATATAGCCGCATCGGGGGCGTTTCATATGTGAAGCTAGATTCGCAGAAAACTTGCAGTTCAAGGCCCAGTCCACTGTTCAAGTTGCTTACTAGTGTAGCATAGGATTCTAGGTGGAAGTTCAACTTAACAGTCTCCACTGCAGTACCGGTATATAAAACAGTGTTTTGGAACCAAAGGCAAATTTTGTGTGCCTCTGGGATCTGGTGGGGGATTGCTGCAATTTTTATCTATTTGGGCCTAGCCCAATGGCAGTTTCAAAAATTCCGAATAAATCCTAGAGGCCCATGCAGCCCATTCGTGCAAGGCAAGAGGTGGAACTAAAGTTTAGTCCCACATTGCTAGTTTAGAGGGAGTTGGACCTCTTTATAAGGGAGGCTCCTTCCCCACTTGTATGAGCATGATAACAAGAGGGACATCCACGCGCGCTCCTCCTCCGCCGCCCACCTCGCCACGCCTCGTCACGACGCGCCGCGGGTTGCGGGAATGAGCCGTGCCGATGTCTAAATTTTTGCCACGCACTACGGGTACACGGAAGCTGAAAAGTTTTTGCGATAGTGGAGTTTGAATGCGAACGGTGCAGCCCTTCGGCTGCTGGCTGTTCGCTTCGTTTCACCTTCCATCGCTGCCCTCTCGCCTCCTTCTCTTGCGCCTATAAAAGGGAGGTCGCTCCTCTCAGAGAGACGCACCAGAACTTCACCTTCCTCTCGCCACCGGTTCCAATCTCTGCGCTGCTGCTGTCTTCCTCATCCCGGCTTGCGGCGTGCACCGCGAGTCGGGATAGTAGGCCTCCGAAACCACACCTCTTTGAGTCCTGTACGGGAGAAGGGTGATAAGGGTTTTTGGGGAGCACTCTGCGCGACTACTGACTTCTTCGTCACGGACGCCCCGGACTCCGACAACTACTTCCCCGACGACGAAAACTTCCCCGACCTCGACAACCTCCTCGACGACATGGAGGACACCGACCCCAAGTCCAGTGCCTCTGCTCCAGCTGTTGTCCAGTACGTGTTCTTGTTTTTCCTGTTAGAGGTCCTGCCACAGTTCTTTTTTCTAGTGTTTACCCTACACATGTTAGGATCTACCTCATATATGCTTCTTGATCTACTGTCTGCTCGAGAGATGATCCTTTCTAGCTCATATATGCAGATGTTATTTACCTTCACTTTGTCAAATCACATGACTTGTTTTATCACGGCTATACTAGTCATGTTTTATCTAGTATTTTTGTTAATAAAATCATTCGGTAAATTGCTCATATTTCCAACAATAATCAATCAATGTAGTACTAGATTATGTTTGCGAGATCACAACTCGACAAAAGACTAACAAGAATGATGGTTGGCCGATCTTAAATTTTTAAATGAAAGATGGATCGTATAAACAAGTTGATTTTTGTTTTCATGCCTCAAAAAGGAGCTGCTAGATATAACTACAAATTAACTAGTATCAACAAAGACAACACAATTAGAAACCTACATAGATAGGGTGCATCCACACGATGTGCCGCGCCACGAGAGGGTGTGTCCATTGCAAAATAGAGGGACTTAGAGCATGGCCAATGAAGAAGCACTTGAAATCCGTTGGAAATGAAAAGTCAACCGTTATAGGCACAAATAATTTCTGAAACTTTTCCAAAATGCCTTTAGTTTATACTCCTATATAACTGTGTGATTCTGAGACGTGCCAGCAAAACAATATCATAGGTATGTGACATAAAACGATCATACATAATCAACCGGATGTAGTACTAAATTAAGTTGGGAAGAGCACAACTCCACATAAATGTAAGAATGAAGATTGGCCATCTAAAAAATGCATGGTATAGAAAAGTTACCTTCTCCGCCCGTGTCTTACAAAGGAGTTGCTAGATATAATTACAAATTAATTTGTATCAGCAGTGAAAACAGAATTAGAAGCCTTCCTAGCTAGAGAGAGGGTACATCCCCATGATGGGCCACGGCGCCAGTTCGGAGAGCGTCGAATCGAGACGGCGTGTCCATTGCAAAGATAGAGCAACTTAGACCATGGCTAATGCAGAGGCACTTGAAATCCCTTGGAACTGAAAAATCGACTGTTATATGCAGTAATAATTTGTGAAACATTTTCTGAAATGCCTCTACTTCGTATATAATTGTGTAATTTGAGATGCCCAGCAAAACGTTATCGTACGTACGTGACATAAAATGATCACAAATAATCAATAGATGTACTACTAAATTATGTGGTTATTGATGGCACTTTTTTCAGTATGCCTGAAATTAATATATAACCACGTAATTGAGATGTATGAGCAACGGAATTTGGGAATTTTATTAATATTAATATATTGAAATAACCAACAACAACAACAACAACAACAACAACAACAACAAATAGTAATGGAGGAGGAACAAAATATATAGCATAATAAGTGAGTACTACTACTCCTCTTTCTCCTGGGCTGGGTGGTACGGTGTTGGCACGAGCATGAGTGGGGTCTTCTTCCTGTAAGTGAGACCCCCTTCCTCCTCCATGTTCACACCCTCCCGGCTCACCCCGTTGGGCAGCGCCCAGTTGAAGCAGTAGAGCAAGTTGGCAAGGATGTACTCGGCGTTTGCCACACCCATGGCCAGCCCGGGGCAGATCCGGCGGCCCGCACCGAAGGGGATGAACTCGAAGTGGCTGCCGTTGAAGTCCACGTCTGTGTCCTGGAACCGCTCCGGGTTGAACTCCTCGGGGTCCTTCCACGCGCAGGGGTCCCTGCTGATGGCCCACGCGTTGACAATGATCTGGGTCTTGGCCGGAATGTCGTAGCCAGCCACCTGGACCCGCCGCAGCGTCTCTCTCGGGATGAGCAGGGTCGCCGGGGGATGCAGCCGTAGGGTCTCGGACAGCACCATCCTCAGGTAGCTCATTTTGGGCATGTCAGCTTGGTGCACTCTGTTGCCTCCTCCAGCGGCAGCCCTGATCTCAAGCTGTGCCCTTTTCAGAACGCTTGGTTTGCGGATCAGCTCTGCCATTGCCCAGGTTATGGCCACTGTGGTGGTGTCAATGCTACCAATGAATGTGTTCTGGAACAACCAAAACGTGCAGCATTATTAGCTCCCTTGTTAGTATATAATACTCCCTACTTAATAATTACAAAATAAAATAACGTAAGACGTATTTTGGTGTAGTTGACTAAAAAATTTGTCCTACATGCATGTATCAATACGGTATTTCTTTACAAAAGAGGGATTACTAGTTAATTAGTTACCAGGAGAATGGCCTTGACATGATCTCTGGTGAAGGTTCCTGTAGCGGAGGCGGCGGGCCTTTTCATGATGTCCAGCAGCTCCTGCACCAGGTCCGATCTGCTGCCGCCGGTGGCCTTTCTCCCATCGCACTGCTCGATGATATGCTCAAAGAAGCGGTCCAGCTGACGGAAGACCCCCTGGCGGTGGGCCTTGACGCCGGTAATGCGGTCGATGAGGCGGCCAACGGCGTTGGGGAAGAAGTCTTGGGCAGAGAAGCTACCCAGCATGTCCATGGTTGCGTTGAACAAGGGCACGAACTGCCCCTTGAACTGCTCCCCCGCGTAGCTCTCGCCGAACGCGAACAAGCCCACAATCCGGTCCATGATGGCGAAGATGTGGGCGTCCAGGGCTACCGGGTTCGGCCCCAGCACGGTGAGGGTCTCCACCAGCTTGTCGATCTGAAATAATCAAAACATTTTCCCTCAATAATCAATAAGAATTAGAAATAATCAAAAGATTCAATCAAGATCTTCGATCTCATTGCATCCATAAAAAAAAGATCTTCTCATTGCAGATGTCAAAAAATAATCAAAACATTTTTCCTCAAAAAAAAAGAGATCTTCTCATTGTTGCAGCTGTCAGAGAAAAAGAAAAGAAAAAAGACCTGCGCATCCCTCGCGTAGTAGGCAGCCTGCACGCGCCGCCTGCTGAGCAGCTCGATGATGAACAACTTCCGCATCTCGCGCACGTAGTCGCTCCACGGCGAGAAGGCCACGTCCTTGTAGCCGTAGGACAACAGCCCTGGCCCTGCCGACAGGGGACGGCTGCTGCAGTCATCATCCTTGGTCTTGAGGGCTTCCCGGGCCGCCTCCGGCGACGTCAGCACCACCGTCGGCACCATGCCCAGCCGCAGCATCATCACAGGCCCGTGCCGCCGGGCCAGCGCAGCCAGGCTCCGGTGCGGCAGCCGCCCGATCTGGTGCAGGTTGCCCACGATGGGCAGCCTCATGGGGCCCGGTGGCAGCTTCAGGCCGGAGCCCGATCTGCCCCGAAGGAGGAGGGTGGTGAGTGGGACGAGGAGGATGGCTAGAATCAGCTGCCATTGTTGGAGCAGGAGCTGGAGAACAGCTGAGGCACCTGCGACTGCCATTGTTTGGGTAGGAGCTGGATAGCAAGTGAAGGTGACATCGAGCCGGGGTCCTTAAGTAGACATGATTTGGCCTTTGGGCACATGCACATGGACCCTGTTTGGTTCACAGCCATAGTTTGCCAAGCCAAAGTTTGGCAGCCACAGTTTAGTTGGCATGTATTTGGTTCTTGCCACATTTCGGCTTGCCATAATTTATTGCCTCTATGACTCATTTGTCATAAAGACTATTCTTTTTCAATTTTTGCCAAAGTTTGGAGTCCAATTTTCTAGCCATACTTTATTACTTGCCATACTTTTGTGGCTGGCCATACTTTGGCTTGGCAAAATTAGTGTCCAACCAAACAGACCCGTAAACGTACTCATGCGTGCATGTTTTTTCTTCTTTCTTTTGAAGAAGGGTATGCATGTTTCAAGATTTATCCCATTATTACTCCATTTCGCTCAACAAAACCCTCAACGGTCCGTTCACTAATTTTCATTCACCAAACTTCTTTTTTTTTGTGGGGGGGCTTCGTTCACGAAACTCGATCCAGATTTACTTTGTTTTTTGCAGGGAAAACTTCCAAAATTATTAATTAACTGAATTGAAACACCTCGTATCCGAGTAGAACAGGGAATACTAGCTTTCTTGGTTCTCAAAAAGAAAAAGCTAGCTAGCTTAGTGCTATACTACTACATCGTACGGATGGAGTGGCTAGCGTCTTGCCGAAAGGGTCAACAACGCGCAGTCAAGTACCGGGCCGGCAACGTGAGGTTATCATCGAGGCCGCCGAGGCGGCATGGAGCGGTTCAAGTCTGAAAGAAGAGGGTGGTGTAGGCATCGTCTCAGGCGGCTTCGTGGACGGAGGTGCCGATGCAAACGCCACGGCTAGGGACACAAGGAGGCATGCTCTTGCTCTGCAGTGAGCACGAAAGCCCCGCCGTTTGCTAGCATGAGAAGTCGCAGCATAGTAGCAGAGTCCTAGCTAGGAAAGCGGATACCTCTGATCCCGCTTGAACAAAACCAAAGATATTATCGATAAATAAAAGCACGTCTTGCTTATTAACATCTCGGAAATATTCCGCCATAGTTAGCAGACTTGGGTATCGGTCCTAGGAACTGGCGGAGATGAGGCGTCGTCCTCCTGGTCCTGGGACAAGGCGAGGATGAGTGCCAGGGCATCGTGGCCACTGGAGTAGGAGCGGCGGCGGTACTCCGGGTGCCGACGAGCAGCACGTGCAGCAGGGAGGCAACAAGCGGCGGGAGCGCGTCGGCCGGGTCAACGGCGTGGCAGTAGAAGAAGAGGCACTTGACGGGTCGCTAAAGAGCCAGGCAGCGTCGAAGAAAGCGATGGGAAGCTCTGTGAAGGACTTGTACGGCGCTGGTGACACGCGGATCTTCAGCAATGGATTGGATTTGGATGCTCGTTGCCTGGGTCGGTTGGGTTGGGTGAATGGTCGATCTGATCTAGCTCCCCTCCCGCCCACCTACCGCTTTCACTCTGCTCCGCATTGCTATGTTCGAGTGGCTTTTTGGCATCCAGGTGGAGTGGGTTTGGCGCTAAGTTAGCTAGCGTGATTTAGCTTTGGCCTGCTTTGCTGAGCACTCTCAGCAGTCTAGCATGATTAGAATGGTGTCGTGCATGCACTTCATCTTTAGAGCAGAGATCAGGTGATGCTCATGTGAGGGTCTAAATGTTGCCCAATCTTCTCCCCACCACTACTATGACATAAGATATCCCTGTTTTTATAAGGATTACAGTACAAACACAAATTTTTACATGCATGAACGTGTATATCTTTTCATCCTTATAAACGAACATACTCATATGATCATATGCCACCTTTATAAGCACCTCCCGGACACTAGTTACACGCGGGATAATTTCCCCATTGGTTATGGTGATAGTAAATCACCTCATGCCCTCTACAACTATTTGTGATCTTATGTTCATGTGATGGAAGGCCATGATTCCGCCTAGCTAAGCTCCTCCTCTGACCTTTCTATCAGAAAGGAAGTGCCAATCTCACCTGATACAAACAAGCAAGTTCTACTTACGTGTTATTACTCTAGATTTGTTACTGCCATTTCTTCCTATTTTATTCAGTGTTGCTAAATCTCAGTCGATTGAGATTTCGTTAGGTCTTAGTCGACACTATACTCATGAGATGAGATCTTGCATGAAGATTCATTTAACTTTTTTTTTTGAATTTTTATTTCTTTCTTATATGTTATGTCACTTGATTGAGACTTAGTTAAATCTTAGTCGACTGAGGCCTAATCACACTTATTTTATTTTTAAATTTCAAAATAAACTAATTATCTAAACCTAGCTTTGTTCACAATGATCAACTTACATGGAACAATATCTTATATTCTGAAATTGGCATCCTGGAGAACCCTGACTTTAATTGATCTATTGCTTTTGTCATAGACGACCGTTGAGTTGCGACATGATGACATTTTCTCCGTAGAGAAACACGAACATTGTGCATATTGCGGCGGGGGCATGTGTTTTCTCTCTCCCGTTGCAACACACGGGCATATTTACTAGTTAGATCTTTCAAACACACAAACAAGGCCCGGGAGGGGAGGGGCGTGGCTAGTTGGGCTGGGGTGTCCAGAGACAAACAGACAGACTGACACATACAAACAAGCGTCCATGTGGGGGATTGGGAGCAACCAGGCTGGTTGTTTGTCAACGAGGGGGGGGCCAGGTTAGAGGATGATGTCATGTTAGATGTTAGGACCAATGTCTCATGCCCTTATGTGTCTGAAAGTAGTGACCAATGTCGTCATTCACTTTGATTTCAACACTCCCTTTTTGCGTGAAAGATTCAACCTGGTGCCTCCATGCTGGGTCAAAACCTTTCATGCGCAAAGCCTGTTGCAGAAATGGCCATTTCACTTTATCGTACGCTTTTTCGAAATCCACTTTGAAAACAACCCATCTAGTTTTTTCGTATGGATTTCATGGAGCGTTTCATGAAGGACCACAACCCCTTCTAGGATGTTTCTGTCCGGCATGAAAGCAGTTTGGGTTGGCTGCACAACAGAGTGCGCAATCCGTGTTAATCTATTAGTCCCAACCACTACCTGAAACTGCACTTTTCCCGACGGCCAAAAACCTACAGGAAAATACTGATTATCGTTAGGAAACTATTTCCTGTCGGCCAACTGACAGGCCAAAGCCGTCAGGAATAAAACGACTGGGAAATCGCCCAATGCCTGACGGTTAACCAACAGGAAATATTTTCCTGGGGGTTGTTCCTGACGGCTACTCTCAGGAACATATGACCCGTCAGATTTAGAAACTGTTCCTGACGGCTACTCTAAGGAAAATATGGTCAGATTTGAAACTAACCTATTGACTATTGTGACGGCGAGCTAACAGGGAAATATCCAGTTTCCTTATGCAGTGGACGCTTAAGATATATTAGAAAAGAATTTGCATGTTGTAATTAACAATTTAAAATCTTTCTATAAATTATCAAATTACCAAGATCCACATCATACCTCTATGCATTCATCCAAAAATCAGTGTAAACACAACACATATCTAACAATTAAACCATGATCTGACATCTTATGATTGACAAGTGAAAAGTTTACTTGCTCAAAGGCAATAACATAACAGTTGTACACATACATGCCACCACTATTCTAAATTTTCGTCCATCACCTACATACATATCACTAAATAAGTTTCGAAGTCATCTAAACTAGCACCGATGTTTCTCAGCATCATTGCTGCATTCAGCGTTGCCATTGTGGAAGTGGTTGTTCATAGCACCATCCTCCAAGCTCACATGAGGAATGAGTAGGTGTTCAACTGTAAAGTCATGTAAAACATTAATGAGAACTAATATTGCAAAATCAAGAGCTACATCAGGTAGATACCAAAATCAATAGAATATGCATTATATGACGCGTTCTGCGTCAACTAGGTGCACTTTCGCACATGACTCCTCCTTCACGGGCTAAGTGGGCCGCACTGCGCGAGTTTCCTTTCTTAGCGCGGGAATGATCTGGTTTGAACGGTTTCACTGCTTCGTTTTTTGGGAGGGTGCTTCATTGTTGTTTCTGGTGTTAACTAAAGCAAGTAAAAGCTTAGACAAGCTTTTAAAACAGAACAAGCTTAGACAAACTTTTCCTACTGTTTGAACCTTCTTTACAACTACAATTAACCAAGAAAGTATGACTGGGCAGCAAGAGAGAAAACATAAAAATGTAAGTAAATAGTGGATAAAAGCTTAGAGCTTCTTTTACAAACTGATTATGTTGTTTTAACCTTCTTTACGAATTTTAAAATCATGAACAAATTTTGGAACTCTGAAGTTTCAAGAAAATACGGAATTTTTAAAAAAATTGTTAACAATTGTCGAGGGACATGATATTTTTAACACTTTCACCTTTTTTGCAAATGTGAACCAATTCTGAATGCTATGGAAAATGCGAACAATTTTGTTCAACGTGAACAAAATTTGGAATTACGAACATTTTTTGAACACGTGAACAAATTTTGCAAAATGAGAACAAAAAATTGACGAACAATTTTTCTAAACATGATTTTTTTTCAAACTCTGAACTTTTTTGAAAACGTGAACAAATTTTGAAATCACAAACAAATTTTGGTATTACGAATATTTTTGAAAACGTGAACAAATTTTAAAATCACAAACAAATTTTGGAATTACGAACATTTTTTGAAAAGGTGAACAAATTCTGAAATCACACCCAAATATTTGAATTTCGAACACTTTTTGAACATGCAACCAAATTTTGAAAAATAAGAAAAAAAATTGAGAAAATTTAGAACACGTGATCATTTTTGGAATTTCTAAAAAAAATTTAAAAAGGAGAAATTTTTCGAAAACAAATAGTTTTTGATTTGTGAACAAAACTTAAAAAGGTGAACATTTTTTGAAACAAAGCAAACAAATTTTGCAAGTTATGAACAAAATTTGGAAACAGGAACATTTTTGGTAGAAAATGAACAAAAATTGTAAAATGCGAACATTTTTTGAAAAGGAAAAAGAAATGTAAGAAAGAAAAATGAAAATGAAAAGAAATGAAAATCACAGAAAATAGAAATAAGTGAGGAAAATAAAAAGAAAAAGGAAAAAGGAGAGAAAAGGAAAAAAGAAACAGGAAAAAAGAAACAGGAAAAAAAAGAAAAACGAAAAGAAAAACAGAAAAGAAAGAACTCCCGTTAAGGAACCTTCTAGAAGGTTCCCAAAACTATAAAAGGCCGGCTGGAACCTCTAGAAGGTTCCCAAAACCGGGAACGCTGAAGAGCGCTTAAACAGGCCGGCCCAAATATGACCTATCGGATCGAGCGCATGTGCGAAGCTGCGACTTCTTGCCGCAGAGAGCGGCGAATAGGAAATTCCCCTTTTCATCTTGCCGCGAGAAATTTTCAGTTGAGGCGTCAAAATGAAAAAAAAAACGTGCGAGGTTACAATTTTCGGCGCGCGAGCCCGTTTCATGGAGGAGGAAGATGGGCTGGGGCTCACATATTTTTCCTGTGCACTGGAGACTCGCGGGAAAATATATTTTCGTGTGGGGCATTTTTGTTCCTACAGTAAAATACGCATTTTTCCTTGCATCTTATGTTTGCCCGCCAGGAAAATTTGTATTCCTGTGAGGGGCTTCAGGCCTCACAGGAAAATGTGCCACCGACAGGAAAAGTGAAGTTTCTGATAGTGAACCTTGGTAAAATTTTTGAAACTAACATTAAGAAGACATATAGGCTCGAACTGCTCAATTCTCACAGCCTGTGTTTTCTTCGGAAGCAAAGTTATTGTTCCAATATTCAGATGAAACAACTGAAGCTGTCAGGTGATCGACGGTGGTTAGGATGGAGACGGGAAGGCGCAAAGCAAACCACACCTACATATGCAAACTAAGAGTTATTTTGATCTCAAATTGCATATAAATCAAATAAACGTCTACATATAATTCCTCCCAAATAAAACCCCACAAATTAATCACTATACTTATAGAGCATTGCAAGAGCTAATCTAGCAATGAGAGATGAAAAGACAAAGTTGCTAACCTTTGTGATCACTTGAATGGATGGGGGCCTTCAAATCTTGACAAAATTTGGGCAAAATGAGGGATGAGCTCGAGGAAGAGGGGAAGAACAGACAGGAGAGGAAAGGGGGAGAATGGAGAGCTCGGGCTCGACGAAAGGGTTTATATAGGATGATCTTTAGTCCTGGTTGGTTATACAAACTGGGACTAAAGGTGCATCTCTAGTCTGGGTTCGTGGCACGAACCGAGACTAAAGGTGTTGGTGGGGCCCCAGCCTGACACCAGCCTACCACCACCTCTTTAGTCCCGGTTCATAGCACGAACCGGTACTAG
Organism: Aegilops sharonensis; assembly: GCA_904067115.1. Taxonomy (NCBI): domain Eukaryota; kingdom Viridiplantae; phylum Streptophyta; class Magnoliopsida; order Poales; family Poaceae; genus Aegilops; species Aegilops sharonensis. Next base: position 824,373,738 of record LR880969.1, on the reverse strand, counting down.
AGGTTCGACACGAAACGGGACTAATGAGCGCCGCCCGCCAAGCCATTGGAACCGGCACGAATGGTCACATTAGTGCCGGTTCATTTACAAATCGGGACTAATGAGCTGAACATAGGGTCCTTTTTCTACTAGCGAGTCGACCCTAATGGAAGATGCATCGTCGGAGGAAGCCATAGCCGCGAAATTGATCGGTGAAAACACCTTTCATCACACAATGAAAAATAGAATAAGAATAAAACATCAAAGATTACTTCTAAGCAAATTAATCATGATGGACGATTTTTTTCTCCAAGAACAACTCTCATCTCTCTCACACATATATATGGTGGAACACTCTCTGGTGGTGGTATATATGGTGGACTCTATCTCACGGATATTTCGACTTCCGGTGATGGTCAAGCTAGGGGAGTCCATCGTGCGTGACAAATGTATATCACAAGAAGAACTCGCCCAGATTGACCGTCATCGTCAAAAGTCGATTTTCTTCCTCCAAAAACAACTCTCATCGATTGTCGGTGATATCATTGGGGTGACCTCCATAGCATCCATACAAACAACAAGAACTAATAGATGCATCAACAATTATCTACAGAAAAAATAACAATTATCTACATTCATCTGTCCTTCTTTGCATCCATCTATGCATTGATGCATACATACATACATCCATCTATATATTGATACATACAAAAAACTACAACAAAATTACTACAAAAAAAGTCCATGCATCAATCCATGCATTAATATGTACATATATACATTCATACATCCATGCATCCATCAATACTTGCATCCATATAAAAATGCATTGCATCCATACATACACTCATGCATACATATATACAAGATCGGGGAGGGGGAGGTGGTGAAGGCGAGGTTGGTTGGGGCGCCGGCGGGGTTGGGGGGAGCCAGCGGGGTCGGTGGGCACTGTTGGGGCGGGGGGGCGCCGGTGGGGGGGGCGGCAGCCGAGGCGGGGGGGGGGGGGGGGAGGGGGGGGTGGGTGGGGGCGCGGTGGGGGGGGGGGGGAGCAAGCGGGGCGGGTGGCCCCTGTTGGGGCGGGGGGGCGCCGGTGGGGGGGGCGGCAGCCGAGGCGGGGGGGGGGGGGGGGAGGGGGGGGTGGGTGGGGGCGCGGTGGGGGGGGGGGGGAGCAAGCGGGGCGGGTGGCCCCTGTTGGGGCGGGGGGGCGCCGGTGGGGGGGGCGGCAGCCGAGGCGGGGGGGGGGGGGGGGAGGGGGGGGTGGGTGGGGGCGCGGTGGGGGGGGGGGGGAGCAAGCGGGGCGGGTGGCCCCTGTTGGGGCGGGGGGGCGCCGGTGGGGGGGGCGGCAGCCGAGGCGGGGGGGGGGGGGGGGAGGGGGGGGTGGGTGGGGGCGCGGTGGGGGGGGGGGGGAGCAAGCGGGGCGGGTGGCCCCTGTTGGGGCGGGGGGGCGCCGGTGGGGGGGGCGGCAGCCGAGGCGGGGGGGGGGGGGGGGAGGGAGGAGGGGGTTAAGTGTTCGCCAACCTTTACCGAGAGGTTGTCGGTGCGGCTGTCGAGATAAAGGTACGAGACCTAGATCTACGGTTTCACCTTTTTCAAGAGTCACCCTTGGTAAAGTATATAACCTAATATCTATTCTACGTTATATCGAGAGATGCATTCGAAAATGCCACACGTACTGAGAGCCGCACTCGGAAATGCCCTCCTCCCTCGTCTATACAGGGCCCAGGCATGCCACAAGGACATCACAAATGATTTCCCAGGCCGCTACCTCACATGATTTCATGTGCCCCCTTGCTCATCTGCAATTCCCGGCGATGAAACCCTAGCAGAGCAATAAATTTCTTGTATATTGCACGCGTCCCCAAAAAATGCGAGGCCATGGCACGTGCCATGCGGTTGCCAACTTACAACACGAGAAGTTTCGAGGCCAACGGAGAGACAGGACCAGCACTTCCTGCACAAATCGGACACGTCCCTCTCGATACCTAGATACTAGCTCAGAGACAGTGCAGTTTACAAGCGGCCTCAGGGGTCAGCTCTCTCGAAACGAGTCTAGACTTTGACCAAACCCTACAGAGGCCATGTGATAGCACCGTGCCAGATCCCGAGCAATCCTACCATCGTAGTATTTTTCGAGGATTTGAACAGTTGCATCAGGAATGACACCGAGGTACTTTCGGTAGCCCGGTGGCAGGGCATGCCCCTACCTCGTGTCTGCAAGGCCAAGGCATGCCACAAGGACATCACAAATGAATTCCCATGCCGCTACCGGGCATGATTTCATGTGCCGCCTTGCTCATCTGTAATTCCCGACGATGAAACACTAGCAGAGCAATAAAAATCTTGAATATTGCACGCGCCCCCGAAACATGCGAGGCCATGGCACGTGCCATGCGGTTGCCCCCTCTGAGAGCACGAGAAGTTTCGAGGCCAACGGAGAAACGGGACCAGCACTTCCTGCACAAACCGGACATGTTCCCTCTCGATACCCAGATACTAGCTCGGAGACAGTGCGGCTTAAAAGCGGCCTTAGGGGTCACCTCTCTCGAAATGAGTCCAAACTTTTTCCACACCCTATAGAGGCCCTGTGATGACACCATGCCAGATCCCGAGCAATCCTACCATCGTACGATTTTCCGAGGATTTCAACGGTTGCATCAAGAATCACACCGAGGTACTGTCGGTAACCCGGTGGCAGGGCATGCCCCTCCCTCATGTCTGCAAGGCCTAGGCATGCCACAAGGACGTCAGAAATGATTTCCCATGCCGCTACCGGGCATGATTTCATGTGCCGCATTGATCATCTGCAATTCCCAGCGATGAAACCCTAGCAGAGCAATAAATTTCTTGAATATTGCATGCGTCCCCGAAAAATGCGAGGCCGTGGCACGTGCCATGTGATTGCCCCCTCTTAGAGCACGAGATGTTTCGAGGCCAACGGAGAAACATGACCTGCACTTCCTGCACAAAGCGGACACGTTCCCTCTCGATACCCAGATACTAGCTAGGAGATAGTGTGGTTTACAAGGAGCCTTAGGGATCACCTCTCTTGAAACGAGTCCAAACTTTGACCACACCCTACAGAGGCCCTGTGATGACACAGTGCTAGATCCCGAGCAATCCTACCATCATACGATTTTCGGAGGATTTCAATGGTTGCATCAGGAATGACACCGAGGTACTTTCGGTAACCCGGTGGCAGGGCATGCCCCTCCCTCGTGTCTGCAAGGCCTAGGCATGCCATAAGGACATCACAAATGATTTCCAACGCAGCTACAGGGCATTATCTCATGTGCCGCCTTGCTCATCTACAGTTCTTGGCGATGAAAACCTACCAGAGCAATAAGTTTCTCAAATATTGCACGCATCCCCAAGACAAGTGAACATTCAAAGTGATAGTCCATCCCCTTAACCTTAGAGAGGACTAAACTTTGATGGTGGCCTTATAATTACCGAGAGGCACTCTGAGAACTAATCTCTTTCCGATAGCCCATCTCGGTAACGGTGTGTATCATAAATTTGAAAAAACGTCAGCATCCAATTTTAGAATACGACAGCCACTATGATTTTTTGCTAGTTGACTGTACGGACTCTTACTAATGAAGACCGAGGTGGGACTAAATTTTTGCCGAGAGCCACTCTCGGCAAAGAGATACTGCCGTCACCATGCCGTCAGTCGCCGCCGACTGTTCCACATGGAAATACTTTGCCGATTGTGACCTGATCGCACTCGGCAATCAACGTCTTTGCCGTGAGTAGCTTGTTTGCCGAGCAATACTGTCGGCAGCACCATGCGTTTGCCGATTTACTTGATTTCACTACTAGAATTTTCATGTATGCCGGGTGTAATGCTCTTCGCCGAGTGCTAAAACACGGACACTCGGCAAAGCAAGCTTTGCCAAGTGTCACTCTCGGCAAACCCACCTTCACGGCAAACTACACTCTTTGTCGTCACTGCCTCACGGCAAAGAGGCATCGCACGGCAAACCCTCCAGACGCCGAGAGCCACTCATGGAAAAGAGTAGCCACGTGGCATGCCCGTCCGTAACAGACAGCTCCGTCAGTTACTATCTACTTTCCCGAGTGTGGCTCTCGGCAAAGCACATGCAACATCCTTTTTTTTGTGTGTGCGTTCTTTCTAACTGACATGTGGTCCCACTGGTCACATTTATCAGTAAAAAAATGATGATATGCTTGCCGAGAGTGGCTCTCGGCCATCCTTCATGGGAGCTGACAGTTTACATAGCTTTGCCGAGAGCTAGGCTCGGCAATGCTCTCCTTCTTTTCAGAGCTTCTCTCGGAATAGTTGTGGCACAACAGTAGTGTCCCAGACGACCATATTTCCAATATTTGCTCTCGGTAGTCTGCCTTTTTCCGAGTGTAGCTCTCGGAAATCTTTCCCATCCATTCTGCTGTCAATCTATTTCTTTTCTGATCCCTGCAAATAAAACCCACTACAGTGCATTTTGAGCTAGTCCATGCATATATAGGCATAATTTGATCTAGTCCACATATATATATATATATATATATATATATATATATATATATATATATATATATATATATGCATAATTAGGGAATTAGGGATAGTCCACATATTGTCACACACAAGTCAAATGTATTATCCTAGTAGACATCACACACAAGTCGCAAATTCATACATATTGTCACTACTTGCAAAACACGTGCACGCCACAATAGAAGTACACTTGTTCATATATATATCATCTTGAGGAGGAGAGGCCATCGGGTTAACATTCCAGAGGAGGAGGAGGGGCATCACTTGCACTGCTTCGAGATTGCATAAGAACCTATAAGAGTAGAGTCACGTGAGGGTGGTTCGTCCCTATGTAATGAATCTTCTACTCTAGTTTAGATAATGTTCTACCTGTAGTTGATCCTCAAGCATCTTCAACCTATTGTTAGTGTCTGCCCGTTCCTTTTCTCTGGACTCCTCCTCAGCCTTCCGCCTTTGCTCCTCTTCAACAGCCCGCTGCGCCATTAAATCCTGTAACATGGCATTAGGCTCATATAGGTTGGAACGGTGCTATTTCGAGGCATGGACATAAATAAAAGGTTAGGATGCTAACCTTGAGACGCGCTATCTCACGTGATGCGGCGGTTGGGCGACTCCGTATGGACGGAGTTGAGCTGGTGCTCGACGCGCGTATCTCGTGCAGCTTGCGGTGCCCGGAAGTGGCGATCACCCCGTTGCAAAGGAGGTGGCGGCCATGGCCCTTCCCCTCGCCAGCAATGATGAGAAGCTCAGGGTCAAGGGGCTTGGACGTAAGTTCGGCCTCCTCCCCGTGCACCTCCTGGAAGACCTCTTTGAAGGTCCCCCACTTCTCCTCCGCCGACTCGCTGCAGAACTCGGCGCCATCCTTCCCCTTGTGGCCTTCTTTCCAGGCTTCCAGGATGTGGACCGGTCGACCAACCTTCGCCTCCTGCAAAATTAACCATCAAGTTGAATGAACCAAGATGCACCGTGCGAAAAAGTTAACATCTTAATCCACATACCATGTGTTGCTTGCGAGCGGTTAGGTTCCGGCTCCCCTGGACATCAGCCGGGCCTGGCATTTTGGCTCGTTCGTTTCCCTTCTCCACATGTTGGGCCTGCCATACTGGGTCACACCACATGTCAACCAGGGCCTCCCAACAATCGTTCTTCATCCAGGGTTCCTTCACCTAGTCAGACAAAATCGAATAATTGAGGAACAAGAGGGATGAATCAAAGTACTAGCAATCAATGTAGTCACTTACCACTGACAGGTATTCTTCTCGCGACAAGTTGGTCTGGCAAGCAGTCTTCCTTGTCATCTTCTCTCCCTTCGAGTCCATCAGCCGACACTGCATCACGGCTTTGTACCATAGCGTGTGCTTGGTGTCAGAGAGTATCTTTTGGGTAGACTTCACGATGCCTTTGGTCGCCTTCTGCTTCTCACCATCTACGCAAGCAAATGTTTGCTACAAGAAAGCATATGGCATCTTCTCACCATCCACGCAAGCAAGGATTTGGATATGAAAAAATACAGTGGTCGGAGCTAAGATACTTACAAAAAAAGTATTGATGACCCGAGTGGCCATGGTGACATCGTGATCATCCTTGTTGTGTACGTAATGTTCCCAGGTTAAACCTGGCGACGGCGGATCGTCATCACCCGGCTTGGACAATCCAGGGAAGTGCTTCCTCAAGAGGGAGCCGATGACGTGGTTCGGCAAGCGTGCCCCCTTAGGTTGTGTCGGGATAAATTCCCACTGACTGCCTGATATAAAAGACAAGCATATGTGAGTGTCAAAGCCGTGGCATCCAAAATATGACGCAAATGAAATGCTTGCTTACCCCTCTCCTGTCTGGCAAATGACAGGACGGTTGCTGGCAGCAGTTGGTTCCGGGACCTTCCCTGGACCACGCCCGGATTTCTTCCTCTTGGAAATGTTGCTCGAGGTAGACCCCGAGCCGTCCGAGGCCTCCATGTCGCCCGACTCGGTGGCGAGCGGATCTAAGTCCACTCCGACATCGCCATCCGATGATGACGATGCCTCGATTGTGGCCTGATGGGAGGCGGACGACTCGGCCCTACCAATCGGGATTCTCCGGTACTTATTACGAGTGCTCTCATCAGAATCTGAAAAACAAAATATATATGGTTACTCTCAGTTCCAAAGCAGAATCTGAAACGAAAGGGGTTGCCCCCCTGCCCCAACTTTTTATTAAAAAAGCAAAGGCAACCAAAGATCAGAGTTCACCACTGACAAGGAAATAAGCACAAGTATATAGTTTCATTGATCTACTCTAGTATTTATCTAAAAAAAGCACTCCAATCAGGCATATTCTACATACCTAAGGGCATTATGCATATCTAAGGAACAACAATATGCATCAGGCATATTCTACATATCTAAAAAAAGCACTCCAATCAAGCAATAGGACATGCATCTACTACTCTAAGCATTACTAAACAGGACCATCTTCATCTACTAAACAGGACCATCTTCATCTACTATTTTTGATCACATTTGTTCATATTTCATACATTTGTGCAAAATATTCTACATACCTGAGGTCATCTCCAGCTGCCGCGCTACCGGAGAAGCTCTGCTGCGGCGGCCGTCCTTGGGCCGCAACGAAGAATCGCCACGCCGGTTGCCGGCCATGAAGCTTGGGGGAGGTGGCCGCAGTTGGGGACGGTGGAGGAGGGGGTGGCGGTGGACGTAGTGGGGAGCGGTGAAGGAGGGGTGGCGGACGCAGTTGGTGGCGGTGGAGGGCAGTGGAGGAGGGGATGGCGCCGGAGGAGGGGGTGGCGGTGGAGGAGGGGCGGCGGCGACCGCAGTTGGGGGCGGTGGAGGAGGGGGTGGCGGTGGACGTAGTGGGGAGCGGTGCAGGTGGGGTGGCGGTCGCAGGTGGTGGCGGTGGAGGGCAGTGGAGGAGGGGATGGCGCCGGAGGAGGGGGTGGCGGTGGACGTAGTGGGGAGCGGTGCAGGTGGGGTGGCGGTCGCAGGTGGTGGCGGTGGAGGGCAGTGGAGGAGGGGATGGCGCCGGAGGAGGGGGCGGCGGTGGCGGAGGGGCGGCGGCGACCGCAGTTGGGGGTCGTGGAGGAGGGGGTGGCAGTGGAGGGCGGTGGAGGAGGGGGCGGCGGAGGAGGAGGGGCGGCGGCCACCACAGTTGGGGGCGGTGGAGGAGGGAGTGGCGGCGGCCGCAGGGGGTGGCGGTGGAGGAGGGGGTGGCAGCAGCGGCGGTGGCGATTACGGCGTCGTCGGCGGTGGTGGGAAGAGAGGAGAGGAGAGTGAAGATACAAACGAAAGGGGAAATGTTAAGATCTAGCTTAGATGCTTTACCGAGAGCAGCGCTCGGTAAAGGTGTCCATTACCGAGAGCCGAGAATCGACCCTCGGTAACCACTGCTATAATTTTTTTCCCTTCTCCTTTTGTTTTTGTTTTGCACTATCTTTTTTTATCTGACATCCTATATACCTAAGAGGTTGTTTGCCAAGAATGAAATAAAACAACAAAAACATGTATAATACATATTATCAAGAATGCACAAGAAGGTAAGAGATATAGGTGGATGGTTTACCGAGAGCAGCTCTCGGAAAAGGTGGAAACTATCGAGAGCCAAGTATCGACTCTTGGTAATGACTGCTCTAATTCCCCCCCCCCCCTATTTTTGTCTTTTTTTGCACTATTTTTTTGTATCTCATATTTCATATGCTTTTACGACAAAAGTTTATAAATTCTATGACTTTTGATGATTTTTTTCAAAACTCAACTTTAAAGAGTGTGTAAAGTAAAAACATGAGAAGAAGAACTTGTTGACCGTGGCCTACCCCCTCTCTCGGTGCCGGCCAACTTTCTAGACCGGCATCGAGAGAGAACTTTAAAGTAGTATCTGAACACTTCCCTCTCGGCGGATTGCTCTTCGGGTGTCTACGACTGTGGCCGGCGGCCTCCGGGGGCTAGCACATGCCGCCAAATCTTGCGTAGGCGGCCTCTCACAAGTCTGGAAGTGTTGTGGCGGTTGCAAACGCCCGACCCGCGTCTCCGGGGTGTGCCCCCCTCACGGACGGCGCCGCCGCCGGCACCTGGAGGGGGGAAACGGACGCGTCGGGTCTACACGGATGGGTTCTTTCTGTGGCTTAGGCCCGGATGTTGCTCCAAAGTGTTCCTATGGGCTGACCTAACACAATCGGGTGGAGAGTTCCACTGGTCAAAGCCCGTCCGTGCAAAGCCAAAGGGCTAGATCCCGTGGTCAAACGCTACAGGGTTAGCCGGGACGGGGGCCCTGGGGGTAACAATGCCACCGGAGCATCGCACCGGGCCCTCATACATGTCATACGGTGTGGTGGCATGTCTGAAGAGACGGCACGCCTCTCAGGGGTGTGGCCCCCCTCACGGCCGGCACCTGGAGGGGGGAAACGGACGCGTCGGGTCTACACGGATGGGATCTTGTTGTGGCTTTGGCCTAGACTTGGTCTGTCATCTCGCGATGATATGCACTAACACGGAGAAGCTGTTATTCACCATGGACTACAGCCTCTCGGTGCCGATCAATGCCCTAGACCGCCGGGGCCACCGGAAGGGTGCCGGTCTCTAGAACCGGGCGAGGCCCATCATTTGAAAAAGAAAACACAAGATGGTAATTATGATGTGCTAAGGTTGTTTGCCAAGCATGGAAGAAAACAACAAAAAAGTATAATACATATTATGGGGAATGCACACGAAGGATGATTTTCCGTGCCAGAACGAGCCTAGACTTGGTCTGTCATCTCGTGATGACATGCACTAACATGGAGTAGCAGTTATTCACCGTGGACTACACCCTCTTGGTACCGAATAACGCCCTAGACCGCCGGGGCCACCGGATGGGTGCTCGATATAGAGACCGCCCGAGGGGGGGAGGGCACCCGTACATGCGCGTGGCCCATGCATATGCATGCAGGGGTGGTGTGTTATTTGAATTAGCAACGCACTTCCTTGACGTGACTCGTGCCTCATAAACCATACACACGGGCGGGAACGTCGAGGTCCGGCTGCGTCCGTTCCCGAGACCGAATCTTCGGTGGGTGATCCCGTGACAGAACGAGCCTAGACTTGGTCTGTCATCTCGCGATAACATGCACTAACACGAAGAAGCAGTTATTCCTCGTGGCCTACCCCCTCTAGGTGCCGAACAACGCCCTAGACCGCCGGGGCCACCGGAGGGGTGCCGGTCTCTAGAACCGGACGAGGCTCATCGGAAGAACAAAACACAAGACGTTAATTATGATGTGCTAAGGTTGTTTGCCAAGCATGAAATAAAACAACAAAAAAAAGTATAATACATATTATCGAGAATGCACAAGAAGGGAAGAGATCTAGGTGGATGGTTTACCGAGAGCAGCTCTCGGAAAAGGTGGAAATTACCGAGAGCCAAGAATCGGCTCTCAGTAATGACTGCTCTAATTCCCCCCCCCCCCCTCCTCTTTTCTGTCTTTTTTTTCACTATCTTTTTTGTATCTCATATTTCATATGCTTTTACGACCAAAGTTTATAAATTCCATGACTTTTGATGATTTTTTTCAAAACTCAACTTTAAAGAGTGTTTAAAGTAAAAAAACATGAGAAGAAGAAGTTGTTGACCGTGGCCTACCCCATCTNCGAGAGCCGAGAATCGACTCTCGGTAATGACTGCTCTAATTTTTTGTCCCCTTTTCTGTCTTTTTTTTCACTATCTTTTTTGTATCTCATATTTCATATGCTTTTACGACCAAAGTTTATAAATTCCATGACTTTTGATGATTTTTTTCAAAACTCAACTTTAAAGAGTGTTTAAAGTAAAAAAACATGAGAAGAAGAAGTTGTTGACCGTGGCCTACCCCATCTCTCGGTGCCGGTCAACTTTCTAGACCGGCACCGAGAGAGAACTTTAAAGAAGTATCTGAACACTTCCCTCTCCGCGGATTGCTCTTCGCGTGTCTACCACTGTGGCCGGCGGCCTCCGGGGGCTACCACATGCCGCCAAATCTTGCGTAGGCGGCCTCTCATAAGTCTGGAAGTGTTGTGGCGGTTGCAAACGCCCGGCCCGCGTCTCCGGTGTGTGCCCCCCCTCCCCCCCTCACGGACGGCGCCACCGCCGGCACCTGGAGAGGGCAAACGGACGCGTCGGGTCTACACGGATGGGGTCTTGCTGTGGCTTAGGCCCAGATGTTACTCCAAAGTGTTCCTTTGGCTGACCTAACACAACCGGGTGGAGAGTTCCGCTGGTCAAAGCCCGTCTGTCCAAAGTCAAAGGGCTAGATCCCGTGGTCAAACTCTACAAGGTTAGGCGGGACGGGGGCCCTGGGGGGGGGGGGGGCAATGTCACCGGAGCATCGCACCGGGCCCTCATACATGTCGTACGGTGTGGTGGCATGTCCTAAGAGGCGGCACACCTCTCTGGGGGGTGTGGCCCCCCTCACGGCCGGCACCTGGAGAGGGGAAACGGACGCGTCGGGTCTACACGGATGGGATCTTGCTATGGCTTTGGCCTAGACTTGGTCTGTCATCTCGCGATGATATGCACTAACACGGAGAAGCAGTTATTCACCATGGACTACACCCTCTCGGTGCCAATCAACGCCCTAGACCGTCGGGGCCACCGGAAGGGTGCCGGTCTCAAGAACCGGGCGAGGCCCATCATTTGAAAAAGTAAACAAAAGATGGTAATTATGATCTGCTAAGGTTGTTTGCCAAGCATGGAAGACAACAACAAAAAAAGTATAATACATATTATGGGGAATGCACAAGAAGGATGATTTTCCGTGACAGAACGAGCCTAGACTTGGTCTGTCATCTCGCGATGACATGCACTAACACTGAGAAGCAGTTATTCACTGTGGACTACACCCTCTCGGTGCCGAATAACGCCCTAGACCGCCGGGGCCACCGGATGGGTGCTCGATATGGAGACCGCCCGAGGGGCGGGGAGAGCACCCCTACATGCGTGTGGCCCATGTATATGCATGCAGGGGTGGTGTGCTATTTTAATAAGCAACGCACGTCCTTGACGTAGCACGTGCCTCACAAAGCACACACACGGGCGGGAACATCAAGGACCGGATGTGTCCGCTCCCGAGACAGAATCTTCAGTGGGTGATCCCGTGACAGAACGAGCCTAGACTTGGTCTGTCATCTCGCGATGACATGCACTAACACGGAGTAGCAGTTATTTTTCCGTGGACTACACCCTCTTGGTACCGAATAACACCCTAGACCGCCGGGGCCACCAAATGGGTGCTCGATATGGAGACCGCCCGAGGGGGGGGGCGCCCGTACATGTGTGTGGCCCATGCATATGCATGCAGGGGTGGTGTGTTATTTGAATAAGCAACGCACGTCCTTGACGTGACACGTGCCTCACAAACCACACACACGGGCGGGAACGTCGAGGACCGGCTGTGTCCGTTCCCGAGACAGAATCTTCGGTGGGTGATCCCGTGACAGAACGAGCCTAGACTTGGTATGTCATCTCGCGATGACATGCACTAACACGAAGAAGCAGTTATTCCTCATGGCCTACCCCTTCTAGGTGTCGAACAACACCCTAGACCGCCGGGGCCACTGGAGGGGTGTCGGTCTCTAGAATCGGACGAGGCTCATCCGAAGAAGAAAACACAAGACATTAATTATGATGTGCTAATGTTGTTTGCCAAGCATGTAATAAAACAACAAAAAAAGTATAATACATATTATCGAGAATGCACAAGAAGAGAAGAGATCTAGGTGGATGGTTTACCGAGAGCAGCTCTCGGAAAAGGTGGAAATTACCGAGAGCCAAGAATCGGCTCTTAGTAATGACTGCTCTAATTCCCACCCACCCCTATTTTCTGTCTTCTTTTTGCACTATCTTTTTTGTATCTCATATTTCATATGCTTTTACGACCAAAGTTTATAAATTCCATGACTTTTGATGATTTTTTTTCAAAACTCAACTTTAAAGAGTGTGTAAAGTAAAAAAACATGAGAAGTAGAAGTTGTTGACCGTGGCCTACCCCCTCTCTCAGTGCCGGTCAACTTTCTAGACCAGCACCGAGAGAGAACTTTAAAGAAGTATCTAAACACTTCCCTCTCCGCGGATTGCTCTTCGCGTGTCTACGACTGTGGTCAGCGGCCTCCAGGGGCTGGCACATGGCGCCAAATCTTGTGTAGGCGGCCTCTCACAAATCTGAAAGTGTTGTGGCGGTTGCAAACGCCCGGCCCGCGTCTCCGGGGTGTGCCCCCCTCACGGACGGCGCCGCCCCCGGCACCTGGAGGGGGGAAACGGACGCGTCGGGTCTACATGGATGGGGTCTTGATGTGGCTTAGGCCCGGATGTTGCTCCAAAGCGTTCCTATGGGCTGACCTAACACAACCGGGTGGAGAGTTCCGCTGGTCAAAGCCCGTCCGTGCAAAGTCAAAGGGCTAGATCCCGTGGTCAAACGCTACAGGGTTAGGCGGGACGGAGGCCCTGGGGGGTAGCAATGCCACCGGAGCATCGCATCGGGCCCTCATACATGTCGTACGGTGTGGTGGCATGTCCGAAGAGGTAGCACGCCTCTCCGGGGTGTGCCCCCCCTCACGGCCGACACCTGGAGAGGGGAAACGGACGCGTCGGGTCTACATGGATGGGATCTTGCTGTGGCTTTGGCCTAGACTTGGTCTGTCATCTCACGATGACATGCATTAACACGGAGAAGCAGTTATTCACCGTGGACTACACCCTCTCGGTGCCGATCAATGCCCTAGACCGCCGGGGCCACCGGAAGGGTGCCGGTCTCTAGAACCGGGCGAGGCCCATCATTTGAAAAAGAAAACACAAGATGGTAATTGTGATGTGCTAAGGTTGTTTGCCAAGCATGGAAGAAAACAACAAAAAAAAGGATAATACATATTAT
>LR880969.1:824312154-824329189 GCA_904067115.1 Aegilops sharonensis | reverse complement strand
CACTTGCAGGCCCAACAACGTCTACAAGAAGAAGGTTGTGTAGTAGACATCAAGCTCTTTTCTGGCGCCGTTGCCGAGGAGGTTAGCGCTTGAAGGTATATCTTTAGATCTTGCAATCGAATTTTTTTGTTTCTTGTTTTATCACTAGTTCAATTTACAAAGAAAACTACAAAAAAATTGGAATTGAGTTTGTCTCATACGCTTCACCTTTTTAATATCTTTCATGAGTATGATCGAAAGGATAATTGTGCTCAAATGCTAGAAGAAGAAATCTCTAAATTGTTTGGCACTAAATATTTGAATGATGAGCATGGTTGCAATGTTGTTAGTACGAATTCTTTGAATATCCATGATGCTAATGATGATTGCACTAGTTATGATGAAAATATCTCTTATGAGCATGTCAACTTTTGTGGAGTGCATGTTTGCATGAACACACCAAATAGAGAAGATATTTATTGCAAGTGGCATAAGTACTTAGAAACCAAATTGTTGCAAGAAGAGCTAGATGAATGTGTTGAAAGATTCAATATTTTTCGCACTCCTTGTGAACTTTGCACTGAACATGGTCATTTAAAGCTCCAATGTTATTTGTTTCATGATCAAGTCGTGTCCAAATATTGTGATAATTTTATTACCCTTGAGCATCATAAAGATCTTAGCCTTCTTTTGGGTTATGAAGAAATAAAACGTATAACTGAGGGTATTCCAAAATTTAATCTTGATAAAATTCTTGATTTAGATCTAAAGAAAATTTATATGTATTGCACGGAGAATTGCATTGAAAATCCTTATATTGCCAATTACATAAAGAAAAGAAAGAAAATAGAAGATGATGAGAATACTAATGAAAGGGAAGAGACTTCCCAATATCCTCCTATTATTTCTCATGATGAATCAGGTAACGAGGAGGAGCTTTCTATTCAACCAATCTCATCAATAAGGAGCTCAAAGAGGAAGGTTGAACCTACACATAATGTGAAGAAGAAAAAGAAAAGAAGGAGAAGCAAAGGTAGATGTATCCCCCACAAATGATGTTGCTCCTACTACTCATTGTGATGATGATATTTGCTTTACTATTGGTGCTATCCATATTTTTAATGATGAGAGTGATTATGCTTATGATATGAAAGGGCCCAAGCTTGGGGAAGCTATGTTTGATGAGTATGAAATATTTGAGAATATATTTGCTGAAATTAATGTTTGTCCCAAGCTTGGGGATGCTACGTTTAATGAAGATGATATTTTTAGCATCCCAAGTTTTGATATGCAAAGTTGTTATGATGATAGCATGCCTCCTACCTATGATGATTATATTGATGAAAGTGGGTTCGGAAGAGTGCCAACTTTAGGAAGTAGTGATCCCACTATTTTGGAGGATGTTGAATCTATTTGTGATGAATATGAAAGTGGATCTGGAAGAGTGTCAACTTTATTTAGTGATTCCACTATCTTGGGAGAGGTTTCAATCGATTATGATGAGAACGAAGTTGTTACTTATGATGATTATTGTGATGAAACTTATGGTATAAAAAGTAGTGATGATTATATTTATAAAACTTGTCATGATTATGATTACCCTTTTTCTGAACATTACTCTTTTAATGTGGAAACAATTTTTAGTGTTCAAGTCTCTTATGATACTCCCACTATTCATGAGAAGAATTTTGCTTATGTGGAGAGTAGTAAATCTTCTATGCTAGTAGATCATGAAAAGAATGCTTTAGGTGCTGGTTATATTGTTGAATTCATTCATGATGCTACTGAAAATTATTATGAGCGAGGAACATATGCTTGTAGGAGTTGCAATAATGTCAAGTTTCCTCTCTATGTGCTTCAATTTTTGAAGCTATGCTTGTTTTACCTTCCTATGCTAGTTGATTATTGTTCCCATAAGTTATTTGCTCACAAAATCCCTATGCATAGGAAGTGGGTTAGGCTTAAATGTTCTAGTCATATGCTTCATGATGCTCCCGTTATGTTTCAATTCTTATCTTTTATGTGAGCATCATTGCCATCATCATGCCTAGCTAGAAAGGCATTAAAGAAAAGCTCTTGTTGGGAGACAACCCAATATTTATCCTTACTGTTTTTCTGTGTCCACATGATTATGCTACTGTAGTAATCATGTTTTATAGCTTTTTTTCAATAAAGTGCCAAGTAGAACCTTTGGGAAGACTTGGGTGAAGTTTATGTGATCTTGCTGTGAAAAACAGAAACTTTAGCGCTCACGAGATTAGCTGCCATTTTTTACTAGAGAGTGATTTTAGGTTGATTATTTTTTCAGATGATTAATAGACAAATTACTCAGGTCCAGCAGTTTATTTCATAATTTCTGGGGTTCCAGAAGTATACGTTTTATACAGATTACTACAGATTGTTCTGTTTTTGACAGATTCTGTTTTCTATGTGTTGTTTGCTTATTTTGATGCATCTATGGCTAGTATTAAGTGGTATGAACCATAGAGAAGTTAGAATACATTAGATATTACACCAATATGAATTTAGAATGAGTTCATTATAGTACCTAAGTGGTGGTTTTATTTTCTTATACTAAAGGAGCTTACGAGTTTTGTTTTGAGTTTTGTGTGGTTGAAGTTTTCAAGTTTTGGGTAAAGATTGGATGGACTATGGAATAAGGAGTGGCAAGAGCCTAAGCTTGGGGATGCCCAAGGCACCCCAAGGTAATATTCAAGGACAACCAAGAGCCTAAGCTATATTTTTATTCACCACCTGATATGTGTTTTGCTTGGAGCGTCATTTTATCTTGTTAGTTTTTGCTTGCTGTTAGTTAGAATAATGTTTTGCATCTTTAGTTTCAATAAAAAGTCAAGGATAGCCTTTTCCATGCTTATTTTGCTAGTATACATGTTGCTGTTTGAAAACAGAAAGTTTACCGCTGTTGCAAAAATTCCCTAGAAAAGTCAGAGAATGGTATAACGTTGAATCTTTTTGCATTTTAAGATCTGATAAATTTATTACAGTGGGAATTTTAGTTCATAATTTTTGGAGTCAGGGAATTATTGATACTCTTGCATTCTTTACAGACTGTACTGTTTTGGTAGATTGCTGTTATGTTTGCATTGTTTGCACATGTTTGCTTGTTTAATGATTCTATTTGAGGATAGGAGTATTAAATATACAGAGGCATTTAGTATGCAATGTTGAATAATTATTTTAGTGATTTTTTACAGTAGAAAATGATAAGGTTTTGCATTGGTTTATACTAACCTATCTCACGAGTTCTTGTTGAGTTTGTTGTGAATGAAGCTTTTGATAAAAAAAGAGAAACCATGATATGAGAGGAATTAAGGAGACACAAAAGTTCAAGCTTGGGGATGCCCAAGGCACCCGAAGATAATATTTCAAGAAGTCTCAAGCATCTAAGCTTGGGGATGCCCCGGTAGGCATCCCACCTTTCTTCTTCAACAACTATCGGTTAGTGTCGGTTGAGCCTAAGTTTTTGCTTCTTCACATGAGTTGTGCTATCCTTGCATTGTAGTTTTCTTTAGCTTTGCTTGCTGTTTGAATGAAGTATCAAGATCTGAAATCCTTTAATGGGAGAGAGCCATACACAAATTAGAATTTGCTAGAATACTCTATGTGCTTCACTTATATCCTTTGAGCGTGATAATTTTTTCTCTAGTACTTCACTTATATCTTTTAGAGCACGGTGGTGGATTATTTTTAAAGAAACTATTGAACTCTCATGCTTCACTTAGATTATTTTGAGAGTATTAAATAGCATGGTAATTTGCTTAATGTTAATATACTTGGTATTCAAGATATGTGAAACTTTCTTTTGAGTGAATTGAATACTAAGATAAGTTTGATGCTTGATAATTGTTTTGAGATATGGAGGTGATAATATCAAAGTCGTGCTAGTTGGGTCATTATGAATTTAAAGAATGCTTGTGTTGAATTTTGTGATTCCCGTAGCATGCACGTATGATGAACCGCTTTGTGATGAAGTCGGAGCACAATTTTATTTATTGATTGTCTTGCTTATGAGTGGCAGTCGGGGACGAGCTATAGTCTTTTCCTACCAATCTATCCCCCTAGGAGCATGCGTGTAGTGCTTTGGTTTTTGATGAATTCTAAATTTTTGCAAGAAGTGCATGAGTTCTTTTGATTAATGTTGAGTCCATGGACTATACGCACTCTCACCCTTCCACCATTGCTAGCCTCTCTAATACCGCGCACTTTTCGCCGGTATCATACACCCACCATATACCTTCCTCAAAACAGCCACCATACCTACCTATCATGGCATTTCCATAGCCATTCCGAGATATATTGCCATGCAACTTTCCACCGTTCCGTTCATATGACACACATTACTTTTGTCATATTACTTTTTGCATGAACATGTAGTTGACATTGTATTTGTGGCAAGGCCACCTTCATAATTCTTTCATACATGTCACTCTTGATTCATTGCATATCCCGGTACACCGCCGGAGGCATTCATATAGAGTCATATTTTGTTCTAAGTATCGAGTTGTAATTGTTGAGTTGTAAGAAAAATAAAAGTGTGATGATCATCATTATTAGAGCATTGTCCCAGTGAGGAAAGGATGATGGAGACTATGATTCCCCCATAAGTCGGGATGAGACTCCGGACTTCATGAAAAATAGAAGAGGCCAAAGAAGCCCAAATAAAAAAAAGGCCAAAGAAACCCACCAAAATAAAAAAATGAGAGAAAATGAGAGAAGGGACAATGCTACTATCCTTTTTCCACACTTGTGCTTCAAAGTAGCACCATGATCTTCATGATAGAGAGTCTCATATGTTGTCACTTTCATATACTAGTGGGAATTTTTCATTATAGAATTTGGCTTGTATATTCCAATGATGGGCTTCCTCAAAAGTTCCCTAGGTCTTCATGAGCAAGCAAGTTGGATGCACACCCACTTAGTTTCTTTTGTTGAGCTTTCATATACTTATAGCTCTAGTGCATCCGTTGCATGGCAATCCCTACTCACTCACATCGATATCTATTGATGGGCATCTCCATAGCCCGTTGATACGCCTAGTTGATGTGAGACTATCTTCTCCTTTTTGTCTTCTCCACAACCACCATTCTATTCCACCTATAGTGCTATGTCCATGGCTCACGCTCATGTATTGCATGAAAGTTGAAAAAGTATGAGATTATTAAAGTAAGAAACAATTGCTTGGCTCTTCATCGGGGTTGTGCATGATTAAATACTTTGTGTGATGAAGATAGAGCTTAGCCAGACTATATGATTTTGTAGGGATGAACTTTCTTTAGCCATGCTATTTTTTAGAAGTCATGATTGCTTTGATTAGTATGCTTGAAGTATTATTACTTGTATGTCAATATAAATTTTTGTCTTGAATCTTTCGGATCTGAATATTCATGCCACAATTAAGAAGATTTACATTGAAATTATGACAAAGTATCACTCCGCATCAAAAATTCTCTTTTTATCATTTACCTNCTTCCTCAAAAGTTCCCTAGGTCTTCATGAGCAAGCAAGTTGGATGCACACCCACTTAGTTTCTTTTGTTGAGCTTTCATATACTTATAGCTCTAGTGCATCCGTTGCATGGCAATCCCTACTCACTCACATCGATATCTATTGATGGGCATCTCCATAGCCCGTTGATACGCCTAGTTGATGTGAGACTATCTTCTCCTTTTTGTCTTCTCCACAACCACCATTCTATTCCACCTATAGTGCTATGTCCATGGCTCACGCTCATGTATTGCATGAAAGTTGAAAAAGTATGAGATTATTAAAGTAAGAAACAATTGCTTGGCTCTTCATCGGGGTTGTGCATGATTAAATACTTTGTGTGATGAAGATAGAGCTTAGCCAGACTATATGATTTTGTAGGGATGAACTTTCTTTAGCCATGCTATTTTTTAGAAGTCATGATTGCTTTGATTAGTATGCTTGAAGTATTATTACTTGTATGTCAATATAAATTTTTGTCTTGAATCTTTCGGATCTGAATATTCATGCCACAATTAAGAAGATTTACATTGAAATTATGACAAAGTATCACTCCGCATCAAAAATTCTCTTTTTATCATTTACCTACTCGAGGACGAGCAGGAATTAAGCTTGGGGATGCTTGATACATCTCCAACGTATCTATAATTTTTTATTGATCCATGCTACTTTATCTACTGTTTTAGGCAACATTGGGCTTTATTATCCACTTTTACATTATTTTTGGGACTAACCTATTAACCGGAGGCCCAACCCAGATTTGTTGTTTTATGCCTATTTCAGTGTTTCAAGGAAAAGGAATATCAGACGGAGTCAAAACGGAACGAAATCAACTGGAGAAGTTAATTTTGGAAGGAAACCCACCTGATGGACTTGGAGTGCACGTCAGGGGAGTCTCGGGATTCCCACGAGGGTGGGGGCGCCCCCCCCTGGGCGCACCCCCTGCCTCGTGAGCACCCCGTAGCTCCTCCGACGTACCCCCTGCACCCATATATACTCCTGTACCCTAAATCTTCCAGAACAGAAGATAGATCAGGAGTTCTTCCGCCGCAAGCCTCTGTAGCCACCAAAAACCAATCGGGACCCTGTTCCGGCACCCTGCCGGAGGGGGATCCCATCACCGGAGGCCATCTTCATCATCCCGGCGCTATCCATGACGAGGAGGGAGTAGTTCACCCTCGGGGCTGAGGGTATGTACCAGTAGCTATGTGTTTGATCTCTCTCTCTCTCTCTCGTGTTCTCTCTCGTGTTCCCTCTATGGCATGATCTTGATGTATCCTGAGCTTTGCTATTGTAGTTGGATCTTATGATGTTTCTCCCCCTCTACTCTCTTGTGATGAATTGAGTTTCCCCTTTGAAGTTATCTTATCGGATTGAGTCTTTATGAGAACACTTGATGTATGTCTTGCCGTGATTATCTGTGGTGACAATAGGATATCATGTGCCACATGATGTATGTTTTGGTGATCAACTTGCGGGTTTCGTGACATTGGGAACCTATGCATAGGGGTTGGTACACGTTCTTGACTCTCCGGTAGTAGCTTTGGGGCACTCTTTGAAGTACTTTTATGTTGGTTGGATGAATCTGATATTGTGTGATGCATATCGTATAATCATGCCCACGTATAGTTGAGGTGACAATGGAGTATCTAGGTGACATTAGGGTTTTGGTTGCTTTGTTTCTTAAGGTGTTATTCTAGTACGAACTCTTTTATAGATCAATCCAAAAGAATAACTTTGAGGTGGTTTCGTACCCTACCATAATCTCTACCTTTGTTCTCCGCTATTAGTGTCTTTGGAGTGACTCTTCGTTGCATGTTGAGGGCTTGTTATATGATCTATCTATGTTATTATTGTTGAGAGAACTTGCACTAGTGAAAGTATGAACCCTAGGCCTTGTTTCCTATCATTGCAATACCGTTTACGCTCACTTTTATTCGTCACTACCTTGCTGTTTTTATTATTTCATATTACAAAAACCTATATCTACTATCTATTTTGCACTTGTATCACCATCTCTTCGCCGAACTAGTGCACCTATACAATTTACCATTGTATTGGGTGTGTTGGGGACACAAGAGACTCTTTGTTATTTGGTTGCAGGGTTGTTTGAGAGAGACCATCTTCATCCTACGCCTCCTATGGATAGATAAACCTTAGGTCATCCACTTGAGGGAAATTTGCTACTGTCCTACAAAACTGTGCACTTGCAGGCCCAATAACGTCTACAAGAAGAAGGTTGTGTAGTAGACATTAGTGTGACAACGCACCGGTGAATATGATACTCGGATTGAAAACCTGTTAGATGACATCCGCTGTGCGGATCCGCGAGAGGACCCAAACTCCGAGGAGCCGCCGGAAAGCCCTGAAGAATATCATGCAGCTTTGTTTGCGGCACAAAAACCCCTTCACGCCCATACAGAGGTTACTCAACTAGATGGCATTGCACGCCTAATGGCACTGAAGGCAAACCATAACATGAGCATAATTTGCTTCAATGATTTATTGTCAGTTATTGCTAGCATGTTGCCTAAAGAACATATATTGCCAAAGAACATGTACGAGTCAAACAAAATCCTCAGTTCACTTAAGATGTCGTATGAGCAAATACATGCTTGTCCAAACGGATGCATGCTATTTAGAAATGAACATAAAGATACGAATTATTGTGTCAAGTGCAAATCCTCTAGGTATATTGAGGTAATAGATGATGATGGTAGCAAGAGGCAGCTCACAATTGCCGTCAATATCCTTCGATATCTTTCATTCATAGAAAGGATCCAGAAGCTTTATATGGCCGAGGAAACTGCCCAATATATGAGATGGGCCGCCGAAGGAAAGATGTACAATACAAAAAAGATGCAACATCCACAGGATGGTGAAGCATGGAAGAAATTTGTTGAAATTCATAAGAAAACAGATGACTGGAAGAGTGTAGCTGTTGGGATAACAACCGACGAGTTCAATCCATATGGTTTGATGGCTGCCATATACAGTTGTTGGCCAGTATATGTTATCCCCCTGAATCTGCCCCCTGGTGTTTGCATGCAACGACATCACATGTTCCTGACGTTGATAATTCCAGGTCCTAACTATCCCGGGAAGCATATGAGTGTGTATATGGAGCCAGTGGTAGACGACTTACTTGTTGCTTGGAACAACGGGGTCCGGACATACGATGCAGTTTCAAAGAAGCACTTCAATATGCATATCTGGTACCACACATCGCTACATGACCTACCGGCATGTGCAATATTTTGTGGTTGGTGTGTAAAGGGGAAGTGCCCTTGCCCAGTGTGTCGACAGCGTGTGACTTTCATTTGGCTGGCTAAGGGTCACAAGTATGTATGCTTTGACCAACATCGGCAGTTCCTTCATCTTGATCACCCATACAGGCAAGACGCTATGCACTTCCAAAAAGGTGTTATTGTTGATGACCCACCACCACCTATTATGACCGGTGCCCAGCTTAAGCATGAGTTAGATGCTCTCGAGGAAAAGCTCGATGGGAAAGGTTTTGTGGGGTACGGAGAGAGACACCAGTGGACTCACATTCCAAGCTTATGGAGGCTCCCTTATTTTAAAGATCTTCTACTTCCACACAACATTGATGTAATGCACACTGAAAAGAATATTGCGGAGGCCTTACTCGGCACGCTCCTCGACACCGAGAAGTCAAAGGATAACATTCAGGCTAGGATCGATCAAGCCAAACTATGCAACATGCCAAAATTAAATTTGGTGCCTCGTGCAAAAGGTAATTCTTGGAAGAAGTCACCAGCCCCTTTCACCCCTTCAATGCCCCAAAGGAAGGAAATTCTCCAATGGATTGTGAACAACTTGTACTTCCCTGATGGATATGCAGCTAATATCATGAGGGGAGTGAATATGGCTACAAAGCGAATAGGAGGCCTCAAGAGTCATGACTACCATGTATGGCTTGAGCGGATAATGCATGAGATGATTCGAGGGTATGTCAGAGAGGATATTTGGCGAGTGCTGGCGGAGTTGAGCTACTTCTTCCGTCAGCTTTGTGCCAAAAAACTAGATTATGAAGTGGTTGCAAAGTTGGAGGAACAAGCACCTGAGTTGCTATGCAAGTTAGAGATGATATTTCCACCAGGTTTCTTTAATCTGATGCAACATATGATCTTACATCTCGCGTATGAGGCTAGAATGGGAGGACCTGTGCAATTCCGATGGCAGTATGCACCTGAACGGGAGTTCAAGCATCTTCGTGGGAAATGTAAGAATAAATCCCGCATTGAAGCCTCCATAGCCGAGGCATACCTGAACGAGGAGGTGGCCACGACCACGACAAAGTACTATCATGACAGTATTCAGACTAGGTTAAATCCAGCTCCTCGTTACAATGAAGAACCCACCAGTAATGTTTCCGAACTTAGCCTCTTCGAAGGCCAAGGTGGCAAAGCAAGTGGACTGAAGCCCAAGAACTTTTCACCTACTGAGTGGTCGACTATTATGATATGTGTCTTGACCAACATGGAAGAAGTGCAACCGTACATAAAGTAAGTGTAGAACACCTTTATTGACAACTACTCACTAGTCTTGAGTTCTAACTCGAATTCTTCATATTGCTAGGGAATTCCAGAACGAATTATGGAAGCTACCATGGCCTCCTAGCGACGAAGAATCAGCAAAAACCTTCTTGAAGATACCAATGCTGATGGTGGTTTCATTTCTTGGTTCTCAAGAAAAGTAACTTTTCTAACTTTATGTTACTTCAAGTTGATCTTACTTGCCTGTAATGCTTCCACTAATGAACCAAACAATTTCCTATTAATCTTGTAGGCATATCAGGAGGTTGATATGGACGCCAAAGTGAGAGAAGTAGCCAAAGGTTTTGAATATGAGGCCAAGTCATTTAAGGCTTACGACATGAATGGGTATCGCTTCCACACTGATAAACACACGCGTGAGAGGCCCAACCGAAGGTCAATAAATAGTGTGGTCTATTGTCTAGGGAAAGATGGACGTCACTACTATGGAACCATCGAAGAAATTTATGAGTTGAATTATTGTGGTTTACAAGGAGTGAAGCCCATTGTATTAAGATGCATCTGGCTCAATCCTGAGAAAGTGAGACGAACCCCTAGTATTGGCTTTGTTGAAGTTGAACGAGCTCCGAAATATGCAGGAAATGATGTCTATATTATGGCTCAACAAGCTACACAAGTGTTTTTTCTCCCACACGCGTGCACATCTATGGAATATATCGATCTCTTGAAGTGGGATGTCATGTACAAGGTACCCCCGCATATCAAGGTACCTACCCCAAACAAGGACGATTACCATATAAACCCTAACACCTACGAGGGAGAGTTCTTTCAAGAAGCAGACACTGACGAAGATGAAGATGATGCAAAGGAAGATGATGGCGTGCATCACTAACATGATGCTATGGAACATGAGGCCATGGATGACATGGAAGTAGATAATGCAGAGGACGAATACGAGGATGTTTCTGACCCTCGAGATTTGGCATTACTTATGCGATGGCACATGAGGCTAGATGAGGATGAGGGGCCCCCTGAAGACTTCGAGGATGAATGTATGAACGGGCGTGATAGCGATGATGAAAGCCCTGATCCAAATGATGCACCTAATATTGACCCTTATTTCTAACAACTCCATGTAATCGTGTGAGAACTCTATGTATGTGTGTCACAAGTCTATGTATTCGTCTGTGTAACAACTCTATGTATTCGTGTGTGTAACAACTCTATGTATTCGTGTGTGTAACAACTATATGTATTATTGTGACAATTCCATTTATTCTTCATATGTGATATATTTATTGTATTTACATCAAGTTGTATCATCTGTATTAACTGGTTTGTTCTTCTTCGTATTAGGTGATTGAACATGACAGGTAGCAAGAAGATTCCAAAGAAAAGTTTGAAAAAAGTGAATGATCTGTACAATGATCAACCTGCTCGTCCGGTGAAAGCGGTGGCCACTCCTTCATCGGTTGGCACAATCGCCAAGAAGGCCAAAGGATTGGCGGGTCTAGACACGCGTCCGGCAAAACGTGTGAAACAAGGTCAAGTATCACGCGGGGGAGGAGTAGGAGGCGGACGAGGAGGGGGAGTAGGTGAGGCAGGAGGAGGAGGCGGACGAGGAGGGGGAGTAGGTGAGGCAGGAGGAGGAGGCGACCGAGGAGTACGTAAAGCAGCCCGGAGTAGAGCACCTCTTTCTTCTCCTCGACCCTCTGATGCAGTGCTTCACCGTGCTCAGGAGGAGGAAACAGAGGATGGGGATGAGGCGTGTGAGAAGGAGGACGAGGAGGATTTTGCTGAGGAGGTGGTGGAGGATGAGGAGGAGGAGGTGGAGGAGGACGACGCCGCCGAGAGGAGGCTGGTTGTTCGTCAGGTTTTTGAGGGTGGGGATGGACCCCCACGGGTGACAGAGCACCAAGAGGTGAGCGGTTCGCTGCCGAGCGGTTCGGCTATCAGCACTACTTCCAGAGGGAAAGTGTGGCTGCGTGGTCCTTCAAAGCTTCCAATACGTCCATATGTGCATAGAGACGTGTTGATTAAACCAATGGGAGAGAAGTAAGTGGTTATCTCGACTCATCCCATATAAATTGTACCTTTTGTCATTTCCTCACATATAATATGACTTCACTCTTCGAAATGCAGAAGCTTAGTAAAAGGTGGTGAGAGGCGTCTGCCACGGTCACCGAGTGGCATCATTGGGGGTCTTTGTAGGTTAAATTATCCTGGACTGGTCACTTTTCCGAACGGTATCATTGAGCCAGCTTGGTCATGGGATCACTACAAACTTGCACCGGATTTCCTGGATACGCGTCAGAGGGTTTTTGATAACAGAGCCATGTGAGTGGTCAACGATTTCTGGGTAAGTCCTTTCAAACACCTAAATGTCAATACCAAAAGGTTTAAATTTGCCATAGTCATGATTTAACCCTTATCACATGTATGCATGTTTGTAGGATTTCTATACATGCATGCTTTGAGGGTCAGAAGGATCGTGCAAATGTGGTGGTTGAGAATACTGCCAAGAATCTAGTCCACGACATGCACTATGAGGAGCGCGTCCGGTTAGTGGTCAAGTATCACGCGGACTATCTCAACCATAGGATTTCCAAACAGGAGGCTCGAGGGACGCATCTTTCATGGGACAATTACTTCAAGGCAAGTGACGATGGATGCTTGCTATTTCCTACACTACGGCAAAATTAGAATCCTTACTAAGATGTATTTGTTTAATCTACAGGTGATTCCTCGGTGGTGCGCTGACAAACGTCCGTGCTGGGAGAAGATCGTCGAACGGTGGACAGATCCAGGGTGGCAGGATGAACACAAAGTAATATCTGAACGGCGTAAGTTGATGGGGGGTCGAGGACACCGTCAAGGCAACCTCACCATCCCAGGTGTCGTCTCAAAACATGTAGGCAACCACATCCTTTTCTTTTCATCATGTTCTCTTTCATTTGTGAGCATTCCCTTGATTGTTTGGATCACTTTCTTTTGCAGAAAGAAGACACTGGCAAGGATATCACTTACTTCGAGGCATGGACCATCAAACGTACCAAAGACGACAAGGACAAGGACCCCTCTCCACCCGGAGAGGGACTGGATCGGCTCTAAAGCCCGGTCAGATGGAGAGAACTACACCAAAAATTGAAGGAGACGTACGGGCCTGACGCTGATCCTCATGTGCTACCGTTTGACCCTCTTGTGGCCATTGCCGCGGCAGGCGGTAGACCGAATGGCCGGATGGCGGTTCACCTCGATTCTGTCATAACCTTCTCCCTTTCGAGAGTCAACACGCTCCGTGCTATGAGTACAGGCTCTACTCCTACCGTAGAGCGTCACGTACCACATTCCGTGAGCATTATTGAGGATATTCAGGTCAGTGCTTCTTCATTGATCCTTCATGGTCCTTCTTCATTGACCCTTCTTCATTATTGAGGATATTTGCATTCCAACATGAATGACATTTGCATTGCCATATTGTAGACTCGACTGATTGACACCGAGAAAGAATGAGATGAAAACCGGGCCAAGCTGAAGGCACAAGATGATCTAGTGAAGTCTTTACAACATATGGTGGCCAATCTTTATTCCATGCAAGGCCAACCAGTGCCAGAGATGCCACCGACGCCAGAGTGGAACATTGTGAGTTTTGTTTAAACTATTTCTATCACCATTTTCGGCATTACCATATGCATTCATCTCACTATTGGGCCAATCCATCACAGCTCAACCCATCACAAGGGTCAAACAATGTTCCGGTAGTTCCACCTCAAGTTTGTGGAGTTGGGGCAGCAAAGGGAATGATGCCTTCTAATGTTGATGTTATCACTCCGGTTGATGGAGTTGGGGCAGCAAACGGAATGATGCCTTCTAATGTCGATGTTATCACTCTGATCTCCAAAATTGCGTGAACTTCATGTTATGTTTGAAACTGTTCCTTGTATGTTGAGAACTCTTGCATCTTGAGACTTGTAAACTTGTGGTCTATTGCTTTGATGCACTATTTCTTTTATGTGGAATGTTTTTCAGAATCAATCATTGCTTCTTTTGTTCAATGATGCCTATATGTGACATGTTCTATGTGTGATAGAACTATATGATGCTGCTGTATATGTTTCACTGCAGGAAAGAAACAGAAACAAGGAAAAAAGGCTCCTGGGCACACCATTGCCGAGGGCTGCCCTCGGCAATGACTGTGAAACTGGACCAGAACGCACCCTTTACCGGGAGGACTCTCGGTAAAGGATAATAACATGTAGCCCTCCTGGCAACTTTACCGAGAGGCCTCTCAGTAAAGGGTAATAACCTGTAGCCCTCCTGGCAACTTTACCGAGAGGGCTCTCGGTAAAGGAAAAAGAATTGCCGACGGTGGCTCTCGGCAAAATATTTTCACGGCTTTTAGGAGAAGTGACGTGGCATTCCCCTATTGGCTGAGTTTGCCGAGAGTGGCACTCGGCAAATATAGAGTTTGCCGAGAGCCACCCTCGGCAAAGGTGGCACTCTTTGCCGAGAGGGGTACTCGGCAAAGATGGCCCTCGGCATGTTCACCTGGTCCCACGTGTCAGGAGCTGACACGTGTCGGCCACCTATTGGTGGGCTTTGTCGAGAGGGGCACTCGGCAAAGATGGCCCTTGGCCTGTTCGCCTGGTCCCACGTGTCAGGAGCTGACACGTGTCGGCCACCTACTGGCTGGCTGTGCCAAGAGGGGCACTCGGCAAAGATGGCCCTCGGCCTGTTCGCCTGGTCCCACGTGTCAGGAGCTGACACGTGGCGGCCACCTACTGGCTGGCTTTGCCGAGAGGGGCACTCGGCAAAGATGGCCCTCGGCCTGTTCGCCTGGTCCCATGTGTCAGGAGCTGACACGTGTCGGCCACCTACTGGCTGGCTTTGCCGAGAGGGGCACTCGGCAAAGATGGCCCTCGGCCTGTTCGCCTGGTCCCACGTGTCAGGAGCTGACACGTGGCGGCCACCTACTGGCTGGCTTTGCCGAGAGGGGCACTCGGCAAAGATGGCCCTCGGCCTGTTCGCCTGGTCCCATGTGTCAGGAGCTGACACGTGTCGGCCACCTACTGGCTGGCTTTGCCGAGAGGGGCACTCGGCAAAGATGGCCCTCGGCCTGTTCGCCTGGTCCCACGTGTCAGGAGCTAACACGTGTCAGCCACCTACTGGCTGGCTTTGCCGAGAGGCGCACTCGGCCAAGATGGCCCCTGGTCCCACGTGTCAGGAACCTCCGTCACCGTCTGCTATCTGTTAGCTACTTTATTTTGCCGAGTGGTACTGTTTGGCTCTCGGCAAAGTCTTTGCCGAGTGTCCGTGTTCTGGCTCTCGGCAAACTCCTGTTTGCCGAAGAGGTGTACGTCGGGTGGCTTTTGCCAAGGGTGACACTCGGCAAAGGCTTTGCCGGCAGTTTTCGGCCCTTTGCCTAGTGTCCGTGGCACTCGGCGTAGGACAGAATTCCAGTAGTGTTTGCCAAGTGCGGCTCGCGGCGTTCTTTACTTTGCCGAGTACCCGTGTTTTAGCTCTCGGCGAAGACGCCGACACCCGGCGTATATGAAAATTCCAGTAGTGACGACTTAAGGCAAAGCATAAGTGCAAAGTAAAAAAAAGGCGAATCAAGTACAGAAACTGTTTTTCCCTGACAAAAATACTACTACTGCCAAATTATGTGTTTGAATTCTAATAATCCAAGAAAGTCCAACCTAATTAATGGAGTATATGAAATCTAGTATATCTCATCATGGCCTGTGCTACTATCATATCATATAATAGTGGCGTGGTTCCAGTAGGAGCTGGCGATCCATCATCTATCATCTGCTAGTGCTACGTCGTCCCGAACAACGGACGGGGGACGCCGCCGGAAGTCCAGGGCACCGGCGCGGCAGGCCGGCATCCACCGAGGACTTGACGCATGGCGTCTCAAGAGAGGCGTCGTCGCCAACCTTGCCCCAGCACGTCATCTCCTTCCAGTCGCCGTCGCTGTCACCCTCACCGACGCGAGGGCTCATGAGCGTGACCTCGAACACGGCCTCCCCGCGCCGGACGTCGTCGGCGAGGCTGTCGAGGAGGAAACCCGGCACGACCACGCCCCTCGCGCGGGCCACGACGGCCAGGTCCCTCTGCTGCCCCGCGTCTGCGCAGGTCCCCTCGCCCGGCTCGGGCGCCCGGCCGACGGCGAGCGGCACGCCGAGGTACGACACCTCCACGGACGTGGCCCTCTCCAGGCAGTAGGGCCCCTTGTCTTTGGCGCTGAGCGTGGCGTCGATGCGGAGCGTGAGGTTGAAGGCCGGGTCCAGCGCGCCCCGCGGATCGACCATGGCCGGGTCGAGGCCCGACACGGCGCCCACCGTGACGGAGTACCACGGCGGCGGCGGCTCCGTGACGACCAGATAGATGCTGTAACCGGCCAACACAAGCAAGAGGCCCACGAAGCCAGACGTGCAGTAGATTACCCAGCGCTCGCCGTCGTCCCGCGCCGGCCTCGCGCCCATCGTAGCGTGGATAATATGTATGCAAATTTACAACTGTTACGGTGATTGGCGATTTTAGGAGCCGTTCATCCACCCTTATCTGACGGTGGGAAAATAGGAGTTACGAAATTGAAATTCCGTGAAATTACATATAATGATGGGACCGTTACAAAATTTAGGTGGGACCAGTTAATTTATGAAAGGGTAAATCCGTCACTAGGGCAGTTTTTTTTCCTTTGAGTGAATCATTAGGGAAGCTGTGCCGTGGGATAGAAAGTAAAATGGACGTCGGATCTGATGTTTAAGGCCGGCACGGGATTAGCTCCTTCGTTCGCTAATTGACTCCGTACGATGGAATAATAGAACGTGGGCCTGCTAGGCAGTTTACATGCAGTTTGCTTCCTGACAACTACCCCCACAAATCACGCCAGGTTTAGCCCTCGTTGATCAGTTTTTTATGCTTCCTCCATATTCTTTGGTTTCTCTATTCCAAAACTAAAGAAAGCATGCACCGGAAGCATGATGGTACTGAATCATTTCCTCTCATCTAATTCAATGTGTGTC
>LR880969.1:824287553-824303174 GCA_904067115.1 Aegilops sharonensis | reverse complement strand
TGGGGGGCACCCTGGTCAGAGAGCTAATGCTGCTCCGGGAGAATTCACAACTCAGAGTAGATCCACGGTTTGATGTTGTCAATAGTCTGCCTGCGATTAAACACATGTTCAATGATCCTTTCTTCCCGGTCACCGTCCTGACAGAGATGCACATCCCACCTCTCTGCCACGTGACACTAACGTGAAACACAACATAAAGGGTAGATTCATCTTGCATGCCGTAGTTGGCCAAGGTGTGGCCATCCTCCAGCTGCTTCTCAGCAAAGATGAGACGCTGTCTACCAGGGGGAACGCCGGTTTCAGCGGGAACCTTTACCTTCACACTGTATATGCTATATTCTCTCTGACACTTGAGGGGGCACAACACAAGGAAAAGGGTAAATTCGTTGTGCACATCGTAGTCAGCCAAGATGCAGCCATCCTCCAGCTGCTTCCCAGCAAAGATGAGATGATGTCTGCCCGGGGGAATGCCGGTTTCATCAAAAACCTTTGCCTTCACACTGTATATGCTATCTTCTCCCTCAACCTCAGTAGTCGTGATCCTGTCGGTCAGTGTCCTGATAAAGATATGCACCCCGCCTCTCTGACACCCGAAATGAAGCACGACATGAAGGGTAGATTCATTTTGCACGTTGTAGTCAGCCAAGGTGCAGCCATCCTCCAGCTCATTCCCAGCAAAGATGAGATGTTGTCTGCCTGGGCAAATACCGGTTTCATCGAAAATCTTTGCCTTCACACTGTCTATGGTGTCTGCTTGCTCAACCTCAATAGTCATGATCTTGTCACTCAGTGTCTTCACAAAGATATGCATCCGGGGCGCAAGGTCGAGGGTGAGGGTGGACTCCTCCTTGATATTGTAGTCTTCCAGAGTGCAGATGCCCACCAGCGCCTTACTGTCCAACATGAGTCTTTGCTGGCCTGCAGGGATGCCCTCCATGTCTTGAATCTTATCCTTGACATCCCAGATCGTATCTGATCCCACGACCTCAAGAGTGATAGTCTTTAAACAGTGGATCTTTCTTTTTTTGCGAAATTTTGAAGAGTGGATCTTAACAAATATCTGCATCTGTTGAACGAGCGCAGAAAACATTAGCATCTTAGACATAATTGAAGACACAAAACGATAAATGAAATGAGGTTCCAACAGATAGTGGAACTAAAAACAGAAATCTGCACATTAACCGCAACAAATCATCAGGTTTCATGGTTAACAGTTGGTGTTGCACGGGGTAATACATCTTATTCAGTTGGTGTTCACTCGACCCATGGCATAAGAATGAATTACAAATATAAACATCAGGGCTGTCTCTGTGCTATGTTGTCAGTGCTTGATAGATGTTTTTTTTAGAAGACCAAATATCGTACACAACATTGACAGATATTGTGATAAAGACATGCTACTCGAGAATCCTACAAATAAGTCATTTCCCTCTTCTAAATATATGAGTCAAACAAGAACAAGTTAGATATTCTCAATCTAACCAGTCCTACGACGACCACTCCACTGTCGTGGTGGAGCGTTGTGACGATTGTTTCAAGAGCATTTTTTTTTTCAAAAATAAAAATAAACTGTTGCAAGAGCATGGTTGACGAAAGGAACTTGGAAGGGAAGGTGGATCCATCGCCTTTCTCCACGAGTTCAAAGCAGTGTGGCGGGCCTAGAATTTAATAACTGTGGGAATAATCCCTAGTCGCCAAACCACAGAGAAGTGGGGCTCCGGTAATCTACAGAAACCAAGCCTTGAACGTCCTTGCTGTCAGCTACAGCAATGGGTAGAGCATAGTGTCTCCTGATCTTAGCTACGTACTAATCATCATCACCCGTCTGTGAACCTAGATTGAAGTTCTGGTTCTGGTTTTCGAAAAGGAAGTTCTGGTTCTGGTACAGGAACTAAGATGAGAGATCCCAGTTTCCGGAGCAATTGTACGTTTACTGAACTAAAGCCATGACTGAATGATCAAAATTCAGAGCAATTGTTTTCAGAGCCCCAGGAAAGTAACCGCAATAGGTTCTGAGCTGGAGGTATAAATTATCTAATTTCGTTGGGTAAGAATGATCCAACTTACTGAATTGAAGTGGCACAAAAGTGAAGCGAGTTTCTCTGAGCATTTTGTTAATCTCTTATTGTTGTCTTGTCCTTGATGAAACTCCAGGCATCTCTCCGCGGCCAGACAAAACTTTGTCGCCCACATCTCTCTGCATCGATTTCACAAGTCAAACACAAAGAAATTATATTCAGATGGAACTTGATTAGGCATTCAGGACACAATCAGGCATAGTGCTTGCTATTCATTATTCTTGCTGTCAGCTAGAGAAAATGGGTTTCAGATTTTAGTTAACTAATCATAACCATTATTCTGTCAGCCTAGCCTAGCTTGAGCTTCAGGTTTTGCAGTGCAGTAACCAAGATGAGAGATCCCAGTTTCAGAGCCATTATTTACTCAACTCAAGGTATGACAGAATGATTCAGTTTCAGATGAATTATTTTCAGAAACCCAATAAATTAACCACAGCAAATTCTAGCGTATCAGACTACGGATGATCTAGTAATTTACCGTACTCTTGTTAGTCTCTTAGTATTGTCTGATCCTCGATAAAAACAAAAGTTCCCCTTCAAAATCCATCGAAAACAGAATTTACCAACACCCAAATTTCTATGGACACAAGTGCAGAAACCTTACATCCTTGTACGCTGCACACTCCTTGAAAAATTTGAAGTCGTCAACTGCAGAAAACAAAAAAGATAGTAATCAGCCTTCATTGTTAAAATCCTTTTGGGAAAACTTAATTATTTATCTGATATTTTTAGGCCGAATTGCACAAAAAAAGGAAGATTTTGCCAGTGGTAATAAAGTACTGCTTTCTACACCAAACTCCAGAGTCCAGCGCATGAATGGAACAAGTACATTCTGAAACAAAGAAGTACAGTACAGCTTAAAACAGCTTCTCACTGCAAGTTGGCGCAACCAGATCAGCTTAAACCTGTTGTAAGCATACTCGTGTTGTGAGTTGTGACAACATAACAGATTATATACCACACAACAGATTTCACTGCTAAACTCTTGGAATAATAAAGAGACAGTAGCATTAGTCGCAACTCGCAAGTGTTGTAGATTTTCATGTTCATATGACTCTCGCTAAATTAGACTGAAGAACAACACTGTCGGTCGTCATGCTGGATTCAGAGAGATAGTGATAAAACAAACTAGACAGCGACAGTAAAAAAGAAGGAACCACCATTTGCCATAAATTTGAGACAAACCTGCAAGGTGGTTGCTACATTTGGAGTTAATAAAAGCACCCTTTATCGGAAAAAAAAAACCTGCAAGGTGATAGCCTTCTGCCCAGGGATGCAGAAAAGAGCAGAGCCAGCAGGCAAGATACATATATCCTCGAGGTATTGGTAACTGCTAGCTTGTATTGGCTCTGCTAGCAAGTCAAGTATTTTGTTTTTTTACTCTAGTAACTGAAAGGGAATTAATACATGGTAAGAAACTAAAGAAGCTCACAGATGGCACAAGGAAATTACTTCGCTTCCTCCAGGGATTCGACCTTTTCCCTGCAAGACATAACTTCTGCAGATATGCAACAAAGTTCAGTTCATGGCCAACCAAAATATACAAACAAACCCAACCTTTTCAAGATCATTATTTGGAACATCAACCTCGGGTGCACAGATAGTGATTATGTCCTTGAACTTAAACCTTCTTCCACATTGAGGGCACTAGCAAACAATAATTGGGGGCTGCAATAGTATTTTTTTTTTCAAATCAAGATGAACAGGCTCTAAATTAGTTAGCAACAATGAGCCATATGGCTCAATGTTAATGTGATCTTTCTCCAAAATAAATCCTCCACGTCAATTCAACGTTTAAACACAGATAAGTAACAGTTCCTAGATATAAGCATTAAACGATAACATAGGTAGTACAATGATTAGGCTACATCATACGTCCTCCCATGGCCGACTTGACGAAATTCAAGATTCTGACATAGTCATAAAACAAAGCTGAGTGCTTGCCCTCCAAGCCATCACGGTGGTGTCGGTTGCTTCCGGCAAGATTGTTACATGGGCTGCCCCCAATCACCAAGTCAAAGCCACCAAATTGACTAATAAATGATGCAACTCTATCATTTGTGAGAGATTTCACATCATCAATCTCAATCAATGTGCCTGTCTGGGTCTGATCCCACCAACTTTTGAAAATCTTCTTACTAGCTTCACCTATCTCAACAGAAACCACTACCCTCATGTGGATCCCAAGCTTGTGTAGAGCTACCTCACCTCCTCCAATACCGGTGAATAAGGACAGCACCCTAACACCATTGGGAAACATACGCCTCAGCACTGACAAGTGGTAAGCAACTGTATCAACTTGAAATGAGTTGCCGAGAGACTTGTATCGCTGTGTCTTGCCAACTCCCCTTGTGTGGTCCCTTGGGAAACCAAGTAGATATTCCATCTCATCAGGCTCCAAGGGGGCAACCTTGTTTTTGCCAACCCAGACAAGATTCCATTTTTTGCACTCGTCCAGGACATATTTCTGAACACTTTTTGGCGGTGGATTGCTTGAGCTTACAAGAGCACGCTGGATCCGGTCTGTCAGCTTTGCACTTGCTACACATGTTTGTAAGCAATTGAGATGTGTTCTCGTGTCCCAGGAAGGCCACCACTTCTTGTAATGAGGGAATGCCTCAAATATGGTCTTTGGGGGCAGAGGAAGAAGAGGCGATCTATTCTCAATTGGCAAATTGTGGATGTAGCCTCTTTTCCTTGCAGCTGCACATAGATGAAGAGAATCCACAAACTCTGGCTGAATGTCAAACAGATTTCTTGAAATTTTTGCCCATTCACCTTTTGGAGCTCGGGCCACATTTTCATAATAGAAAAAAGGCGGTCCGGTGTCCAGTTTAGAAAGAATTCGGGTTGCTGATGGTCCCCTGTAACCAGGCAGGTTAAATCCAACCATTGGGTTTGGGAGAGGCATTGATTCCTGATCGCTGCCATCCATGGAAGGTCGATTGCCTTGTCCTCCACCCCCATATCTCTTCCTCTTTTTTCTGCTCTCTTCCATCAATCTTGCTTTCTTTCTGCCTCCAANAACACTTTTTGGCGGTGGATTGCTTGAGCTTACAAGAGCACGCTGGATCCGGTCTGTCAGCTTTGCACTTGCTACACATGTTTGTAAGCAATTGAGATGTGTTCTCGTGTCCCAGGAAGGCCACCACTTCTTGTAATGAGGGAATGCCTCAAATATGGTCTTTGGGGGCAGAGGAAGAAGAGGCGATCTATTCTCAATTGGCAAATTGTGGATGTAGCCTCTTTTCCTTGCAGCTGCACATAGATGAAGAGAATCCACAAACTCTGGCTGAATGTCAAACAGATTTCTTGAAATTTTTGCCCATTCACCTTTTGGAGCTCGGGCCACATTTTCATAATAGAAAAAAGGCGGTCCGGTGTCCAGTTTAGAAAGAATTCGGGTTGCTGATGGTCCCCTGTAACCAGGCAGGTTAAATCCAACCATTGGGTTTGGGAGAGGCATTGATTCCTGATCGCTGCCATCCATGGAAGGTCGATTGCCTTGTCCTCCACCCCCATATCTCTTCCTCTTTTTTCTGCTCTCTTCCATCAATCTTGCTTTCTTTCTGCCTCCAAAGGAATTGAAGCATCTGTCTGTAACCTGCCAAATATAGACAAATTCTAGGGTCCTTGCATCAAATTAAAAGAGCGAAAGTGGCTTCTTATTCAAGTGTACGTCAACCACAAGATACCTGATGGTCAGATAAGCTTCTAGAATAACAATCTTCTGCGACCCGTGATGCGCTGATTGAATCAACTAATACACAGATATCAGCATCCGCACCTAGGAGAATTCAAACAGAAATATATAGCATAAGGTAATTTTTCGATGAAAGAATGACCATCAAGGCAACAATTTCAAAAAGAGGCATACCACATCTTATAATGGCCCTATTTGCTTCATCTTCAGAAAAGCCCATGTTTACTAATGAGTTGATCTTCTCATCCCTCTCTGACATCTCTCGCATAAAATCCTGCACAAAAGTACCCAAAAAAAGCCGAGATTAGAAAATATTTGCTATATCTCACTGACTTCTTAATGCCAAACTAAGCGATTGCTGATAGAGAAATACAATCATGGAGCGACATGTATATGGCCAGAGAAAAGAAGGGGGCCTACGCTAATCAGTGGTCAAGAGAAATAAGCGAACAAAACTGACAAAAAATTAAATCAACGAAATAATTTAGGAACTCAACTTATTCCAGTGCTGTTTGAGAATGACATTAATACACTAGCAAGTAGCAACATGAAGTTCT
Organism: Aegilops sharonensis; assembly: GCA_904067115.1. Classification (NCBI taxonomy): domain Eukaryota; kingdom Viridiplantae; phylum Streptophyta; class Magnoliopsida; order Poales; family Poaceae; genus Aegilops; species Aegilops sharonensis. The sequence goes on along the minus strand of LR880969.1, from coordinate 824,296,836 downwards.
TCATATAATGGCACTCTGTGCTGGATGCATAGCAATGGTGAAACACAATCATCTGGTCACTCCATGCTGCTTTCATGACAGAACTTTAAATACTGATGGATGGATGGTGAGGCAAATGCGTGCATCTTCAGGAGAAGATGAAGATATTCACATCCCATCCTATTTCAGATTCATCGCTTCGCTAGCAATCACGATAATTTTTTGCTGAGCAGGTGTAGTACATATCAGACACTCCATACTGTTTCCCTACTTGCTCTTTTTAGTCTTTACATATATCTTGCCATGAAGAGGTTGAAACCATACAATAATTATCTTCATAATTTTATTTGTGTAACTAATACAAAAATCGACTATCACATCATATATAACATTATGAGATTTCTAAATTAGTTACTTTGTGTATGCATTTCTAGCTGAACAGTAATGAATTGAATCTGTATCAGCTCTAACAGGTAAAAGTATTGGAGGGCAATTTGATGCAACTAATATGGCAAGTGATGTTCTTTTTGTGTAGCTGAAAGTCAAAAGAAGAATCTTGAACTATGCCATTTAATTCTTGAAGAGCTTGTTCGTCCTAACCCGTATGCTAGTTTTCAACATTCCTTTATGGAGAAGTGATGAGCTGGGTTGCAGCACAAATTTTACAAATCGGATTATTTAGGTCCAGCCATATTCTTGCTTCTTTCTTTAGTATTCAGCATTCAAGTTTAGCTTCTATTTCTTCCAAAGTCTTCTGAACTCAGTATGATTGTACACTATATCTTGGACTACAAGATAATTTAGAAAGAAGTGGCATGGTTTGAACTAAAACCGCGTCACTTGTTTCCGAACGAAGGTAATAAATCAAAAACTATAACCGGTGCATGAATTTGGATTTCTGCAGGTTAAAGCGACTGTAGTATGTGTAATATCTCCTGTTGGTTAAAGCACCTGTAATATAATTTGCTTGTACCAACATAACTCCACAAGTCGCAGGCCTTGTTACTAATATTCAAATGCATAAGAACTGAAGAGAAAACGAGTGGTGTCTAACGTTATTCACAAACAAGCAGAGAACTACAAACAAGCAGAGAACAATAAATCACTCTGCGGGAGATATATATTGTCTAACGTTATTCAACTCACTCCTTATATTATGCTCTTAAGCGACAAAATTTTAACATGGTGAAAATTCTGTGTAAAAAGGAATCAAGTGCTCAAACTACACTGATGAAATCTCAAAACAGTAAGTAACAGGGGTGTTCAAGGTGTGCATGGCAAAGATTTCACATATATCAGCATATGATCAAAGAATCCTTGGCTACTGAACTGAAGATAAGTAATCATCTACCTCATAGCCAGAATCATCAGAGCTTGACTCTCTACCACCGGCATCATCATCGCCATCCCAGTTCTCAAAATCAAGATCATCGTCATTTTCAACAACAGGAAGGATGCAGCCAGAAGTAGAGCGATTATTACCCACTGCATCGTCGTCATCTAGTGCCTGCATTTCACATCTCAATTAGAATAAACAATCCTTGCCATGAATCAAGAGCACTATAGAATAAATTCAATAATAAAGCACATGGATAAATATATAGTCAAATACCTTATACGTGAGCAGTAGCTCGAGCAGTGCATCTGCATCACCATGTCCTGAAAACAAAAGGTGTTAACAAATGGTAGAAACACAAACAAATAAATAAAATGGAAATGATTACTTTTATATTACCAATCTCCTTAATACACTTGATGACCATCTCTTTGGGGAAGCCCATTACCACATATCGCTCGATCAAAGAAGTAGGCGGCACTTCCCCGTTGATCCACTCATTAGAACCCTTTGCATAGTTACACGAACAAATATCAGACCATGATCATAATTATAACAAATCATGGATAGCACTTGCGCTGAAATACAAAAAATTATGTATGACTTACAAGCGTGGATGGGCCAGGAGAATCGAAGTTCCGCATAGCCGGAGCCGATGAGGGCTCAGCCTCACTGTCGTCACTATCACTGGTCCAGCCCTGTGACATGAGTTAAGCACAACTCGATTAATATTGAAAGCAAACCACCAGAAAGCAATTATAGAGAAAAAAATGATGCGAGAGAATAATTATTTTATTATGCCACAAGTCCACAACAGCCACAAGACATCGCAGTTGAAATCTCCAGCATGAAATCAGTACAGCTGCATTTGGCTCTAGAGTTTAGAATGCATCGAAAAGGAGTAATTAAGCTGATGCCCGGAGAATATACATCAGCTACTATGTTATGTTTCAGGTACTAGGAAGGATAGCTCGCTAGGCAGTAGGACACGACATGCATAACAGGGCTAAACAGATTTTATGGGAGTAAACTAAAGTGATCGAGTAGTTAAATCTAAAAAAGGCGAGCAGATTGACCAGGATTGCTCATTATCATGCCTAGAGTAAGATTGACTAAACAAGCACTGCTGCGGTACCATTTGATGATGGTTTTACCATATGGACAAACAACGATGTTTGCAGTGCAAATGAACTGTGCAAACGCGTGAGCTGAAGCGCCGGAGAAGTAAGATTTTTCTTCATATTACCATATAGGTGGATCACGGTAACATAAACTAAAACAAGAGAATCCCGGCATTAAAGAGTGTCAACCTGGTAATGCGGTAATGCTATGGTTGATCACAAGAGTGTCAATGCATCAACATGAACATCATATGAAACAAGAGACCATGCAAGAACCGAAATGTGGAACGCGAAATCAGCAGGGTCTCATTCAACTCTAGGTTCCAGAATGCATCAAACAAAATTGAAAGAGCATATGTCAGATCAAATGGACCTCAATAAAATAGATTCAGATGAACTGCTTAGCTGGTGGTGCTATCTCTGCGCGCTATACAAAGCTGTATGTTGACAAACTATTGCAAGCATCTTTATTTGGCGCATCCTAATACATGAACAGTATAAGAAAATGCAGAAGGACAAACAGATCGAGCGGTTAACAGCCAATGCAACATGATGCCTGGTCACAAGAGAGTCAGTGTGTCTGACTTGTTAAAGCGATGTCTGATGATCACAGGGAGAGCCAACGTGTCGACATGAAAAGCCTATGAAACGAAGTACGATGCGGCAGTAAAACTGCGCATCATGGAATCAGCATTCTCATTGCTCTGCGGTCCAGAATGCATCCAGTAAAATTAGAAGAACATATATATTAGATCAAACGGAACTTAAGAAAAAGGATTCAGATGAGACTCTGCTATACAACTCTGTATTTGGACAATCTGACTGGTAAATGCAGACAATGACAAGTAGTAAAACTGATCCCACACTATGAGAAACAGAGAGGAGCTGACAAATCCCACGCTATCTATGCAACATAAAATCCGGTGACTGCTAAAACCAACAAGTTGACTGCATCCGATTCTAGTGTCTGTACCGCATCCAGCAAGTTGGGAAAAAAGACCATTTTTTTAGCGAGCGAGAAAACCCCAAAACCCTCATATGCAAAACTAAATCACACGCATCTTTCTTGAACAATCACGAGAGTTTCCCCCCTGCAAACGGAGAGCGGCAGGGGGGAAAAAGAATCTTCCCTGGAGTTTCCACTAAGTGCAAATTCCTCGTACGGACGCGGTGCAGAGTAATCGCCAAAGATTCTGCGGGACACAATCCCCGCGCAACAGATCATCCATGATTCCTGCCATTCTAATCGAAGTGGCTGTGAAAACCAAAGGGGGGGAGGAAAGGAGAGGGAGCCCACCGCCATTGCTGGTGCCGGAACAAGAGGCGCCCCTGCCGCAAGGAGGAGGAGGAAGAAGAGGCCGAGAGCTCGAGGAGGAGCGGGGGCAGAGGCGGCCGAGGAGGAGCAGATCGCGACGCTGACGGCGGGCTCGGCCGGCCCTCGCTGGCTCGGATGAGGAGGAGGAGGAGGAGGGGAGGAGCAGACGCGGCTGCGGAGAGGGTGCTGCTGCGGCGTGTATGCGGGCGCGTGGTTTTGCAAAAGAGAACGGGCACACGCGGGAATACGTGTCTCCGACGTGTGGGTCCTGCGGGTTGCTTCCTCTAATTATATGAATATATAGACATGTGCGGCCGCACACAAAACTGGGCACACAGTTTTGTACGCAGCACACATCTTAATAAAAAGAAGAGAGAAAGGAAGGTGTGAACCCGGGGAGGCTGGTACCAGGCTGGGCAAGGCTGCCGAGCATAAGCTCGGCAACTTTGACCGGTCCTGGCATGTTAATTAAGACCGTAAATTGGTACAATATTTATTAATATACTGTTATTAAATTTAATATTTTCAAATTTTATTCATAAATAGCACTAAATAATTGCTTTTATTTTTCGGTCCATATTCATGCGATTGTGTAAAAAATTAAATTTATTTGGTAAGCTTTTATTGACTTGCAATGAATAAAAAGTCCTTAATTACTTATCTTATATCTGTCTAGATATGAATGTATTTAACACCAAAATGTGTCTAGATACAACTATATCGACACAAATCTGAGAGAACTAATTCGAACCGAAGTAATATTTGTTAAGTCAATAAAAGGTGAAACAGTTGAGATGGTTTTTATGAAAAATCTATGAAAAAATGAAGATGGAAGAGAATAATCAAAAGAGGAAGATTGGGGGGAGGGAGATGTACAAATATATATATTTGGAGGAACAAGCCGCCGCCTCCTATCCTCCTCCGAAGAAAAATTAGGGTTTCTTCTGGCGTTGCTGCTGATTCGCCTCGTCTTTGGTGCCCTTACAGCCAGGGGCGGAGCTGGGCCCCGGGCACCCAGGGCCCAGGCCCGGGGCGTGAAAAAATTAGCAGGCTATAATTATATAAGTTTATCTACAGGCCTGGGGTGTAGCCCAGAAAGAAAGAAGGCCCAAAGCCTTGATTGGTTGTCTGTCTGAGCAGAAACGACGCACGCACAAGGCAACCCACCCTCGCACGCACGCACGTACAGGAGACGTCACGCAACGTTGTTGCTGAAAAAAAAAAGAGATACAACGCCCGCACGGCCGCCGCCGACTCGCACGCCGCCGTCCGCCGTGGTCACCTCCGCCCCCCAACTTCCCACCTACTCCCGGGGGCTTCGGCCGCCGCCCTCCTGTCCTGTGCATCGTGCACCCGTGTGCCGCACCATCCGCTTGCTGCTTCACTGTCGGCTGCCGCACCTTGTATTTTCTTTGATGCTTACCCTGTTTCCCCCTCGATGCTTTCCGCAATTCCACTTGTACCATGTTCTACTTCTGTCAGTGTATAAACTGCTTCGAACTGAAATTTAATTGAAATAATATATGTGTGCGTATGTATCCAGTCATATATTTAGGATATTGTTGAACTCAAATTGATGTAATTGCTAAATTTATTTTATATTGTAGAAAAAGAAGATGAAGAGATTTTTAGCACCGGCATCTGCAACGGGGGTGTCTACACCTATCATTTCAGATGAAAGGAATAGGATGAGTGACGATTTGCTATATTGAGCGAGATGTATTTGCAAGTATTGATGATGTTGATATTGCATATCGCTTTTTTTGATCATTTAGGTCTCCCAAAGTGCTTTTACCTCGTTCAAGTGGTAATTTCTGGATTTGCATCAGTGATAATTGTTTCACTCAATGTTTATGCCCTTCCTTATGAAATTTTGCTTTTGATGTCTTGAAGGTGTTGGCTCTTCTTTCACCGTTGATGAGGTTATACAAGGGACTGGTGAAGCAAACCATTGATTTGGTACTCTTGCTTATCATGTACTTTTCTTTGTAGTTTTTGTCATCTTTATCTATTTTGTTGTATCGTTAAGCATTGTGAGTTTAAATTCTAAATTTTTCGTGCAGTTGAGCCATATTTTGTTTGGAGTATCTTTTGAGGTACATAATAGCCTTATGGACGTTGAGTGTTTCCCTCGTGGAGAAAACAAATTAGGCCCGGGGCTTGCTCCAATCCTGGCTCCGCCACTGCTTACGGCCATGGGGGCGCGATGGATCCCATCCCTTGCCGACAGTGGCCTTACGGCCATTGGGCGCGGTGGATCCCGGTCCTTGCCGACAGGAGGGCTCCGCTTTTAGTTATTTCTTTGAGTTATGTGAGGGTCTGTGTCCTGCACAGGAAGATGAGACGATGGCGGCTCTCTGAAGATGGAATAAAGTTCTCTCCGTCTAGCCCCCCCCCCCCCCGTCCTGGTGATGCGTCTAGCATCGTCAATGGACGTGTGAAGGTGTGACTCCGGTGGATCTGTCTTTGACGGATCTGCTTGGATCCGGTCGTCATTCGTCTATGTTCATGTGTTGTCAAGATGGATCCTTTCGATCTTCGTTACTCTTCATCGGCGGCGGTTGTTGTTCTGGTGTGCTGGTCCTATGGGGCCTTAGCATGATGACTTTTTGACTGTCTACTACTACAACAAGTTTTGTCCGGCTCCGGCAAGGGAGGGGCGATGACGGCGGCGCGCCTTTGACTCGCTTCTGTGATTGTAGTCGTCGCTAAGTGGTCTACGGATCTGGATATAATTTTTATTATTTCTAGTGTTTGTTGTACTGCCATAATTGAAGATGAATAGATTAGAAGTTTTCTCCCTCAAAAAAGAAAGATGAAGGGAGGAATATAGATACAACTTGACAGACGTAAAAAGATCTTAGAACCTTTAAAAAAATGTATATTATGAGAAAAAATGTTACAGTCATGGGCAAATGGGGGGCGCATGGGGTAGACCCTACCCCATGCCAACAAACCAATGAACGAGGCTACCAAACTGCTCATCTGACGTCATCTTCAACGCGGATCCTTAAAACACGCGCATACTACTACGATGGCATGCGACTCGGTCATCAGAACCACTCCCCGATCACTTTTGTCATGTATGTGCAATGGACCATCGACCCAAACGCGCCCCTCCGCTCCACTGACCGACACCCGCGCAACTTCTCTGGTTGCGGACTCCGGGCATGGATCAACTGGGTGCTCTCCCGCTGTTCGCTGTTATGTCGCAACTGGGCACGACGCCTGATGAGAACGGGGAGATGTTGGACAACGGGAAGATGCCTGGGTGCTCTCCCGCTGTTCGCTGGTTTGAGGACAGACAAGTGAAATGATTCTTAGCCGGAGCTGTACACCAAACAACAAGGCATGTACGCCCAATAGTCGGGCTCGCATGCCCATCAGACGGGCCTTGATTTGGGCAACTGGTCGGATGTTGTCGAGCCAAAAAAGAAGGCGCAGGAGTAAATTCCAATTTGAGAGAGGATGAACTGTTGTGTGATGCTTGGTTGGTTACTAGGGCCGCACGCGCAGAAGAGGCCGCTGCCATGGTCGAACGCGACATAGATACCCCGACAGCGTGAGCGGATGATGCCATGGCCACTGCCACACGAGCAAATGAGTATACGACTGCGACGACGCGCACAGAAGTGGTCGCAGTTGTCATGGTTGCATGCGAGAAAGAGGACAGAACCGTGGAAGCCGCATGCACAGATGAGTTCATTGCCACGGCCCCACACATGGAGAGGCCGCGACCACTGTCGCACACGCCGATGACGCCACCAGCAAAACATGGCAGGCCAATGAAAGTGTCAAGGACTTGATCTATGCCGACAAGGACATAGATCCTCCTTCCATGAAATGATCTTGCAAGGGGCTAGGGATTATATTTCAACGTAACGGCCATGGAGCTCGAGGAAGCACCAACAATAGAGAACTCTGGCTACGAGTATCGATGTGGATGAGTAGCTCATCACTATCCATAGATTAAGGTTCGTAGTTCAGGTAATTATGCAACGAGAAGTGAAATATGACGTTTAGTTACTTATGTAATGGATGTTTAGTTCGATTATGCAATGATGTTTAAGTATGTTGTTTTTCAGGACACTATAGCATGTTGTTCTTGCAGACAGAGCAAGTCACATCGCACACGGTGCACATGATGGAATCATGTGCAATGATTCTCGGTATGGCACACAGTTTCTTTAATCCAATTGTGTGTCCGGTAGAGCACACAAATTTTACCGCACAATCGTATGCGAATTCACGAGTTTCCTTTAGACAACCGTGTGCGGAACTTGGCACACGGTGTGCATGTAATGCAACATGTGGGATGCTCCAGGGTTCGCGAGTTCTTGCGTATCCGTGTGGACCTGCCACTTGGTCGCCGGCTCCAGACCAAAATTACCATTGGCAAGGACCCCGCGAAACAAGTTATCAACCCACTCCGTTATGAGAGGGTGCCCCACCACTAGTAGAAAACAGGGCTTTCGTCCAGGCCAGTTTAGCCCATTAGTTCCGGTTCAATCCAGAACCGGGACCAATGGAGCTATTTGCCCCGGTTCGTGAGCCCAGGGGGCCGGCCGGGCCACGTGGGCCATTGGTCCCGGTTCGTCCGGACCTTTTGGTCCCGGTTGGTGGGACGAACCGGGACCAATGGTCCTGGCTCCTGGCCCACCACTATTGGTCCCGGTTGGTGGCATGAACCGGGACCAAAGGCTTCCCTTTAGTCCCGGTTCATGCCACGAACCGGGACCAATAGTGCTGTCTATATATACACCTCGCTCGCGAGCAGAGCACTCCATTGCTTTGTTTTTCTCTTACCAGCGAGGGGGGGCATTGTGGTGCTCTAGCTCACCTCCTATGCACATGAGGTGTTCGATGAAATGCCCGAGCCACACTATTTAAGCTTTCTCCTCTCCAAGCTCGACCTCCAACCTCCATTTTCCTCAATATTTGTCTAGGTTTAGCGGTTCGTCACGCCCCGTCCCCGTCTTCACCGCCGTCGATCACCCGCGCCGATCTCATCGCCAGCACCACCGTGGTGAGCCTCTTGTTCTTATCTTCTTTCTGAAAGGAAAAATATTCTTACTTGTATTATTTCTTACTTTTATTATTGCATCTTATATAGTGCGATGGTTTTGGTATCCGCCCCCATCGGCCCTCGTCCTGTCTATGATTCGGATGTGGTATATATTATCTTTTCATAACTATTGGTTCATTTATTGTTTATGAAAATTATGCCGACCAACGTGACATAGATTTTATTTATCTAGGAGGTTGTTGAACCGGAAATTCCAACCGACCCTATTGTCGAGAGGTTAAATCTAGTTGAAGAAGAAAACAATTTCTTGAAGGAAAAAATAAAAAAACTTGAGGAGGAGAAGATGATATTGGAGTTGCATGTTGCGGATGTCGTCGATGATCACAAGATCAAGATGGATGCAATGCGCTTGAAGATGAGAAAGATTAGAAAATATGCCATTCATACCGAGGCTTGGTATCATTATGCCGTTGGATCAGTTGTTACCTTGGTTGCGATTATGATCG